>LQNS02276482.1:7527377-7545292 GCA_001587735.2 Parhyale hawaiensis | reverse complement strand
CTGTCCTCTATATCCTACTAACATAATGGCAATAGCTCATAGAGTGCCGGGGCGTATGTTCCGGTGTCTCTTTGGGAATGGGCCTATTGGTTCGTCTACTGCCGCCTATCTTATCTAATCTAATCTAATCAATAATTTCTGAATGAGTGGAGAACGAAATCCTCCCGAAAACGTCTACGAGTCTTTTGGTACTTGGAAAAAATCCTTTGCCTTATCAGCGTAATCATGAAAAGAAATATGCTCTACCTAGACTGGCTAAGCGCCTATATATCTGATGATGTTTGTAAGCTGTAATTTTGGCTGAGTATGATGTTGCAGCACAACACTGAAGTTAAGTCTTTTTCAACTATGTCCGATATGTTCGAAGTATTGCCGTGGCCTTCCTATTCACCCAATTTCAGTCTAAGTAGGAGTAAGAAATTGACACTAATTAAAAAGATATTTTTCTGATAATAAGCATGAGCTGGCGGCGGCCAACCATAATGAAGAATGGATGGACGTGTCCTTCAAGTAGGTATTGTCATCAGATCACAGACTCCCATTACATAACCAGGGCTCCGTTTTTACTTCTAGTGAGTAGTTTTAAAGCCTCAGTTTCTGCACGCAGACTATCTGACTGAATAAAGAGCAAGAGACATGGTCCTATAGTAAGTCAAACGAAATGCTGAACATAAGGGCAGTGTGTTCTCAAACAGGATCAATGCGCACGGGATCAGCTAGTCAAGGAAGAAGAGGAAGAACAGCACATGAAATCATTAGTAGAAGCATGAACAGCTTATACTTGCAAACACGTGTCGTTCGTGGACAAGGTGAAAAGTATATGAGGCACAACGCGTAACAGAAATAAGTAAAACTAGAACGTCTCGTGTCGTAAGACCATCACCAGCAGTGGGGACCAATTCAAAGCCATAATTTTTTATGCGCAGCTAACTCTAGATTTTTGGCAATTTTCACACCTCAGTCAATCCAACTGAGTGCCTAAAAAAATTGTTATTATGACTCAACTCGTTCTGCCTCTATTTGGGTGGGCATAAAATATTCAACACCGTTATTTTGATAGTCAGCTAACTCTGGTTTTGTTTCGTATTATTCACCTCTAGGTCAACCCACCGGACTCCCTGCAAAAAATTATGAACATTGCTCAACTCTTTCTCCCTCATTTTTGGTGGTCAGACAAAAATACAAATTTAAATCTTCAACGAAAAACATTGTCACTTTTCTCACTTCGTTCGCGGGTGATAATAGTGAAATGTATTTACAAGTTTTTGGTCTTAAATAGTTAAATACATAATACTTAAACAGAAAGTATATAACTTGAGCATTCTGACAGCGCATATACCCCCGCCAAGCAAGGTAACGGTACCAAAAAATTCAAATTAGTTCTGAAACCGTGATTTTCTTTGTATCAACACCAAAATCTAATCATAAAATACACTAAGGCAAAAAGTCTAATATTAAATAACAGTCGATAAAATTAAAAATTAACGTTTCGGGACTAAGAATCCCATCTTCAGAAAAAAAGGTTAACCTACAGTCTATAAAATAAAAGAACTTTCTTTATTGGCTAACAATCGGGAGCATTGGAGTTAACGGGGGGAAGTCTAAAAAGCACCATCTTCTGGACCACCACTGCAAATTGTTCCTAGAAAAGCTGTTCGACCCCGGCATTAGCAAAGCATCTGTTAGTGCAGTAAACACTTTGAAAACGTTCATCTCTGATACCTACCCTCATATCTACTTCAAATTTTCATATAAAAACACATTTACCATAGGGTCCTACTACAAATTTAAAGACAAACCCCCTACACCACTTTTGTCCAGTGTTATTTACCGTTACCGATGCCAGGCCTTCTGTGCCTCATATATAGGTAGCACTGGACAACACTTCAAAGCCCGTATTGACCAACATTTAGGTATATCCAGTCGTACCGGCTTACCACAAGCGAAGCCACCACATTCAGCCCCCGCCAACATGCTGAGCAAAACAACCATCCCATCAGCGGGAATGATTTCTCCATCATAAACTATTCCAATCCCATCGAGCTTACAACACTAGAGTCTCTCCACATTTATAGAACCAAACCTAGCCTGAACATTACGACCTCGGCTGTACCGCTTCATACATTGCACACTTAGCGTAGAATCTGCCGACAGTACAGGAGCTGAAATCCAGCTCCTCCACGCAGCTCTGTTCATTTGCCTTTTAGACTTCCCCCCCTTAACACTAATGCTCCCGATTGTTAGCCAATAAAGAAAGTTCTTTTATTTTATGGAGTGTAGGTTAACCTTTTTTTCTGAGGATGGGATTCTTAGTCCCGAAATCTGTTTGTCTGTCACCAAGATAACTCAAAAAGTTATGAACCGATTTGAATGAAATTTACAGGGATTGTTAGGTATGTTAGGAGGAACAGATGATTAACTTTTGGTGAATATATGTCCATCCGTTTGTTTGTTTGCCTCATTTTTCTCAATGTCATAACTCAAAAAGTTATGAATGGATTTTGATGAAATTAACATGAGTTGTTAGGTATATAACAAAGAGTAAATGATCATATTTTGGTAATGATCCGTTGGTTCGTTTGTCACTGTTTTTAATTTTATTCTTGTTAGCACAATAACTCAAAAAATAATAGATGGATCTTTATGAAATTTATAGGATTTGTCAGTAATGTTAAAAGACATAAATGATCAAATTTTGGTGCAGATCGGTTTGTTCGTTTGTATGTTTGACTCATATTTGTCATTACGTTTGTTAACAGTATAACTCAAAAAGTTAAGAACGGATCTTCAAGAAAATTGTACAAGCTATTATTACTATGAAACGGAACAAATTATTAGATTTTGAGTTTAAACAAAGAAAATTATGGTTTCAGAGTCAACTTGAATTTTTTGCTACCGTTGCCTCACTTGGCGGAGGTATGCGCTCTCAGAGTGCTCTAGTTTACTATTAAAATCTAATCAGTTGGGCGTTTTAACACCTTTATCATCTCTATTGTTTTCGATATATGTAAGAATTTGCTGTACTGAGTAAATTTAAATCATAACACACCAAATAACGAGAGCAATCCCGTTAAAAGCTTGCAAAGCTTATAGGGAACATGTCTTAACTATTATAATAACAATTTACAATAAAATGGCGCGGACAATCCCGTTGAAAGCTCACTGAGCTTGCTGGACAAAAGTCTTAGCCATACTATATATTGTTTCAAACATTAACTTCTATAAGCACATTTAAAAATACACTCTGACATCGGTAGTACTAGGTCATGAGGGAGTTCATTGTAAGCCTAAATGCATTGAAATACTGTGGAACGTTTCTGGACTTCAAGTCTTACAGAAGGTATATAAAATCTACCGTAATATTCCCAGTATTATAAAGATTTTCAGAAAACAAATATCTAGAATTAACTTGAAATATATCAGAGTCAATTTGACAAAGCCTTGCGTAGAAGCTGTAAGATAAAGTACTTGTGAATATCAACAAATTTCAGTAAGTTCAGGTTACGATACATTATATTGGTAGATACAAGTGGAATATGATTATTATCTCTCTTTACGTGCATAATTATAGTAAGGGTTTCATTAATTGTGCTCAATATAGGCCTAACTGTGGTATAAAAATACTAGAGCACTCTAAGAGCGCATACCTCCACAAGTGAGGCTACGGTAGCAAAAAATTCAAGTTGACTCTGAAACCATAATTTTCTTTGTATATACTCCAAAATCTAATCATTTGTTCCTTTTAATAGTAATAATAGCTTGTACATTTTTCTTGAAGATCCGTTGATAACTTTTTGAGTTATACTGTTAACAAACGTAATGACAACTATGAGTCAAACATACAAACGAACAAACCGATCTGTACCAAAATTTGATCATTTATGTCTTTCAACATCACTGACAACTCCTATGAATTTCAAAAAGATCCATATATTATTTTTTGAGTTATTGTGCTAATAAGCATAAAATTAAAAACAGTGAGGAACGAATGAACGAACCAGCGGATAATTACCAAAATTTGATCATTTACTCTTTGTCATATACCTAACAACTCATGTTAATTTCATCAAAATCCATTCATAACTTTCTGAGTTATGACATTGAGAAAAATGAGGCAGACAAACAAACAAACGGATGGACATATATTCACCAAAAGTTAATCATCTGTTTCTCCTAACATACCTAACAATCCCTGTAAATTTCATCAAAATCGGTTCATAACTTTTTGAGTCATCTTGGTGACAGACAGAGAGACAAATAGACAGACAGACAAATACGACGAAAACATAACCTCCTTGGCGGAGGTAATAAGTCCCTCTCCATATTACAATGCCGTATATCAGCTGTGAGTAGACCAAGGAATGAAATAAACTTATTATGGCTTTATTAGGAAACAACTTAGCTACAGAATAAATGGCTCCTATAGCCTTGCTGAGCGTCACACACAGACTTGCAACATGGCTTGAGAACTTAATGTCGTCGTCATTTATAACCCCTAGGTATTTAAATGAGTGTACCCATTCTAAAGCAGTATTATCAAACAGGACAGCTGGAAGACTTAGATTTCTGTACGGACTGAGCAACGTGAGCTTTGTTTTAGTTACCTCCGCCAAGGAGGTTATGTTTTCGTCGTGTTTGTCTGTCTGTCCGTCTGTCTGTCAGTTTGTTTGTCTGTCACCAAGATAACTCAAAAAGTTATGAACCGATTTGGATGAAATTTACAGGGATTGTTAGGTATGTTAGGAGAAACAGATGATTAACTTTTGGTGAAGATATGGTCATCCGTTTGTTTGTTTGTCTGCGTCATTTTTCTCGATGCCATAACTCAAAAAGTTAGGGACGGATTTTGATGAAATTAACATGAGTTGTTAGGTATATAACAAAGAGTAGATGATCAAATTTTGGTAATGGTCCGTCTGTTCGTTCGTTTATCACTGTTTTTAATTTTATGTTTTTAGCACAATAACTCAAAAAATAATGATTGGATCTTTATGAAATTTATAGGAGTTGTTAGTAATGGTAAAAGACATAAATGATCAAATTTTGGTGCAGATCGGTTAGTTCGTTTGTATGTTTGACTCATATTTGTCATAACGTTTGTTAACAGTATAAATCAAAAAGTTATCAACGGATCTTCAAAAAAAATTGAACAAGCTGTTATTAATGTAAAAAGGCACAAACGATCAGATTTTGGAGTTTATGCAAAAAAAAATTATGGTTTCAGAGCCAATTTGAATTTTTGCTACCGTTGGCTCACTTGGCGGAGGTATGCGCTCTCAGAGTGCTCTAGTGACATTTGGTGTCAGCTTATTGGCATTGAGCCATGATATTAGACGGTGAATTAATGTTTGAACCTTCACTATTGCACCGTTTAATGATCGATCATTGATATAAAAACCTGCATCATCCACGAATAAAATAACATTAGCGTCAGGAATAAAAACAACATCATTGATAAAAATATTGAACAATAATGGTCCTAAAACAGAATCCTGAGGCACTACAATGTTAATATTATTTGTACTGGACTGCGTTTTATCGATGGCAACAAACTGTTTTCGATTCGTGATGTAACTTTTCAGCTGGTCATTCGCCGTAAAGGTAACAAGATTAAAAATAGCTTGAGTGGTGTTTCTACCGGAATAAAAGCTAAACTGGAGTTTACTAACAACATTGTGTGTTTCGCAATACTGAGTTAAACGTGCGTGGACGAGGTTCTAGAAAATCTTTTTTTAGAATTTAAAGCGTCGATATTGGATTAAATTTTGAGGCAACGTTGGTATGGCCAGCTTTATGTATAGGAACGACTCGAGCTATCTTGGAAATATCTGGATACTTTCCAAAAGCCAGATATTTATTAAAAATAGCAGAAATTTAATCAACTATGCAGGACAGTACCATTAAAAATATGTTTGGGCTGAATCTCATTTCTATTATAGCGCTTTGATTTCATCGTCTTCACAATGGTTAAAACTTCATCGCTCGTGACGGGTATAAAAGTACATAAGTATCTAGTCGATTGCTAAGAAGTTTGTATTGTACATTGTTGCGTGGTAACGATTGCACTAGGAATTGCCACAGAAGTAAAGTAGTCGTTAAATGGTTCGCAAGTTCGGCGCCGCTTCTTAAATTACCATCCATTTGCATCTCGTGGATTGATTGACGAGCTCTACGAGAAAAAAGCTTATTAATGATTTCCAGCATTTGTTGGGATCACTTGCTGCACTATTGATTTCATTGAGATAGTACACACGTTCGACAACCTAATTATAGCATTCGATACAATACAGTAAGCAGTGTAAGAGCGTTTGTAGATTATGTTCCTCTTATACATATTAAATAACTTGTGTTTTTTCTTAATGAGTATCTTGATATCATACGCCGATGCACAGCTCGCTTCAGTATTAATATCAGTACTATTAACAGAATTATTAATTACAGTAATTTTCTTGAAGATCAGTTGCTAAATTTATGAGTTATACTGGTAACAAACATTCTGCCAAACATTAGTCAAACGCACAAACAGACCAACCAATCATCACCATTACATTACTGAACACTTCTGTAAATTTCATAAAGATCCATACATAACTTTTTGAGTTACTGTGCTAACAAGCATGCAATGAAACACAGCCACAAAAAAAATAATAATGAACAAGCAAATCATCACAAAAACTTGGTCACCCTCTGTTCGTAATACACCTAAAAGCTCATGTAAATTTCATAAAAACCCGTCCACTAGTACTTGAGTTATAGCATAAAGAAAAATGAGACAGACAAGCAAACAAACTGGTGTGCAGATCGTCATCAGAAGTGAATCAACTGTTCCTCCTAACATACTTAACAATCTCTGTAAATTTCGTTAAATTACGTACATAACTTTTTGAATAATCTTGGTGATAGACAAACAGACTAACAGACTGGCAGACAAATGCGACGAGAGGGAAACATGACTCCTTGGCGGAGGTAATTACACGTATTCAAATGTATTTACAAATATTCAAATATATTCAAATACTGCCCATTACTGCAGACAAACAAAGTAACGGTAGAACGGATTTTCACCAAAAGTTAATCGTCTCATTGATTGGAGTACCTTGTGCAGCTCAGCCCCAGGCAGTAAACTGCTCGAACTCTTCAGCCACAACCATCTGACCCAACACGTTAATGAACCCGCGAGATACGACAATATTCTGGCTTTGGTCTTCTCCACACATGGTTGAGAAATTGTTGATCTTGCCATCTTGGACCGACTTGGTGATTACAACATGATTGAATTTACTCTCAAAACTGGCATACAACTCACCAGCGATATGGATCGTCTCAAGATGCCAGACTATCTGCGAACGAATTTTCTAAGAATGGCAACTGAAATAGGAAGAACTGACTTCGAAAGTCCTATGGGAGACGCCAGTGTTGAACAATGCTTTCATATTTTGAAGACGAGCATCCTGACAGCTGCTCAATAATGCATCCCAAATGAACGAGTTCGTATTAGTAATGATTCCCTCTGAATGAATCTGATAATCAAGTGTTGCATTGTAAGGTGACAAGTGCGTTAGAAACCCCAGGTAGCGTAAACCAACAGAGGATACCAGGTCCAGTCCAAGAAGGGCATGATGGGACGAGAAGGAAAAAATCTGGACTTCTAAAGGGAAAGGGAAGTTTCCGTAGCCGCTATGGCAAAACGCAACCCAAAGGCATTCTATAAATATGTAAACGAAAGATGACTCAAAAAAGAAACCATAGCTCCGCTCGAGACACCTGACGGTGAAATCACATGTGACCTACATTAAGAGAAAAAAGCCACTATCCTGAACGAATATTTCAGCTCTGTATTCACCATACAAAATGAAACGAACATTCCTGAACCAGCACCGATGCAAGTTACTCCAAAAAAATTGTGTTTTCACGGAGACTGAGATCCTTCAAGAACTGACCCACCTGAATGTGTACAAATCCACTAGCCTAGATAATCTTTCTCTTCGTGCTCTACGGGAAATGGCACCCGTTATCTCGAAGAAACTGCACGAAATTTCCAATCGGTCTGTAAGAATGGGAGAAGTTCCGCAGGCTTGGAAATTAGGTAACGTGATCCCGATTCATAAGAAGGGGGATAAAAAAAGCCCCAGCAACTATCGACCAATTAGTCTTACATCTGTCTTCAGTAAAACTATCGAACGCCTCTTGAAGAAGCGCATCACTGACCACCAGAGGATTCACCAACTCATTTGCGACACTCAGTACGGCTTCCAAAGTAGAAGAGGCTGCTTAGCAGACCTACTGGACTTTTTATAGAAAGTTACAGATATTAAAGATGAACAAAAAGGTGTAGACGTTGTGTATCTAGATTTCCAAAAGGCTTTTTGACAAAGTTCCCCATCAACGGTTAATGAAAAAATGGAAGCACATGACAATCAGGGAAACTATTTACGCTGGATCTGGGCATGGATTACGGGTCGGCAGCAGCGAGTAAAGCTTGAAGGAGAGACGAGCGACTAGACGCAGGTATCATCTGGGGATCCACAAGGGAGCGTGTTTGGCCCACATCTGTTCATAGTTTACATCAATTATCTCGATCTTTATATCCGTAGTAAAATCAGTAAATTGCGGATGACACTAAACTATGCTATCCTGCCAGAAAAAGAGCTGATCTCCAACAAGACCTTGACCATCTCATAGAATGAAGCACAACGTGGCACATGAACATTAATGTCGACAACTGTTCAGTATGGCATGTAGGGCCGGAGAATCTTTCAACCCAGGCGCAAATGAACGGGACAGAATTAACAGCCATCACCCAACAACGTGACTTGGGAATAACTATTACAAACAAATTACAACACAGTCAGCAAGTCGACATGAGTGTAAAAATGACAAGCTAGTACTGGGATTCATCACCAGGAATTTAGAATACAAATCCTAGAACATCATCATTCCCATGTACAAAGCGCTAGTGCGACCCCACTTAGAATTTGCTGTTCAATTCTGGTCACCACATCTGTGCAAAGATATCGATAACACGAAGAAAAACCAACGCACTGCAATGAAATTGATACCTCAGTTGCCTAACAAGCCATGCGAATGAAGCCTACAAGAACTGGGCCTGATATCACTCGAACAAATACAACTTCGGTGGCAAGTAATAGAAACATTCAAGTTTTTGACTGGCTTCAACGACGTACCAACCGGGGGACTTTTTGAAAGAGACGTTATTGATCGCCTGGGGAAAAAACGGCCAAAAACTCAAGCATAAAGCCCGAAGAACAACCTTAAGCAGTTCTTTTCGTATTTCATAGTGAACATTTAGAATATACGTTGTCAGTGCGTCTTGACAAACATTGGGATATACATCCTCCACAGATCAGCAGCTATAAATGGCACTTGCGTGCATGCATGATCGACCCATGGCTCAGTCATCCATGTATATCATACTGACATAATGGCAAGGGCTCATAGAGGGCCGGGGCGTAATCCCCGTGACTCTCTGGGAATGGGCCTGTTGGTCCGTCTACTACTGCCTATCTAATCTAAGCTTAGCCCGCCTAACAATCCCTGCGATATTCCTAAAGATCCGCCCGTAACATTTCGTGTCATGTTGGTGACAAACAAACTGGACGAAAACATAAGTTTGGTCTGGGAGCTTAATGTGGTTTTCACTCCTCCCACCTCCTTCGCTCGAATCGCAGCTATCTTTTCATTAGTTGCTGTTGCTTCAACGCTCGTAACCTATGAATAGCAGCAGTGGCAGCTACTTTAGTAAATCGGAAGTAAGTGCTGCAAAGCTCCATTTTTTCTTCTTCTTCTTTTACAAAGGTGGCGATAGTCACCGACACAAAGCACAGTATGATAAAATATAGAGTAGAAAGAAGCAGACAAAATAGGAAGACAAACTAGTAACATTGGCTAATAAAGATAACATCAAGCGGGAATATGGAGTACTGAAGTTCCCCAGAGTTCACGAACACGGGCCCATTCTCCGCTCATTGTTTCTGTATTATTCTCTATGAACAAATGCATTCTGCTCAAATTTTAGCACAGGTATCAAGCTGGTTGTGAGTTCGCTGAAACTAAGGCATATGCAATAATCCGACAGAACGCATCAGCATTGCTGTTGTTATCATTCAAGCGTAGCATACGTGGCCAAAACGCAAAAACAAGATTCTTCAGCACAGCTAATTTTTTCCATAATCTGCATTATTCCGGCGGGATTCCTCTGCGTCATCACTCGCTTCAAAGCTCGCTGCCTCAAAACAAGTCGCTCCTCCCCTCCCGAGACCGACGTCATAACCTCCCAGACTCGTTATTTTGTCAGCTGACGAAATATGCACAGCCCTTGTCTTTCATCCTGTTTGACTTGGCGCAGCTGTGCACACGACCCGTCAAGTAATTTAAACAGAGCTCATCCATACGGAGAGAGCGTCGACAACCCCCACCAAAGTATGGATAAAGCATTGCAGCCTCTTTCAAGACTCTCTGTTTTCACCTATCGTCTAGAGAGAAGCTCTTAAGGAACTATGCCTTTCTGTTTTTATCTTATCACTGAGAAAATATACATGATTTTGGAATAAAGTTTTTCAATTCACAGTGCTGATCAAATTTAGCCGCAAGGAATGCGTGCACCCGCCGCTCAGTGCCGTCCATACGCTGCATACGACCACTGCTTTATGATAACTGACATACGGAGCGTATAAAGTGAACCAATTCCTTTGTTTCTGAATGAAATGTTTATAAACAAAGGCAAACTAAAAAATTCTTTTTAAATCTCATGAGCACTAGAAACGTCGCAAAAGTATTTTTGAACCGCACTCGAATAAGCAGTATGAACACATACGTGATGAGCATTCGGCGTTAGATGTACATTGTCTGCACTTCAGAAGACAGCAATTTAGTTATCAGCAGGTGGTTGAGCTGTGGGCGGAAAATCTTGAACAAATTTTGTACAAAGATGGGGGGTGGTTCTTTTTCAAGTACCCGGTAATTACCGTTGTTTTAATATAAAAAAGAAACAAACACCCTTACACCTTTATTGTTCTCTGAAGACGAAAACAGTTCTAATTGACCGTAGTGATCATTAAGAATAACAGCACTTAAACTTACACACAATCCAATGCAAACTACTTAGGAATAGAGAACGGGGCTCTTGAAAGTGATGTGTTCACTTATGAGTCACACTGCTAAAAGGTCCTAACATTCATCTCAGTTTCCAACCTCAAAGTTCAGTATCTAAACCAAGTCGCAAGGTACAAAATTATTTCTCCTGAAACGGGTAACAACTGTTAAGGTTAACAACTAATACTGACTGAATGCATAATCTTTGCACTTCAGTTTAAGTTCCTCATGAAACAGAGGAATGACTAGCATATCTGGAACCGAATTATATGAACGGACACTTTGAAAGATCACAAAACGTTTTTGCACATCAAGTCTAACACATGGAAAATTCAGTCTGTGCTCTCTCGTATTGTAGCCATGGGCTGGTATTTTAAATTACCGTAGTACTGTTCAATGATGGTAGGATTACTATATTGAGCATTGCGAATAAATTTCAACGAAAAATACTCATAGACATTCTCAAATTTCATCAGGCGAAGCGTTTTATACATTGTACTGACAGGAAGCACTGGAATATTGCTGTTATCACGTTGTACATTTATTATTACCCGAAGAACATTGTTAAGCGATGTTTTCAGCGGTCTAAGCTGGTTGGCAGAAGCCCCACCCCACAGGATTATGTTTTGTATGCGAGTGTGCAAGTGAATAATACAATAAAATCGATGACATTCTAGAAAGGTACATGCTAACAGCGTACATCGCTCCTCTTGTTTTAGCTATTTGCAGACATGTATGCTTAATGTGAGCGGAATAACTATGCTTATCATCAATAATTACGCCTAAGTATTTACAAGATTCAACCCACTCTAATACAGAATCGTTAAAACGTACTGCAGGTAGGTGCACAGCCGGTCGAGAAGTAATTAGCATTAGCTTAGTTCTTTAAGAATTAGGAGTAAGACGGTTGGATTGTAGCCATGCTAAAAGAGACTCTATCAACTCTTCAATTTTTCAAATTGCGTTATTGAAATTCGGGTCATCAACATAAAATACTGCATCGTCTGCAAAAAAGAATTACACGAACATCTGGAAAATTGTCTATATCGTTAATGTACAGGCTAAACAAAAGAGGCCCCAGGACAGAACCCTGTGGCACTCCAATGCTCACTGGGGCAGTTGATGATCGCGGTCGTTTATAACAACGTATTGTTTACGGTCACACAAATAACTCATCATAAGATCAAGAACGTTGTCTTTCAAGCCAAAGTGCTCTAGTTTAGTCAGTAATATTCTAGCGTCGACAGTATCGAAAGCCTTTTTTATGTCTAAGAACAAACACACCATATAAGACTTTTGTCAAGTACTGGTAATATATCATTAACAAGGTGAACGATAGCCTGAGTAGTGTTCTTGCATTTTCTAAATCCGTATTGAGAATTGCTCAAAATACAGTGTGATTCGAGATGTTGGGTTAGTCTAGAATGAATGACTGTCTCGAAAATCTTATTGAATACTGATAAGATGAAAATTGGCCTATAATTGTTTACCTGCATAGCATCTCCGGATTTAAAATTTGGTAACACACGCGCGACTTTCAAGCATTCAGGATACAAACCACATGATGCACACTTATTCATAATTGTCTTACTAATTTTTAATGCTATACGAAAGCATGAACACCAATCTACTGTTTCCGCTAATATAAAGGCATTTATCGCATCATGCAACCATTTTCCCAATCCACTCTTGACCGAAGTGTGAGGTTGACGTGACACTGACTGCAACTCGGTCTTGACCGCATCATCGTCGTTGTGGGGAGCATCGCCGAGATACTCCTTCAAATACAGGAAGACGTGGTTGTCACTGGGTGCTAAACCGGGACTGTAAGGAGGCTGATTCAGTTATGCCTAGCCAAATGATGCCATAAAATCTTGAGTTCGCTTAGCCTTGTGTGGGCGGGCACTGTTAAAGGTCTCACAAAACATAGCATTTATTGCCACCACGCCGAAAAAAATTGCAAGCAACATACTATTCCTGGCCCAATTCTCAGTACAATCGGCAGGAATCTCCATCGAGGGAGCAACTATTAATACTCAAAAACAAACGCCGATACGGTCGAATATTCCCGCAACTGATTCTAGCTGTAACTTGCCAACACATGTAGGAATACAACTCACATGAGCGGAATGCCGACCACAGAGCCGCCACATAGGAATTTCAATACGATACTTGCTTTAAAAAACCTTCATGTATCCTACATAATAGAGAAAAGAATCTCCCCTCAATTGCCAGCTAATATATCAAAGCTACCATTGCTTAACTGAATCTTCCGTGTATTGTCTGGAAACGAAGGTTTGTATTTCCTACGAGTTTTGTATTTCACCAGCATTGCGACTGCTCTACGCCTACGACTCGCCCAAATCATTATAAAAAATTACCCTAACGAGCTATCTCCGAGAATGTTAGAAAATTTTATCCCAAGGGAGCCTCAGCCCTTAGAGGTTTAGCTTAAGATGCCAAATTTCTTTATACCCCAGCGTTGGTCCAAAGCTTGCTTAGATTCAGCGAAAGCACGAGGCCGTGTGACCCACCATGGCAGACGAGGCCGTGCGCGCTGCCATATCCCAAGGAGCTGCGGGAATGTCCTACAATTGGAATGAAAACACTAAATAACGATTAATACGTAATCGCCCTAACATAATTAAAGACGTGTTAAAGATCTTTTTGTGTTAAAGATCTTTTTCCTGTCGACAATATTAAGATAATATCAACCTGACTGCACACCCAATTGCGAAGTCCTCATGTTTGTACTGTAGATAAATACCCGATCGGCCCCAAAGAGTGCGTGGCAGAAATCAACCACAGATTGTCTGACCTATGGCGTTATATGACCGAAAGCTCACTGCGACAGCTTGCCACTGCGAGTAAGCAAATGCCCTCGCAGTGGACTTTGAACGTCAGAATTTCTGACGTTGCATTCTCAAGCGACAAATACTTACCTTCATAGCAAGGAAGCGAACGTAAGACCTAGAGGCTGCTACCTTCATAGCAAGGAAGCGAACGTTAGGCCGCAAGCACAGCACTATATCCACTCTGCCACTGTGAGGATACAGGAATAAGTAGAGTTCATCTTCTGACAACTGGACACAAGCTACAGATATACATGATGCCCTAGCAAGACTTAAAAATGCACAAGAGATTGTTCGTAAAAACATAAATTTTAAGCGCTAGAGATAATGGAGCTACACAGGACTTTAAATGACATTCTCCAACAAATATAGTCACCCATCAACGGTTAAAGAAAAACTTGGAAGTCCGCGGTAACAGGGAGACTATTTACGCAGGATCCGGGCATGGCTTTCGGGCAGCAGCAAGTGAAGCTTGAAAGAGAGACAAGCGACTGGAGGCCGGTATCATATGGGGTTGCACAAGGTAGCGTGTTTGGCCCACATCTGTTCATAATTTACATCAATGATCTTGATCTTAATACCGGCAGTAAAATCAACAAACCTGCTGATAATACTAAACGATGTCATCCTAATGAGAAAAGAGCTGAGTTCCAGCAAAACCTTGACCACCTCATAGAATAGAGCACAGCGTGGCAGATGAACTTAAACGTCGACAAATGGTCAGTAATGCGCGCAGGGCCAGCGGATCCTTCATTTCGATTGACAATGAACAGGACAGAATTGGTAATCATCACCCAAAAACGTGACTTGAGAATAACTATTACATGCAAACTACAAGTCAACAAGAGTGTAAAAATGGCAAGCGGAGAACTGGGATGTATGAGCAGGAATTTTGAGTCCCAATCGCAGAATATCATCATTCCCTTGTACAAAGCTCCAGTGGGCTCTCGTTTAGAATTTGGTGTTCAATTCTGACCGCCACATCTGTGCAAAGATAGCGATAACATGAAAAGAATCCAACGCCGAGCAGTGAAATTGATACCTCAGCTGCGAAACCAGCCATGCCAGTGTCGCTTACACAAGTGGGTCTTATATCTCTCGAGCAAATATGGTTCAGGGGTAACTAATAGAAACATTCAAGTATTTGAATGGCTTCAACGACGTACTTACAAGGGGACTTTTTGAGAGACACGTTGTTGTTCACCTGCGAAGCAACGGTCAAAAATCCAAGCATGAAACTCGAAGAACAACCCTAAGCCAGCAGTTCTTTCCGCATTCCATAGTGAGCCTCTAGAATAGACTTCCCTCCGACGTTGTTGGTGTGGAGACAGTCAACGCGTTTAAAAATCGTCGTCGCAAACATTTGGAAAGACACCCTTCGCAGCTAAGAACACCTTCTCCAGGAGTCACAAACTCTAAACGGTAAAAGCTTCGGAAGACACATTAATCCATAATCTTTTCTCTTCTTCCCCAACTAACTTGACGTCTCTAAGCTCCGCAGATCTGCAGCTACAAATCGTACTTGTATGATCGTGTCTTTGGCTAAGGGTTTTTTTTTTTCCTCAACCATCTCAATAATACTAACATAATGGCAACAGCTCAGAGCGGGCCGAGGCGTAAGTCCCTCCGCTCACAGGGAATGGGCCTGTTGGTCCGTCTACTGCCGCCTATCTAATCTAAATATTGCACCAGAAGTACTCACGGCGCATATTTATCACCCGCAGATGTGCCCAGCTTCATAAAATATGCCAGACACGATTGCAGCGGAACGAGGGAATGAAATCTCTCCCATCCCTAATTCAGCCAAGAATCATTCATAAATGACGCGTATTTTCATACCACATGTCCAGAAATACATACGGAAGGAAGCATTCAAGCTGCTCCCACTGATGATCAAATAAACCCCCACGTGGAACGAGAAGAAGGATAAAATAGGGGAGACCGTGGCAATGCCCAAGTCGCATACAAGTCAACAGGTACGGAGAAATAGCCGTCATCACTAAAGAGAAAGAGCTAGTGCTACAAATGGCCGTGATGTGAATGCGTACAATCAAGATATGTGGAAAAATTTTCAAAAAATGTAAAATTCGTTGCAGAGAGTGCGCGAAATTCTTTTTATTAGCCGTCATCACTAAAGCTTCATCACTAAAGCATTTTGGGAAAAGCCCAGCATGGAGAGCCAAGAGTCCCATGAAATCATCCAATAGTAGAAAATCCTGCTCAAATGTGGAGGAAGAATCTTGGAATAAGCTATCGACTCGACAATCAAAGAGCTACACTAACAGAGTAAAACCATACGAGTATGAAGAACTTAGCAAAATCCACGTCATACAAATACGAGGCTTGTAAATCAGAAATTACCGTAAACAAATTATACAGAATTACTTACTTACTTAAAGCTGAAACTCACCTACTGTAGATGAAGTAATCAACGACGCAGAAAGTCAAATAGAAAACTGTGCAGTGTACACGCATGACCGCTAAGATGGGAAGTGTGGTAGTGTTGCAGCATACGTTAGAGATCACCTTAGCTCCCACACACAACACAAACTCTACAACGGGGTGTATGATTGTACTATTGTTAATACAGAACAACTTAAATTGATAGCTATGCGTGGTGTGCTATCGTCCGGCAAAATGTACCAGCGAAAAATATGCTGAAGTGTTGCACCTGCAAGTAATCATAACACATTACAAAAAAGTTCAGAGTAAGTACAAAATTTTTATAACTGGTGATTGCAACTTCACCTTCTGAATATGCTTACTCTAAACTTGCCAGAGGGAAGACGTTACTGTTTATTAACTGGAACATCATCGGTCGCTAGCCATGAAAAAGACAAGGCCCTCTCTCGAGTGCACATAATGTAAAGCCCTGGCCAATTGATTTCTTCTCCAACGCGGAATGAAATTATTTTAGCTCTCATAGATAACGCACAATTGAATAAGAATACTGACATCCGTGCTACAGCATTAGCTGATCACAGGCTACTTGAAATAACAATTCAGCTTAGCGAAGCTGTTCATATAGAACGCAGAATAATTCTAAAAAAAAAACACTTTCGCAAGTCTTCCTGACTTGAACGTTCACGCTCGAGGGATAAGCTGGGACGCATTTTAACTACTTCATTCGAGTAAAAATAATCCTCAGAAATTGCTACTGGTCGTGTTTTCGTTGGCTGTATTCAGTGGAAAGCAACGTATCTGCGATGCTGAACTTTAGTTCAAATCAGATAGCCAAGAGGGCGGCCCAAATACGGACTTGTTATACAACTCATATCGTCAAACACTATAAGATATATTAATAGTGTATATGTGTGCGCATCTGCTTATTTATCTATTTGTTGTCTTTCAGTCTTGAAGAAAACTGGTGAAAAATAGGCCAGGGTGTGGATTGTGGCCATCCTGTCACACTCCTACTAAATGAAATCAGGTAGAGGTTGAAAGCAGACCAGGTTGCAGAAGAAATATAAAGTACCGAAACATTAACACTGAATGCACTTCTGCCTAGCCAACGTTAAAATTCTTCAAGCGAAGAGCATGAGAATTTCATTGCAGCTATTATTTTTTGGGCTGTTTTCTTCTTTCGACGAAACACACAGTGACTCAAGTAACTTGAGCCTTTCTGCCGACGTCCTGCCCGCTCTTGTCTAGGCAGCACCTTCTTTACCTGTTTCCCCTTTCCGCTGTCCCTTTTCTCCCCCTATCCCTCCTGCTTTGCGGTGACATCCACCCCAGTCCCGGCTGCACGAGTCTGAACCCTGGACATTCTCGGTGATGGTAAGTGATGGTGATGGTGATCGTGTACGCGCGGTGCGTGTGGATGTGTGTGCTAACAAGTGCCGTACAGTTTATACGTTGCGCAACAGAGGCTCCTACGAACAATTGTAACTAGTGCTGAGAGTTTTCTGGTGGATGGATGGTATTTTCAGTGACCAGATGCTTATAATCATA
>LQNS02276482.1:7511270-7522187 GCA_001587735.2 Parhyale hawaiensis | reverse complement strand
TACAAATTAGCGAAACGAAAGACAATCATTCAAAAGAGTTCTGAAAAGCGCAATATACAATCAAAAGTTATTTCTATTAATTATTAAATGTTTTGTGGCTATTTAAAAAATGGGTAAATCTTTCCTGGACACCCTGTACAGGGCATTTGTCTGACCTCTCATCACCTACGCGGCTCCAGTTTGGTATCCTGGGGCTCGCCAGTCCGCGGTTCGCAAGCTGCAGACGGTTCAAAACGCCGGTCTCCGCATCGCGACCGGTTGCCTCCGCATGGCTTCCGTGGACCATCTCCACGCTGAGTCCAAAATGCTGAGTATCGATCAATCCCTCGACATCCAGTGCCGTCAATACCTCGTTTCCGCCCTTCTTCCCGAACACCCAGCCCACTCTGTTGTCACGGCACAGGCTGGCCCCCGTCTCATCCGCCAAAACTTAGCAACCAAATTCCAACCTGACATCAACCACCTACTTACTGATAATATCATGCCTTCCCCAGAGTATCGCTCAGCGATTTCCTCCCTCCACCGATCTGCCGTGCAAGCCTCACTTGACCGCTCACCCATTAACAGGGTTTTGGGCTTTGCCCCGCCGGAGATTTCGCCCGACGAGGCGGTCCTCTCCCGAGCAGCCCGTTCCACTCTATCACAGTTGCGCTCAGGTTTCTGCTCTGCCCTGATGTCATGCCGCCATAGGATCGGACTGGCGGATTCCGACTCCTGCCCCGAGTGCCAGAGCGCCCCCCATTTCCGTAAACCAACTGTTTGAGTGTCCCGCCCACCTTACCGCTCTCCTTCCTACCTCTCTATGAGACAGCCCTTTATCTGTGACTGACTTCTTGTATTCTCTGCCTTCCTTCTCACACCTTCCGCCACACGCCCGATCCCCTCCGGAGCCACCCCCTACGTAACTACAACAACAACAACGGAAGCCAAACGTAACCGCCCGATTTCATAGTGGACGAGGCTCCTCAAGATTACTAGGTCAAACAAGGTGCTTTAGGTTTAAACTAAGTGCATAACAGCGCTGCCTATGTTCAGTATACTTAGAAAAGATAATTGAATAGATAACAGTGGCAATTCCACGAGTCCCGATAGTGAAACTTGAAGTGACAACCGATGTGTTCGAATAGGATTTCAGCCGGTGAAGAACATTTACTCCGAGTTTCAAGATTTTCTTCGTGCAAAGTAAAACTAATCGTTGATATTCACAGCAATCATTTTACCAGCATCTATGTTTGTTAATTGTAGTGTAGAACTTGCTTCTATCTTCTCCCAATACAGAAAGGGGCGCGAAATATTACGGCAACATAATAATACACATTTTTATTGGTTGGTTAGTAGGTTGCGTGGTTTATTTATTTAATTATTATTTTTTTGTCTTTCTAACTTCATATTATGGCTTAGATAAGAGAAAATTCATCTACTGAACGCAAAGGAGATGAGATAAGATGAAATTCGAGTCTAAAATTAACAGCAAACGAGTTCGTTATATATTGTCGAGCTACTGCCAGGTACTTCTTGATATCTTTCTCTTGAGCTTGGGAGATCAGGAACTTCTCTTCGGTAACTTGCATGTTGCTCCCAGGCCTTCACACACTGCAGATTGTGCAGTACAAAATTCGTTACTTTATTCAGCTATCGTTTGCAGTGATTTTTTGTGTTCTCCTGAGTCTTTTTTCGTTGATTAAAATGTCTGCACTAGACTTTATGCTGGTCACACAGAGTTAAACTTCAGAATACCATTACTTTACTGTATTTGATATACCGATCGGTAGCTAGAATTCAATTATTGTTAGCTTTTCAGCAGCCGTGAAGTGATGCAACGCAGGCAGCCATGAAAATTGTTTCAGCCAGTGAAGTGATGCACCATAGGGAGCCATGTAAATCGTTTTAGCCAGTGAAGTGATTCAACATGGGGAGTTATGAAAATAATTTCAGCCATTAAATGATGTAACAAGGACAACAATGAAGAGATATAGCATTGGTAACCAAGAAGTGAGGTAACATATGCAACCATGAAGTGATTCATGGTTGCATGGGATACTAAAGTACCTTGCACGTAGTTAGTATTTGCCTATCATTTCTGTAAGATTCTGTGTAGTATCCCTAGAAATTACGACGAAGTTCCAATCATATTTGGTGTCCAAAGGTATGATATTTATCGTCCTCTTTGCAGCCAAAGGATTTCTGGCGCATCTACCGTCGAAGCTCCAGTTTTCGCTGCGAAGACTCTCAAAAAACAGATTTATGCGCTTACAAAGAATAATTTCTTTTTACTCATACTAAATTTTTGCTGTTTTAACTTTTATATAAGAATCGAAATTGACAAACTATTGAGCTAGCTGTGAGAAAGGATTACTGGAGTAGAAAATTGGCGCTAATGCTGCATCAGGGCCAAGAGAATTCATTATACAAAAGTGTGGCTGACATATTATATGTTAGGTCAGGTGAATTTTATCTTTGTAATTTTGTTTAGAAGTTTTTCAAGTTTATTTTCTCTGCTAACTAACCATACATGACTAATGACAGAAGAGTTCACCAGAATGCGAAGTAATAACTCGGCTCCTGCGATAATTTTTTTCGGATATTCTCCAGAAAAAAGTTCGAGTACATTTTCCGCAGTAGTCTACCAAGTGATACCAGTCTCCTTCAAGGAAGGTTTTCATATTCCCTTAGAAAATTCCTCGTTGCTGGCTATCGTAACTCATCGATTTACTAACTGCAGGTGCAACTAAATTATTACTTACAATTAAAAGTCACAATTGCAGGACTTGTGTACCGAGTGCAGGAGATGCTGCCAGCGCCGTCGGAGCAGGCAACGACGGGCAGCTTTTGAAGATTAATTACAGATGCTTGTGCCACCTGGCTGGGGATGCGGCAGAGAGTCTAGCTTTGAGAGCCACGCCAACGAAAGGTCGTCACCGTCTGGCCATTAGCTGCTAACAACAACAACAATAAGAGTTCTCGCGGAAGCGCACAGCCGCAGCATAACCCGACCTCTCGTGACGTTCTACAAATCACTGAGCGGTGCGTACGATAATGTCAGGAACTCAATGTGTCAGCGCTCAGAACAGACACTGCGGACACACGCTACAGACCTCAGACTGTTGTCACGACGCCCCCGCTTCCGTTTGGCTACGGCAGGCATTTTAGAAGTTTCGCATTCAAACTTTTAGTCCTGCAATATTATTTTGGTTGATTATGTTGGGAATTCTAGCCATATTATAATCCATAGCAACCCATACATATTGTTCCCAATTACTGGGAGGATTTTCACTCATGATCGTACGTACGGAAATCCACTGATAACGTACCTGGTTATGTTCTACCATATAATTATAGTCTTCGAACATCCATGTACTACCATCTACCAGATATAGTCTTCATACATCCATGTACTACCATCTACCATATATAGTCTTCATACATCCATGTACTACCATCGACCTTCGTTTCCTGACCAACCTCAAACACCAATATAGCTTCCACCGATATCGACCTAAACATACTAAAATCAACGTTATGTTTTGGTAGACATATCTACCATATTGTTTCATCATCCATAATCGACCTTAATCTCTCATACACCACTATATTTTACCATAATCACAACCATTATTACCGATTGGGGAGAGGTACAGTAACACTTTAACTACACCTACGGGCGCTATGGCACTAGTCGTATTAGCCCTCCAATTCTGAATGGCTGGTATTACGAGCTCCTCAGAAAAAAAACTTAATTTCGGAGACTTGACTGAGTGCGCACTGGGCAGGACGTAAGGCCAACAGTCAGGGTCGACTACTGTAGTTCTGCAGACTGCTTTTACTCTCATTTGACACTGCCAACAGAAGACTGCAACGTGTTGTTTACTACATTAGTGTATATTTTAACGATTAACGAAGACGAGCATTCTATTAACGGTTTCTCCTACTTGTTCCTGGCACAGAAGTGGAATGCACCAGGTAAATCGACGAACCGGTTATGCTTAGGCTAAAATGATAAATTAGTTCAGCTTACTGATTCTTTTTATTGCTGATTACTGTACATTAAAGCATTTAATACAGTATTTGCGTCATTCCTCTCGTGGTCATGGAATAGAAGACCAGTTCTGCATTTGGTGCCCGCGCACGTGTTTGTGAGTCACGCTCTGCCATCGACATCACCTAATCCAATTATTAGCCTCAGTGGCCCGAAATGATAATTCTGCAAATATCATTCCTCTTGAGGTTTGAGTTTTTCAACCACCTGAAGGGTGATCAGCTTGAGATTAATGACATAACTGATAAAAAATGGTGGATCGAACTCTCAGGATTGACGTTCCGGACAATGTAAAAATAATCGGATTCTATTATCTTAGTCACACTGCACGAATCGAGTGCGCCTTCAGACTTCCACCGCCGAAATTAAGCTAAGCGAAAGAGAAATTGACAATGTGAACAATAGCCCGTCTGATGGACTAGAGGTAAAATCTGAAAAGTGGTTAGAAATCATTTTAGTGGGGATGGAATGTTAGCTTGTGTCTGATAGTTACTATATATAACCGCTTCTGAATATTTTTCAAGCGGATGGCACTTGAATTAGGTCTTAGTTAATGTTCTATAGTAAAAACAAAATGGCCGCCTAACTAATAAAATATTATTACAACTGAAAACATAGTACAAGCTTCAAATTGTTCTTCATACGTCTATCAGCTAGTGATACATCAAATGAAAAAGTTACTTCTCACTTCAACATCTATATTATAATTCTGTTTGAGGCTCCGTCCATCCATCCATCCACGCGTCTGTACGTAACGCTTTTCACTATTAGTTAGGGGCACATTTAACTTTCCAGAAGTTCTGCTTTTCTCTGGGAAGAAGCTCAATAAAATCTGTCTTCTTTTCGTTTGCTCCTCAAGAAATTTTCAGCCAGTTTCGAAGCAAAGACATGAAGTTCCTTTTACACGTATCTTACCTACATACTGCACCGATTTTTATATCTTGAAATATTCACGTTGCTGAGGTCGCGTAACGATCCAACTATGGGAAAATTCGTATCCAGACTACGGTGCACCGAGCTGTTATGAACTGCTTCATTGTAAAGCATTTTTGACGTGACAGAGCAATTTTTTTAAAGAAATCCCGTGAGCTGGCAGAAAGAGTGCTTTCGGCGACACCAATCAATTATTGAAACAAAGGCTGAGACTGTTGTCTTCTTTTTTTGTGAGAAAGCTATCGCACATATAATGTACAAAGTAGTCACGTACGGGTCCCGATATTGAATTGAAATCATCAAATTCACCGATGAAAAATGAAAATGTAAAAATATGAAAGCCTAAATAATAATATCTTCAGACGATGAGGAATAAAGGTTAGCAAAGACGTGTATATATAAAAGAACACAATAAGAAGAGTACTTCTGAAGAATGCGATTGCTATAGTCTATTGGTTTTTATGCTGTCTTTTGTCTAGCTATATCATGAAAAATACTAGGGCGAAAATTTTGGTGGTAAAACATCTGCGAGGTCCACCGTTGCAATAGTGCCTGACATACACGGCTACGTTACGCCTCCTGCGTGCGAGTCGAAACACGGAAGCGCTTCACCTTCTTGAAATACATATTTTTGTGAGGGGGACACATCGATTTGAAATAGGTACAGTTGCGAATTGAAACTCACTAAAAATTCACAGAGGGATTCAAAACTGAGCAAGTGGCCCTCGGTGTAGCGGAATAGCTGCCGCGGCTCGGAGTTTAAACAGTTTCTATATACGATAGGTATTATTAGACAAGCTGAAACTGCATACACAGCAGCGTAATGGAAGGGATAAGGAGAAACGTTCCAATGTTGTGAGGTTAGACGGAGTTCACAAGAATTAAGAGACAGGCACTATGTATGCGGCAGGTTAGGTTGAAGATCTGTATTAGGTCGGAGTTAAGTGAGTTATAGTAGCATTGTTTAGGATTGCTTCATTTTACAAAGTATAAATATTAATCAACAGTGGAATTTCCACTGGTCCGGCTAGTGTTTAGCAAAACATTATTGAGAGAGGTAAAATGCGATAGAAATACCAAATCACCCGTTTCAGCTTTTCAAAATAATGAAAATAAGTCTATAGTGTTGCTGTAGAGTTTCAGCACGGGAAGTAGGTACAGTAAAAACTGATATCTACACATGTGGAACAGAATCTCAGCGATATTTCGGTAAGTATATGGTCATTTTTAAGGAACAAGGAAAATTTTGAAGAAATCAATATATTCACGAAATCTCTTTTTATCAAAATCTGGTACAGTCTGGTGGCTGATTTCAACGATACTTATACTGATATTTTCTGTGTAGATATATTCAACTGTCATGGAAAAATAAGTGAAACAAATAATTTTAGGTAGGTAATTAACTGTCACCATTCAAGTGGCTCTATCAGTCGCTGGATTAAATCAAACTTATTGACGATTGCTACAGAACTTATCCCAGCTTTTCGCCCCGGATATAGCAAAGATATCTTTCTTTTCAAGATAAGTATGTACAGCATACTGTACATACATACCACTTTTATCGTTGTTCGAGTCATTTTCTGCACTCTTTACGGGATTTTAATAAAGTTCTCGCTGCAACCACAACCCCCGACACATCTCAGTTTCTTGTGACAACAGCTGCGTCTGTTTGATTCACAGTCTTGCACTCATGCTGTCTGTTTGTTGTAATCGACAGGAAAGGCCTTTTCAGTCGTCAGATGAGGAAGTATATTTCCTGTTGTCTCCTCTTTGTTCCATCCATTTTTGACCGGGAACATAAAGTATGTCGGATTGAGCAATCAGTGGGGAATAAGAAGCGGTACATTGGTGGTGTGCACTTCTGAAATATTTCTTCAATGATGATTGAGTGGGTGCCGACTTCTCTGGATCTTTGGAGCCCTTGAGGAACATATTAACCGAACTTTATTGATGAGAGCGTCCTTCTTATTAAATGAGTGAAGTCGACACACGTAACCCTCAACTTTCTCTTGGATTGCATCACTCAGAGTACCACGTCCAAGGCCATCGAGCAAAGAAGAAAGTTTTCCATTCTATCCTTAAATCTATACCACAAAACTGGCTGACTGTATCACACTTAGACATGGCCTAGAATGCTCAATTGTTGTAACGGAGAGCTAGGTCGTTATCAACACCATTAATTGCAAAAACCTAGTTGATTGGCCGTTCCTGCTCTGAACCAAACCTCTCTAGCCAGGTTGTTCGCGAAGTGCACCAGGACAACAAGGACGTTCGTGTCTCTGGAGACGATGACCAGAGCTTCATATCCTAGGTCTGTAAGGAACGGCTTCACTGTCTATCCCGTGGATGCGATTTAGGACCCATGACATATCTCGTGCTGAAGCCTATCAGATCCCTTGCCATCTGTTCTGAGAATTGCTTTATCTGAGCTTCCTGCAAATTTGGGATCCTTGCGAGATGGCAATTGTGTTAGAAGCTCCGCCTGATGAAGTTCATGAGGAACTCTGATTGATTTTGCTTTTCCAAAAGGAAGTTCTTCTTTCTAAAGATGTTGGCTTCTCCTCTGTGGTACTCAACCATCTGTGTTGCATGAAAAGTTTCCATACCATCGAGAGTTTCTCCTATGATAGGATGTTGTCTGCAGCACAATGAAAAAACTTGCCTGATGCCACATCTAAGGGAATTGGCGTATTACCATTATTTGCAAAGTGTTTTAGATTTTGAGTTGCCAGGGTAGTGTCCAGTCGACAAACATGGCCATAGCCTGACAGCTTTTTGTGTTTTGAAATGGCATAAAGGATGTCTTGGCAGATGCTCAGTGCAGTTCGCTTGTTGTCATCAACTTCGTCTATTCCCCCACTCAACAAGATACTGACAAGCAGGAACAGGCTTTTAGAGACAAAATTTTCATCACTCTCTTCACTGATTGATGTACAGTTATCAATATCTTGGCAAGCCTTGGCGTATGTTCTACTGCGCAAGTCTGTGTGATGCGATGCTTGCAGCTCATCTGTCTATGGGGAGAGAACTGTTGATGTTCAAGTCGCCAATGGTCTCCATATTACCAGATTTCTTCTTCAGGGTTTGGACTGCCATCCTAGACGACTGTGTGTTTAATAGAACAACGTCTGCCGCTTAGGGACTAGTCGGGAAAAGAAATCTATCTTCCCGGGAAAAAATCATTGCAATTTTTCCTTAAACTGATCTTTTTGCTTCCCTATGGTCCAGATTCAAGTTCTATTTCCCAGAGCAAAAGAACTGTGTATAAATGGCACCTGGCATGCCTCCAGCGGATATTTCAGATGCGACTTGCTCCAAGCAAATTTATTTGGGCATTTTACTGGCGACGGAGCTTTACGTTCGCAGTTCATGCAACATCGCAGATGATATCTTACATCAGCCGCTGCTAAATCATTTTTCCCGTCAACCGACAACGGATAACATACTGTAGTAATTTTGGGCCTCTTGAAGTGTTTCATCCGAAACGTCAAAGGTATCGACTAAGTAGGTTTTCTTGTAACTGTTTTCATATTGAAAGGAGATGCATTGGTCTGTATTCATGTTGGTAATATGCTAGGCCTAGTGTTGGCTTTGTTGGTGGATTCGTATCAGTAGTACTGCTTGAGAGCGAAGATCTTTCATACTTTGTTTTGAAGCGTGCAATTTTCATGGAACTAGTAAATTTCGATCATTGTTTACAAATATTTCTTACACACTTGCAAGGCACCAGGACTTCACAAACTAACTTTCAGAAACGTAGCTTTACATCAAATAGTATTTTTATATCTTACTCAAATTTTGAAAAATTTGCCAACGGAAGTTATTAGGTTTTTGCTGTAGGGGTATAATAAGGTCATACTATAGTTTTCACTGGCCGTGTTTCACTGTTTTTCGCTGAAAATTCCTAATCGAATTTTCAGATCACTATGGTATTTCAACACAAAGCCTTTTACACCTCTACCTAATTAATGCTCCATATAGCATATTGCTATATGTGTTTACAGAGGAGTTTACTCCTGTAGATTAGGCCTAAATTAAGCTGGAGCCCGGAAATCGCGTCTACTAATATGAACGGGACGGTATTGGTTGCTGTCACCAAACAACGTGACTTGAGAATCACTTTTATAAACAAACTACAACACAGTCAGCAAGTTGATATGAGTGTGAAAAAGGCAATCAGAGTACTGGGATTCATCACCAAAAATTTTGAATACAAGTCCAAGGATACCATCATTCTTTTGTACAAGGAAGTAGTGCGGCCACACTTGGAAGTTGCTATTCAATTCTGGTCGCCCCATCTGTGGAAAGATAGCGATAACATGAAAAGAGTCCAACGCAGGGCAACGAAATTGATACTTCAGCTGCGAAATAATCCGTATGAATGTCGCCTGAAAGAACTGGGTCTGATCTCTCTCGAGCAAAGACAACTCAGGGGGCAGCTTATAGAAGCATTCAAGTATTTGAATAGCTTCAACAACGTACCTACAACGGGACTTTTTAAAAGAGACCTCAGTGACCGCTTGCGAAACTACAATCAAAAACTCAAGCCTAAAGCTCGAAGAACGACCTTAGCCAACAGTTCTTTCCAAATCGTCTTAACATACATTGGGAAAAACATCCTCCAGAGCTAAGAACTCTTCCTCCAGGAGTTACAACCTCTTTGCGACCAAAGCCTGCTAGGCCACCTTAATCCGTCTTGTTCTCTCTCCCGCTCCAACTACCCAGCTTGACAGCTCTAAGCTCCGCATATATCAGCGGCTCATGATCGCCTCTTTGGCTGAGATTCTTCCCTTCTTTGCTCTTTTCTTCTCTTTTCTCCAGTCCTCTACATCCTACTAACACAACGGCAATTGCTCATAGAGGGCCGGGGTGTAAGTTCCCGTGTCTCTTTGGGAATGGGCCGATTGGTTCGTCTACTGCCGCCTATCTAATCTAATCTACACTTTCGGACGACGACCCAGTGTTGCCAGGTTGTCGAGACGTAATATCTGTAGACCGGAGAGGAAATATCCGTATTTTGCCAAAAATATTTGTAGATCTAAATACTTTCACCAATGTGCCTCGTCTGTCATTTGTCTATAATTTATATTACAGACCGTTTTGAACTCTGTGAGTGCTACGGCCTATGACCAACTATACCCATCGATTGATTATAGCTTGTAAAAAGTCCTAATTTACGGTAGCCACATCCGACCAACACTCACAACGGTGGAGTAACTCTGTATATAATACACGTTTTAAGAAATGCTTTTGAATAATCTCTATTGCGTTGAGACCATGTTCAAACGATTGAGACAAACTACACAACAGTAAGACAATACAAATTTTGAATGCGACATTATCAAAATTCGCGAAAAAATTTTCTTTGTGACATTGCTACACTTGGATGAAACAAACTTCGATACATTGAAACAGTTTTCCACATTGGAATAATATTGTATTTTATAGTACAGCACTATAGAGTGTAATAAAACAGTCCAAACAATCAATGATCATTATCATGAAACTGCGTCATATATAACTTCGTTACCAAGTTTTGTGTTTAGATAGCTATAGTGATATAAAAAATATTGGCAAATCTATTTGGATTAGATTTCCGTTAAGTTTTGAGCACTACTACAAAGGCACTGCTATAAAGTTAAAGCACCGATAGGAGTGTTTTGTATAAAAATGATGGCTACAAATTATTGCTTCACTGCTGTGTTAGTTGTTTCTTCAATAAAGTAAATTGTTTCAATATCCGTATATATGTCTTTTTTAACTGCAGTTTGTTGAAACGAATTGCAGTTTGTTGGAAAACCTCGGTTGTTTCTTTCATTTGTTAGTTTGTTCATCTAGTAATGAAGTTTGTCTTTACAATGTGTGGAATGCTCTAAATTGAGTGGAATTGCTTCATAGAGACAGGAGATTATACAAAAGCAATTGTTGAAATGAATAGTCTCTTTTTT
>LQNS02276482.1:7399712-7411008 GCA_001587735.2 Parhyale hawaiensis | reverse complement strand
ATGTTGCCCAATAAGTTTGTTAAACTTTCAGTGGCTACGCAAATGCATTATTCTACAGAGTATTACTACTTTACCAAATATTTGTAATATAAAATGTGTTTGTGTGTAATAAACCTATCATAAACCTATCATGTATATATATATATTTAATATATATATATATTTTTAAAAGAATAGAATTGCCTCAGAATAAAAACAAAGAAAGTTTTGGAATCCTTGAAAGATTCCTTACAACAATTGCGTTTTTTTAATTTTTTTTTTTTCATTTTCTATTGACGTGAGATTTTAGATGGGTGACTGAAATCTTTTCAGTCACCCATCTAAAATCTCACGTCAATAGAAAACGAAAAAGTAAAAAAATTAAAAACGTAATTGTTGTAGGGAATCTTTCAGGGATTCCAAAACTGTCTTTGTTTTTATTCTAGCATAAAAACTGAGGCAGTTCTATTCTTTTTTAGTCTGAAAATGTAGATTTTTCAATAAAGGCAATTTCATGTTTTTTTTTGTTATAAAATGCAGTATTTCCAAAGGAAATGCCCTTGGCATGTTTCATTTATAGTACATTCCCACCTACACATATCTAACATTCTTCACATACAAATAAAATTGCAAAATAATTATGTATTAGATGAATAAATAATGAAAATTGTATTTATATAATTTTTTTATTTTTTTGTCTAATCTTCCTGAATTTTCCTTCAGGTAGTTGTCCCCAAAAAAAAAAAAATTCACATAATATGTAGAATTTAAAAAAAAATTTATTCTTGTAACTTTTTTTCAATTTAGGCCTTAGTTTTATATACATAATATATAAATATATATTTTTAAAAGAATAGAACTGCCTCAGTTTTTATGCTAGACTAAAAACAAAGACAGTTTTGGAATCCTTGAAAGATTCCCTACAACAATTACGTTTTCTTTACATTGTTTTTCTTTTCGTTTTCTATTGACGTCAGATTTTAGATGGGTGACTGTCAAATCTTTCCGAATTTTCCTTTAGGTAGTTTTCCCAAAAGAAAAATTTATATATATATATATATATATCATTGTTATGAGGGTACTTACCATACATAGCTATGTTGTTGTAGTAAGTGTTATCGCTAACTAAATATATCTCTAAATATAAAGTTTCCAAATATATTTATTGTCTAACAGCAGCAGCAAATAAAAAGGCAAATTTGGACCCCCTGTGGACCCATTCCCCTCCCCCCCCCATTTGGGGAGGGGTTGGTTCTAGTGCCGCTAGCCAGCCCCTAGTAATTTGGTATGCAATAGCCTTTGGTATACTGATGATTTTGCAGCAAAAAAGGCAAATTTGGGCCCCCTGTGGACCCATTTCCCCCCTCCCCGCTAGTCCCCTAAAAATTTGGGACGTTATAGCCCCATACTTGAGGACACTTTATGAGCGTAAAACAGAAAATTGATAATTTTGACCATTTTCGCCGAGACGGCCCCCTTAAGTAGCTTCGAATGTCTAAAAAAAATCCAGTCACATATCTAAAATGCGCCCTATATATTGACTTCGGAACAGTTCTCAAAAAGGAGGCAACAGGAAAATTTGCAATTTTGTTGCCCTGTGTTATGTCTATCTGACAATTTCAAGTGTAAAACTAGAGAAAAGGAGCCACCGGTTTTTTCTGACTTCCCTTTGTTAAATATAAAAGTTTTTGGAATCAGCTGTAAGGTTGCAGACTTGCAGTTGCTAATTTTAGTAATTATGTTGGTAACACGTGGTAGGAGGTACTAAAATAATAAGTTATTTCATAGTTTTGGCAATGTAGCTACGGTATGAGAAAGTACATCGTAAATAGGTGGTGTGTATTTTTCTAAGCGGTCTCCAATTCTATTGTGTCACTTGCTGTCGTCCTGTTGACTCTCTGATATTACCAATACACGTAACCTAACGCTCTGCGTTGTTACAGGTTTCACTGAGATTATATTAAATCATGATTAGATACTTTGTACAAAACACTCGTGATTGTTTCCGCAGGCTACATTGGTTACAGTAGCTGTGACGATGTTACATAATGTAGCACCTTCTGTTAATAAAAACGCAATGTTAAGATTACTTTACGCAGAAAAACGAACTAGATTATGTCTCACTTGAATCTTAGACTTCTTATAGCTACATGTTAAATCTGTAAACATCCGACATTTCACTACACATATTGTCTTGTGGAAACGGAATCTTTGAGTAATCAATCTCATAATTCATCATGAAATGAACAGTAGTTACGGATTCAGTTTACAGTGTTAAACTAATACACTATATGAAGCCGAATCAATTGTTATAATTTTTACAGTTTTACTATTCCAATGCCAGCTTACTGGATAGAAATATATTGTCGCGCTATGTGTAACATCTGAAATAAAAGCTTTGAGTGTTGTATGGTGTGTTTTAATGTCCCTTTTGTATTTCCAAGATCGTTCAAAACCTGGCTGAATTATTAAATCAAGCAATAAACATAACTGCATTGCAAATTGTTGCATATATATTGAGCAAATATGCGGTGCGCAACCCGTCACCTGAGCCTGCCAGGCATTAACCTCCTCGTCGTGACGTCACTGGCTGAGCGCTGCCGCATGAACAGGCCTCGTGTCTCGGTGGCCTCGGCTCTGCACAGTCGGACAGCCTCACTAATGTAGCAGAGCTGTTCGCGGCCGCCGTCGTCTGGAATACAAAAATTTGAGAAATTAATGTTCCTCGAACTTGACCGCCTAACTTGCCCTGGCGTCCACTATTTGAGTAGCTGATGTTTCATTTATTAGGTTGCACGGGAGGTTTTGAGTTCTTTATAGACATCAAAAAGATAAAGCCAAAAGCTCATTGTAATCCTTTATCACTGAAATGACTTTCAATACTATCAATGACCTTTCCTTATTTAATGAGTACGTGCGGTCAGCATATAATTTTGTTTATTTATTTTTAATAAAAATTCCAACTGCACTTCAGATCCATCCTCATCACGAAATACCGTCTCCTACCAAGGAGTGCTGCACAAACAAAAATAAATTGTAATTAGAAGGCGCAGCATCACCAGAATAGGGTATGTGGTGAAAAACATTCCAACCAAGTTCGTGTCACCTTGTTGGGGTAACCCAAGACACTTGTAGTCCTGTACACGACACTCTTTCTGCAGGTATTATCTGATCTTACTTCTGTATTTTGTGCCGTAAATTTGGCAGCTAACGACTGCATACATCAGGATTTATGGTTTTGGTTTGAGGGAAAGTTCATAGCGGATAATGCTTTCGATATCTGACCAAATACGAAGTATGACTTTTGTTGATATGGGTATTCTCATTTAAATTTTGTTGCTAGTCAGGTGTGGATGAGTCCATGAAGCATAGAGTGCAACGGGAGGACTCAATGGTACTAAAATCAAATTCAGCCGTGACCTCTTGTGGCCGGATGACGTCGCATCGACGAGTCAAAGTATTTGAGGATCGGACCTCAGGCTTTCGTAGGTAGGGTTCTTAATCCTTAACAGAAATATAAGCAGCTTTATATTCTTAACACGAGAGAAACCATAGGAACAGTTTCTACTCAAACTTACTGTACTTGACGACAACCATTTTACCGTGTTTTATTTATGGGTGCAGCTCAAATAGCTGGTCAGTCAGGAGTGGAAGACTGAATTAAGTCAATGAAATGCCGTGATCTGTTCAAATGTGTTATGTGAAGAGCACGATGAACTGAATATGAAATGGAAATAAGGCTTCACTTCAGAGAGTGAAATCAGGGTGCCATGCATATCGGTCCAGATTTTGCTGCTAGCGCTGTGAAAGTTCCCACCTGCCTCCACTACAATTTTCTATTAATAATTGTTTATTGCTCACTTAGCATACACTCTCATTTATTCATGTGTCTAGGAGATAAAATTCGCAATTTACGATGTTTTTTTTTTCTGGCGAAATTAGTTAAAATACTTATAGGATGCTCAGCCATAGCTTCATCGATGTAATGTCTTTGATGACGTCACTTGTTAATGCTAATATCTCGAGAGTCCTCCTGTTACGCTCTTTGCTTTCTGGATGAGTCATACCGGGACATCCAGAACATTCATCGTACAATGTTTTCTCCTACTCGTCTTAAATCTCCTATCACAAGCATTTTCAAAAATGTTTCATTCTACAGCAAAATCATATTATAAATCAAATCCATATCCAAGCAGTTTCGTTCGGAGAGCGTGTGAGCGACCTAAACATTAAAGCCTAATGGAATGTGTATCCTGCCACCCTTAGTGTTCGTCAACTTTATTTCTGAACACATCAGACTGTTCTGCATGATCCGCAGCGCCAATAGACTTAATTTCTCCAGTTTCTACCTTCAAAATACTTCTGTCCAGCCTGGAATGCTTTCCACGGCGATAGACGCCTTGGAAGCTAAAATTCCAAGTTGTAATTTTTGCAAGCTACTTTCCAACAGTTCTTTCACCGCACACTTCACACATCTTCCCGCGAATTTTTTCCGCATTTTCGCCTGTTGTGGAATGAAAAAACGTCACTACTCGAACAAGTCATTTTCCACTTTCTACTTTTATCAAAAACAAAGGGTAGTTGGATTTAATGAATATCTAAATTTAGTAATCAGTAAAGAAAACAAGTGTGGGCTGCAGCCGTGTATTCCTATGAGGCCAGCGGACACTTATGTGCAGCACGAACCTGTGCAAGCAGATTTCTAAGTTAGAATGCGCGGTTAGAATGAATGTACCTCTGCCTTTAATGTAATGTAAAGTTATGGTAAAGTCAACTTAACCGAACTGCCTACTGGGAAACCCACGCGCAGATTTGTTCTGCAGATATCGTCTGAGGGTATCCGGAAAAAAGCCCCGCTAGGAAAAAACCTTGCCTATCTCCTGAAGTCATACAGTATGTAGGAGCTCAATCCAGATATTTTGAAGTACTGTATATTAAAGCAAACTAAAGTGTATGATACTCACCTAAATTTTAGCCAGCGCTTGTTTTGGCGAATGTGGCTGCAACAGCCCACACTCTAGATTAAGTGATGAACGGTTCGGTTAGCGTAAGTTTGGTTTGACGAAGTTAGGTTAAGTAAGGTTGGAATGAATTAGGTTAGAGTAGGTTAGATAAGGTTAGGATAGAATAGGTTGCGTTTGCTTAGGTGTGGTTAGGTTAGGTTATTTTCTATTAGAAGAAGATAGACTAGGTGAGGTTTGGTTAGGTACGTTTAGAAGAAGCTGGACTAGGTTGGGTTTGGTGAGGCTAGGTTAAGAGAGGATAAATTAGGTTAGAGTAAGTTAGGTAAGGTTAGATCAGAATAGGTCTGAATTAGTAAGGTGTGGTTAGGTTAGATTAATAGAAACATGACTAGGTTAGGTTAGGCGTGTTTAGGTTAGGTTAAGCTAGATTAAGTTAGGTTAGAGTAAGATATAATTTAAGCATGGATAGGTGTGGTTAGGTTATGTTCGATTTAAGGCGTATTCGATTGGGACGTCGCTATAGAATGTTTAAATGCACTGGACTCGAATTTTCGTAGCGATTTAGGCGTGTCCCAATCGAACGGATTTTAGGACTTGAGCTATAAGATATTAACCTGTAAACTGCGATGTCATTGAGTGTGGTATTGAAAATTAATATTGATAAAATATTTTTAGGGTGTCTGTATAGACCGCCTAGTTTAAAAATATATTATTTTAATACGTATCTTTTAGAACAGTATCTCCCTGCAACTTCAAATTATAGCAAAGTTATTTTTTGCGAGGATGTGAATTTGAATGTGTATAACACGCTTGGATTACCGGGAATAGATCATTTTATCCATATTGTCAGTTCATATGGATTCTTTCATGCTATAACCAAGCCTACGAGGGTTTATCCTAATAATCCCATAACAAAGTACTCATTGCTTGACCAAATGTGATTGAATTTTTGTCCTAGTACCCAGTGCATGTCAGATGTTATTGACGCATCAACCAGCGATCACTTGGCTACATTTTTAGTATATGAGAGCGAGCCCTTGGCATACTGTCCGACAAAACTAACCCGAAGCTTGCACGATGTTGACAAACACAATTGCTTCATCAGCAGAATGTCCTTAGCCTCTTTTGCCTATGTATTTGAACATTCCTCTCCTGACATTGCAATGCAACAACTTCTTGAACAGATTTATTCCATCTATTACGATTGCTTCCCGTTAGTAAAGATGAAATGTAAACCTAAATTCAAAAGCCTGAATGGTTTTCTCGTGATCTGAAATATGTTATTTGGAAAAAATTCAGATGGCTCAGGATGTTCAAACGTGGATTAATAGCGAAGATATGCTGCACATCCTACAAAAATGTATTAAATAAACCAATACGAACATGTAAGGAATACTATTATAAAAATAAAATCATTGAGTCCAGAAATTCATCTCGTAAATTATGGCAGGCATTGAATGATGTTCTTGATAGAAAAACCATGTTTCTCGAACAGTTGCCTTTTTGAATCGATATTCACTTCATTTCTTTTCCTTGATGTTTTCTTTTCTTTCTTTGCACTAAAATCCATCTTAAGAGTGTATAAAACTGTAATATTATGCAGAAACTGTTATAATTAGCTTTCCATCAAACAACAGCTGTTGCACTGTATATACACCCAACAATAGTTTTAATCTGAAAGCAAAGAGCGTAATGGGAGGGCTCACAAGAAATATCTAATAGTGACGTCATCAATGATGTCACCCCGACGAACGATACGGCTGAGTAGCCTATGAGTATTTTAATTAACTTCAACAGAAAATTGCAAATTTTATCCCTAAATCGCATCAATAAATGATGAGAACATATATCAATTGAACAAAAACTATTATCAATAGAAATTGCATTTCAGGCAGACAGAAACTTTGAAACCACCAGAGGAAAAAGCTGGGCCGGTATGGCGCCCTGATTTACCTTCTTCTTCGAAGTGAAGCCTCATTTACACGTCATATTCCATTTACAGAGCTCTTGAAAAAACATAATCAAGCACATCACCGTATTTTTTTTTTTTTACTTCATTCAATATCCTGCTCCTCACTGGCCAGCTACTTGAGCTGCTCCCATGCAGACAACACAATAAATGGTTGTCGTCAGATAAAGAAAGTTTGAGCAATAGCTGTTCCTATGGGTGCTCTCGCGTCAAGAAAATAACACTGCTTATATTTTTTGGGTATGATTTAGAGCCCAACTTACGAAAGCCAGGACCGACCCTCAAACAGTTTGACTCGTCTGTGTGACGTCATTCGCCACACTGCGAAGTTTTATTTTAGTCTTATTGATCCCTCACGTTACTCTTTGCTTCCTGATTCCAATTATGATGCTGCTCCCTTAATCATAACCCCAGATGTTAATGCGAGGGAAAAATAATATTCTAAGAAAGCTACCTATGAATGTTTACTTCAAATCGTATTTCATGCAAATGTTAAGGACTAAACGAGTGCATGCGTTACTTGAACTTAAAAATATATTTTCTAAATTTCATACGTATTACAGAATGTGCAAATTTAATGCACTGGCCTCTTCGTATATACTTACTTTGGGCTATTGTGTGTAAAACGGTATCTTCAATTCATCTATAAAATTTATGCCAGGTTATCTTCGTCACGGTAAAAATCATATCTATCTATCTATCTATCCATCTATATTATACTAAAAGTCTGTGAACCGGTCTTGCTTGTGTCTTGCTTGGTCATTTGTGATCTTGTGATCTTGTTTGACACATCTTCATTTTTAGATAGGGAAGAAATTTCATGGTCCTCTGGGGTGGTATGGCCTCTCCTATGGGGCATGGATTAGCTCTTTAATTGGATTGTATCTGTGATACGGAAGTTGAACTGAGCTGGGCCAGTTCTTGTCCGTACTAGTTAAGTCGCCAAGGCACCCGTTATGTTGACTAATACGTTACATATAACAATTTGACTTTGCTTACAACCTGGGTGCTGAATAGTCGTTAGATAAGCAAAGAATCTGTTGATAATGAACCGAACGGGCCTCTCCTTGATGGGCAGAAGAGAAGGGCCGAATACCGAGTGGTCTATGCCCAGCTATATAACACCTGCTTTTATTGCAAAAGCGAAGACGATCGGCATGGTGACCCAACGGGTCACGGGTCGTCTAGTATTATGCTAAAAGTCTGTGGACCGGTCTTGCTTGCTTGTTTATCTATTTACTTGTGATCTTGTTTGACACATCTTCTACACTTTTAGATAGGGAATAATTTCCATGGTCCTCTGGGGGTATATGGCCTATGCTCTATCCGGGGGCATGGATTAGCTCTTTAATTCGATTGTACAGTATCTGTGATACGCACATGGAACCTACCCCGTGGTTGCAAAAACAGGCACGATAATTTAAAAGTTGCTCTGGAAAAAACGACTGGAATACGTAACATATAAATCGAATTTGCTTTCGTTAGACAAGCATAGAATCTGTTGACAGTGAGCCGTATGGGCAGCTCCTTGACAGACAGGAGAGGACGGCCGAATAGCAAGTGGTTTACGACCAGTAAATAAATAAGCACAGACGATCGTGACTATTATTATTATATTCAGAAGTATAAGTCTCCGCTTCCACAACAAAGGCGATGTCACAGAGGAAGAATGAAGGGACACGTAGTGTGATAATAGACACGTGGAACCCATGCACGAGGGTGTTCCCACGTAGGATCAACGCGCATGGGAACAGCAAGTCGAGAAAGAAGAGAAAGAACAGATGGAAGAAAGATCAGTAGGAATAAAAGGTGGGAAGGAAGCAAAGTGGGCAGGAAACACAGACAAGACGATCGCGATGACGACCCAACGGGTCACGGGTCGTCTAGTTTACTTTAAAATCAGTATCGCGGAAAACATCAAGGAGGGACTATCAATATTACCGAACTGTTCGTACTGTATGAATCGTGTTCTGTAAAGTCCTCAAACTCAATTTTCTGTCGCGTAGTGCGAATACCGCGCTATGTGGGACTTTATTGTACCTCCCCAGCAGGATGGAGTTGTCGGCCCAAGCCGGTTCCGCTTAAAGTCTTAAAGTCAAGCCAAAGCTGCAAAAAAAACTATCTGAAATACATTTCCGCTTGATTCAAGCTAAACACGCTGAGTTTATGACCAGCTCTAATCCTGGCTAAAATTAGTTAGGTTAGGTAAGCTTAGCATTGTTCAATATTTTTATCTTGATATAACTTACTTGTAAATAAGTAAGTTAAGATCATAAATATACAGTAGGCGATATGCGGGGCTTTTTTATTTTCTACCGGGGCATTTTTCTGGGGGCTGCTTTCCTATACCCAGGCTAGCTGGCCCAGATGGGTGTACGGCTGCAATCGATCATGGATTGTCGAGAGCTGCGGTGCTATCGACGCAAGGCTCGTACGTGCCCACGACCCACGCTTCCAACATTCCCATTTCTGGGAAATGTCAGTACCCCCGTGGCGACCGTGCAGACACCAAATGCTGAGTAAGCACGTCACCGCGCTGCAAGAGCGCACTGCCTGGGTTGGTATTCGACGCAGCAACGTTCAGCGTCATGAGCTCAGTACTCAAGCGTGCCGCTACATGCATGGCAGTACCAGTTTATCCAAACGTAAATAATTTATGAAGCAAAAGTTTTGCATGCTAGACAGTCCCAACTTATCCTATTTTAACTAATTTTAAAGTTAATGTTTTATATGTATGGCCGCCCCAACTTACCCTGACGTAGATAATTTCAGACCTTATGTTCTACATGAATGACCGTCCCACTTTCTAACCTAAAGTGTCTCCCAGGGACTAGTTCCTCTGGCAGTTCGTGCGAACGAAAGCTTACAGCCACAAATAGATTGCTGCGTCATTCCCGTCGATGTGTACAATAAAGGCAAAAGAATGCCATCACTTAAGTGGTAAGAGGACATCGGGGAGCTTTGAACGATGTCCAAACTTGCCACAAATTTCCGTGAGCAGCGCATAGCTGCGCTCAGAGGCAGCTTAGCTAAGTGCTGGGTTTTTCTGCTACAGAATTTCTCACAAATTGCAAGCGATTAGCAGAGAGGACAAGAGCCTTCTTCTGCTATTTTAGGCAGCCACGAGTGAGCTGCTTTGTTATTCGTAGTGTGATGAATTCGCTATTTTTTTTTTTTTGCATATACAGTAAGTGAGCTGCTTTGTTACTTCGTAATGCCATGAATTTTCTGTTTTTAAGATTACTGCAGTCATTTCTCTGAACGCCAAAAATGTGACACTTTTGTGAGGATCCATGAGAAGTTTTGCTACTTCGAACGCGTTGAGTGCCCATGACTGTGATACATTGATGCGATGCATGAAGTGCTTTCTTTTGCACGTTGTGTGATGCGTGCTGTTGTTGAAAACTAGTGCAAGCCTCATTACAGCCCCTGTAGCGTAGTGCCCCGTCTGCAAGATCCTCATTAAAGCCCGTGTAGCGTAGAGCCCCGTCTACAAGATCCTCACTACAGCCCCTGTAGCGTAGAGCCCCGTCTACAAGATCCTCACTACAGCCCCTGTAGCGTAGAGCCCCGTTTACAAGATCCTCATTACAGCCCCTGTATCGTAGAGCCCCGTCTACAAGATCTTCATTACAGCCCCTGTGGCGTAGAGCCCCGTCTACAAGATCCTCATACAGCCCCTGTCGCGTAGAGCCCCGTCTACAAGATCCTCATTACAGCCCCTGTAGCGTAGAGCCCCGCCTACAAGATCCTCATTACAGCCCCTGTAGCGTAAAGCCCCGTTTACAAGATCCTCCTTACAGCCCCTGTTCGCATCTCGGGGCAGATGTTCTAGGAGCAATGTCGGGGACATCGCATCTCGGGGCAGACGTTCTAGGAGTAATGTCGGGGACATCGCATCTCGCCCGTCTGCAAGATCCTCACTACAGCCCCGTAGCGTAGAGCGCCGTCTGCAAGATCCTCATTACAGCCCCTGTAACGTAGAGCCCAGTCTGCAAGATCCTCATTACAGCCCCTTTAGCGTAGAGCCCCGTCTGCAAGATCCTCATTACAGCCCCTGTAGCGTAGAGCCCCGTCTGCAAAATCCTCATTACAGCCGTTGTAGCGTAGAGCCCCGTCTGCAAGATCCTCATTACAGCCCCTGTAGCTAGATCCCCGTCTACAAGATCCTCATTACATCCCCTGTAGCTAGAGAAACCGTCTACAAGATTCTCATTACTGCCCCTCTGGCGTAGAACCCCGTCTACAAGATCCTTGTTACAGCCCCTGTAGCGTAGAGCCCCGTCTGCAAGATCCTCATTACAGCCCCTGTAGCGTAGAGCCCCGTCTGCAAGATCCTCACTACAGCCCCTGTAGCGTAGAGCGCCGTCTGCAAGATCCTCAT
>LQNS02276482.1:7283306-7296808 GCA_001587735.2 Parhyale hawaiensis | reverse complement strand
CATCAGGAGTCGCCTCAGAACCTCTCCCTGCTCCGCAGGCTACGCTGTTGGTAAATCAGTGCTATCCGACAGAGGTACTCTGCCGGAAGCGAGCCACTGCAAAATTGTTCATTGGAACATTCAGACTATTTGCTCGTATAGTACCCCCAGCTTCAAAAATGCTAAGTTTCTGTTGTACACTTTTAAGTCCTCTGACTACAATTAAATACACGGTCGATAATTTTGCAAAATTTGTTGAACTCTTAACCAAATTAGACAATGCTAGTCAATATTACATAGCATCCTTTGACGTGGGAAACCTTTTTACCAACGTGCCCCTTATGGAAATCATTCAAATTTGTTTTAATTCTCTTTTTAGTAGAGCCACCGATACTATAATAGGATTACCCAGAAAAATTTTTATGACACTTCTGGAACATTCGGTTTTAAATTCGTTCGTTCTGTTTGACGGGAAATTGTACAGTCAACTGGAGGGCCCAGGAATGGGTCTGCCGCTCGGACCCACATTTGCAAACATATTCATGTGCCACAAGGAAAAGAAATGGCTTGCAAACTGTCCGGAAGCTTTTCGTCCCGTATTTTATAAACGTTATATTGATGATACGTTTATCCTTTTTGAGCACCACACCAGTGCATCTTTGTTTCTTCAGTATCTTAACCAGCAGCACAGTAACATTAAGTTTACAATGAAGCATGAAGTTAATGGGTCGATATCATTTCTCGATATAAATGTATCCATTTCCAACAATAGATTTCCCACTTCCGTTTTTCGCAAGAATTCATTCACAGGATTAGAAACCAGCTTTTTTAGTTTTTATATGTACAAATTTAAGGTAAATAGGATAAAGACCCTTATTCATAGAGCATTTAATGTCACTTCATCTTAGCTTGCCTTCCATTTAGAGTTAAAATTTATGAAAACATTTTTTAGGTCAAATGGGTTTCCCCTTCCTTTAGCCAATTCTTGTATTAGGAAGTTCATAGATAAGAAATAAAGTCCAGCTTGCCGTGCATGTGCCAAAGAAACCTCTTTACATTAAATTCCCTTACTTTGGTCACCATTCAGAGAAACTGAAAAACGAATATATATGCATATTGATTTTCGTTTATATTGACCAACAGTTTCAAAATTATAAATTTTTTCCCGTTCAAGGAGAAGCTCCCGTGTTGACTGCGCTCGTCTAATGTTTATGAGTTCAGTTGCGTACGCTGTACGTCTAGGTACATTGGCTGCATTGGCCGTGCCCTGAGTGTGCGAGCGCATGATCACACGGGAATGAGTCCGAGAACTGGCAACATTTTATCGCATATTGTTCAGTCCAGCATTAGGGACCAAACAGCACGGTGCAATAGTGTAGTCAAGGAAGACAGTTTCAAGATAAGAGGCAGTACAAACAGTTTTATCAACCTTGGAATTTTAAAGTCATTGCATATTGCAGAATCAAAACCAGAGTTAAACGATTCCTAGAGTTCAGGCCCATTGCAAACCATTACTTGATTTATTATTTTTCATTTTTCATTTAGATTTTTACCGGCTGTTACTGTTTTTGTATAGACTTTAGACGATTTGTGTATTATCCTTTCATTTCATTATTTGTGTATTCTTACAGATTTTCGTTCTGATGATGGGCAGTACTTAGGCCCGAAACGTTCATTTTTGTGCATTTTATTCTAGTATGATTTTACGATTCGCTCTGGCTCTTTTACATTTTATTCTTTAATTCAATTAGAGAACTTAGGTCTTTCATTAATACATATTGTTGAATTTCATCCTTTTGAATTAATAGAAGGGAAAGCACAATAACATTTTTTAATTTTGTTATTCGGAGAGGGAATAATTCGTGAACGTAATTAAAATTATAGACATTAAAAGATATTTTATTCAATTTTTTTATACATGTCAATATCTTGAATATTCATTGGGAATTGAATGTCTTGCAAATTCAGTTCAGTTTTTAATCCATTTGAAATTATTTCGTTCATCCAAACAATATTTATCTATGCACCATTAAAACATCCTTCTTTTCGTTTCTTATGTTCATTCATCTGTACATTGAGTTTCTACTCTATATTTCCTGGAAGTTTTATATAACTCGAAGCTCTTAAGGGTTTACACACAACAATTTTAACAGGAAAATCTACCAATCCATCTTAATATAGTAAAACATTTCAGTAACTTATTCCGTGCCCGCTCTTGAGGAAATAGGCGAAAAATAGGACAGGTTGTAGCTTTCGTAATCAAGTTGCGCTTCCATGGAGATCGATGGCCAGATTACAGAAGAAGGCAAAAGTGGGATCCTTATCCTTTTGCTATCTGAATGCATTTCTTTTCCCGTTGGAGATTTTGGCGATCCTATTCCCTTCTGATGGAATTCAGTAGGCAATAATCAGACCACGTTGCAGAAGAGGGCTAAATTGGGAATACTTATCGTTATAAACACTGAATGCAGTTCTTGCTCTTCCAGCACCTCTTGCCGTTCCCATGGAGACTGACGTTCATTACTTTTCCTCAACATCGAAATTAATTTTTTTTCTGTTTACGATGTACACATTCAATATAAAAAAAATGATGAGCAGAGGAAGCGATTTTTCCCGGTGTAGTACACATAGTAATTCTCTATTCCAACTTGTTGTCTTTTATTTTTTTGACGAAAAATTTTCCTCTTGCGGACTAAAATTTCGCTTTGTTGAAACTGTACCACTGTGCATTCTGGATACTTAGTGGAAATTAAATTCAATGACGTTTCAACGCTTACTAATATGGTTGATTTTTTTCGAATGTCATCTAAAATGTAGTGTGCTGAAGATGAATTGAAGTGTACTGCTCAGTAGAAAGCGCGCATCTCGTACGATAATTTTCAGTTAGTAGTCGAAGCGCTTTCCTCTACATGCATAGTAGTAATGAAAGTATATTATAACTGATCAAAAAGTGTCATCACAAATTTCTCGCTGTGATTTTTGGCAGCGTTCAGACGAATTTCGGGTATACTCTTCGATTTTCTTTAATAATTTTCTAATCAGTTTTAATTAACTGTCCATCAATATAGTTTAAGGACTGTTTATTGAATTTTCCTGAATCAAACCAAGATTCAATATATTCTCTGTTTTACCAATTTTTATTTTATGGAATTAAACTTTGACGTTCGGTTGTAACTTTACATCATCAAATATTTATTTCTTGGTAATGTCAATAATTTCTGGTATCATATTACAGATATTCATGACTTCTTTTTTGCAAGTTTTACAATATTTTAAAAGAAAAAATCGATGAAAAACTAATGAAACTGTATTATTAAATGTTATTTTTTTCATGTGGGCTGCAGATATTTAGAGCAACATTTCAAAAAGCCCGAAAGTAGTCTTATTTTAGGTTGAGGATCATTAACCACAAAGTTCAATAGTTCTTCTGAAATTGTTTTTCGAATCAAATGATTTCTTGAGTTCTTAATGGGAGGTATACCCAGGAAAAGTTCTTTATAATTGGACCGATTTGGCTGAAACTTTGTACACATAAGTAAAATAAAAAAGAATATCTTTTGACTCATGTACTTTTTCTCATTTTTGCCATAGAAAACGAGTTATTGAAAGAAATGTCACGAGCTTATCTTATTTCAGGGGTAGCTCGTGACTTCCTAATTAAGGGCCAGTAGGTATGTGTGTTTGTTTCAGGATTTCCAAGTAAACACCGTTTTCCTTGCCTTCAATTTTATTTCAGTAAAACAGCACAACGATGGGACTTGATACAAACTTTATTTCCAGCCACAGACTGTGGCCGGAGCGGCCAAGTGCGGACGCACCCGCCTTGTTTACTTAGCGACGGCCGCCACTAAACTTCCTAACCTTTCTTTCCCAGCACAGGCGGCGGTTGGCACAAGGAAAGCTACTGTATTTTCGAACCTTTCTAATATGTAGCAAACATTTTGAATAACTCCTTCTTAAAACTGTGAATACTTGTAACCCTATTACATTATTTGTATACCACACGTCTGCTACTTTGTTTAGAAATTGTCATTATTGGTAAGCATTGGCATCCTTCAAGAGGTTCGGTACTGTCTCGAAACAAGCAAATTAGCGGAGCAGAGAGGACGACTGAAAGGGGTGGTCGACCGGAGAGGTGAGAACAGTAGACTGCACTGGGAGACCGTAAGGTTCAAACCTCTGGTTTTTATTACGAAGGCACGGAATTTCTTTACGGCTACAATATTTGAGACAAATTGTGCATTTAGCGTAAACTGCCGTGACTCGAGTTTTCTTCGAGTTACTTAAACGTCTTTAGTTATGCAATAATGGAAGTTTGTGAGCTTACGATATTTTTATTAGGGTTAATGACAGAAAGCGGAAAAATCTTTTATTCCAATAACTCATGTTCTTCATTTTCTATGACAAAAATGGGAAAAAATTCATGATTCAAAGCTTTATTTTTATTTTGCATGTCTGTACATAGATTCATTCAAATCGAAACACAAATGAAAGATCAAATTTGAACCCTGTGGCGGGAAATTTTTATGTGAAATTCAAAAATACGACTTAGGAAAAATTGTTACTTATGTACGGATTTGAATGAAACTTGGTACAGATATGGAAAATTTGAAAATAATGTGGGTTAGACTCGTGTACATTTTCCCATATTCACCATAGAAAACGAGTTATACAAAGAAAACTGTTTTCCGTTTTCTTTGTGTAGCTCGTTTTCTATGGTTGAAATTGAAAAAATACATGAGTCAAACCCCAATTTTTAAGAATATTTTTGCCAAGTTTCAGGGAGATCGGGCAATTAATAAAAAAGTTTTTGAAATAAAAAAGGAAGTTTTACAAAAAAACGTCACTCCCAGCCCCCTATTGTACCCGCTTAGGGTTACACTGACTATCTAGAATATTGCCTGCTAGTCCGTCTTATAGTTATAGCTAATATTAAGTGGTAAAAACGAATTTCGATATTTGTAAGATTTTTGGGCTTACGGTCCCTTAACATTATATAATTCACTTACATCGTGTGATTTTCATTGTCTTCCATTTGTATAAGATTGTTGTCTAAAGGAATACTTTTTTTACAGATTTTGATGAACATGCATTACATGATTCTTTTCTATCTTCCATTTAAAAAAATATATTCTTTAGAGGAACAGATTTTTTTACAACTTTTGAATAACTCACATTATGTTTGTTATTATCTTCTATTTTTACCTCCACCAAGGAGGTTATGTTTTCGTCGGTTCTGTCTGTTCGTTTGTCTGTCTGTCACTAACGTTAGTCAAAAAGCTATGGATGGATTTTGATGAAATGTACAGGGAATGTTTGGTATGTTGGGAGGAACAGATTAACTTTTGGTGAAAATCCGTTCATCCATTTGTTTCACTGCCATATTTTTCTTAATGCCATACCTCAAAAAGTCATGGACGGATTTTTATGAAATTTACAGTAGTTGTTCAGTTTATTATGAAAAGTTAATGATCAAATTTTTATGATGATCTGTTTCTTCGTTCAATTGTTTGTCGCTGTTTTTTTTTTCTATTTTATACTTGTTAGCACAATAACGCGAGTTTTTAGTAATGTTAATAGACATAAATGTTTAAATTTTTGTGATGATCGGTCTTTCTGTTTGTTAGTTTGACTAATGTTTGCTAGCAGCATGACTCAAGAATTTACGAACGGATCTTGAAGAAAATTACTGAAATTGTTTGAACTGTTCAAGGGCACAAATGATGAGATTTTTGTGTTGATACAAATAAAATCATTGTATCAAAACGAATTCGAATTTTTCGTTACCATTGAGTTGCTTTGTGGAGGTATGCGCTCTCAGTTACTCTAGATATAATAATTTATCCAAAGAAACTGATTTTTTATATATTTTGAAGAACTTATCTTCAAAATCTTCTATTTTTATAAATTATTCTTGGAGCGTGTGGACTTTTGGTATATTTTCAAAATTCACTATTTGAAATGCGCCATGTATAAAAGGAATGTTTGTTGGAACATACAAAAAAATAAATATTGAAATATTTTCATTGAATCTATGGATATCTTAGTTTTTTTATATGCAGTGATAACATTAAATCTGTTTCTATACATGTTTTTCAAAAAACATTTACAGTATGTTGAAAGTATTTTCTTAATTTTGCCTATGGTAATCATATGGATCTGAATACAGTTCTCACATAAAACTAGGCAAAAATTGGTCCAAAGTGATCGTATGATGTTATTGCGTAGTGTAAATGGAAGGAAAATTCTATTAAACGATATTAATGTAGACTAATGGGGTTACAAATTCACTATTAAGATTACAAATTCGTCATTAGGACTACATCTCTGCTACCCTCGTTTCATTAGTATTAACGTGCAGTGGTCATTATCTTGTCAATAGATTTATCAGAGAGTTTAATTTATCATGAGTTTCATTTTCAATTCGTATAGTTAACTGTTCGAAACAATGAATTCATGCAGTGCATACTAAACTAGAGCACTCTGAGAGCGCATACCTCCGCCAAGTGAGCCAACGGTAGCAAAAATTCAAATTGGCTCTGAAACCATAATTTTCTTTGCATAAACTCCAAAATCTAATCATTTGTGCCTTTTTTATATTAATAACAGCTTGTTCAATTTTTTTTGAAGATCTGTTCATAACTTTTTGAGTTATACTGTTAACAAACGATATGACAAATATGAGTCAAACATACAAACGAACTAACCGATCTGCACCAAAATTTGATCATTTTTGTTTTTTACCATTAATAGCAACTCCTGTAAATTTCATAAAGATCCATTCATCATTTTTTGAGTTATTGTGCTAACAAGCATAAAACTAAAAACAGTGACAAACAAACGAACGAACAAACGGACCATTACCAAAATTTGATCATCTACTCTTTGTTATGTACCTAACAACTCATGTTAATTTCATTAAAATCCATCCATAACTTTTTGAGTTATGACATCATGAAAATTGATGCAGACAAACAAACAAACGGATGAACATATCTTCACCAAAATTTAATCATCTATTCCTTCTAACGTACCTAACAATCCCTGTAAATTTCATCCAAATCGGTTCTTAACGTTTTGAGTTATTTTGGTGACAGTCAGACAGACAAACAAACAGACAGACAAACACGACGAAAACATAACCTCTTTGGCGGAGGTAATAATTTATCAATTTGGCTGAGCGGTGTGTGGTCATAAAAGTATCATCGATACTTGTAGAGCAGCGGTAGAATTTCGGATAAAGTGCAGGGCAGTTATTTGGTACGGAATAGTTTAGTAGGAGGTGGCTGAAAAAGACGCTTGCGATTGTTGATTGTTGAGAATAATAAATAGTTGAGGAAATACATAACGCACCTTTTATTGCAATTTCATGTACTGAAAGTTTAAAAAGTCAATATTAAGCGGGGCATCCCGGCGATTTTGGTCAAAATTATCTTTTTTTTCTGAAAAAGAATCCTCAGGTAGTAGGAAAGTGTGTCCCAAATTATTATGGGGTTAGGGCACTATAACCCTGCAAAAAGGGGCCCAAAGACGTGGCAGGGAGGTCAAATTGGAAATTACCTTCAAATAACTTTTCTTCTTTGTGAACTGATTTTAAAACTTTCATGGTGTATATATTTTTTAAAACGATGCAGATTTTGCTCCCACAATTTTCTTGATTTAGGCCTTAGTTTATGAGATAGTGTGTAAAATATAAATACAGTATATGTATTTTTCGTTTATGCCTATCGTGTAAAATGTTATTTTTTCACAAAAAAATGGATAGAAGTCAATGAGTTTTCATGCTAGGTAAAAAAGAGAATTTTGGAATTCTTAAAACATTTCCAACAAAACTATGGAGCCCGATTTTCCATTCTCCCACTCATAGTTTTTGTTACCACAGCTCAAAACTGAAAATTTTGCTTCTTTTGTGCAAAAAACTGTGTGAAGCAGTGCAGCGTCTGGCATTTCTGTTTCAATTGCGCGGATCGCTGCCGTACGCCTGTGGCATATGCGGCAGTGTTCCATACCTTAGCTGTGACCGCGGGTACTCGTCACCTGCGGCCCCTCTTGCCGATCGACGGCAGACTTCTTACCGACCCCGCACCTGCGAGACGCTTACTGCCTTAACAGCTAATTTGCTCATCGGATGAGCTAACCCTTGCTCTATCTTGCCGAGTTGCGGCGTTTCCACACTGTCGCTGTGCTGCTCGGACGTTGTATCCGCTACCTGTCTGTCGTAACCCCCTCGGGCCTGGTTGGTGCCGGCCTGGTCGTGCCTCCGTTCAACATCTCGTGGGTTAACTCCGCTGACGGGACGCATCGCCACAGACCCCGCATTAGTCCTTCTGACCTCGAGGTAAGGAACCTGTCTGCCGTGCCACAGGCTGCAATAACGCAGTGTTTCTGGCAGCAGCCATTCCATTAGGATGGAGATCCCGTAGGCCTGGATCCGTGCAATTGTAATGTGTTGCGTTCAACCTTAACTTATAGATATTTACGCATTACACATAAAGCTATCGATTTAGATTCATTCCAGAGTACTTTATTGGCTCATATAAGGTGGTATAATTCCATCTACTTTAGTTTATAATTTGAGTTCATATCGTACTATGCTGTCCCTTGAATCAATAAAGCGGTGTCACCTTTCGTACGGGTACATGTGCGGGATTTGCATTGCTATTTAGCGACTGATTTAGTGGTATAACTTTATCGGTGCGAAAAATCGCATAATAAATCGGTGCTCTCACTTGGGTTTGCCATATACTTTGTCTTTCGCTATTTAAATTTAAATATAGTTCAGACGTAAATCCTTCGGGTTGCTGAAACTAGTAATATTTTTAAGGGGACAGCAATATCTGGGAATCTGAATTTATATAACCATTCGCTGCATTTGCTACCCCTGGCTGAGGACGCCATGTTCTTAATATTACGGGTTATTGTAGCGGAAGATTCCTGTTCGTGCAGGATTGGAGCCGAGCTCGACTGGTCGGCGCTGCAGTGCTCGGCATAACCCGCGACTCCCTACTACTGCGAACCTCAACGTCTCCTTATGTTCCTTTTACCTTGCTACAAATAACGAACTGAAAGATTTTTTTGGCGTCATTAATTCTCCTTCAATGTAGGTTGTCAAGCCGAGGTTGGTCGGAGCAATAGTCCCATTGAAAAGGGTCTAAATTAAGCGATTTAGCTAAAAATTTAATTAATTTAATAAATTTAATATAAACCCAAGAGGTTTCTAAAAATTTCTCGATTACAAGGGCATTTACCATACAGGTCTCCAGAAACGGACCTCACTTAAATATTCCTTTGCCCTAAATTTTTTTGACAAAATATAGAGGGCGCAGGCCTTACAAACCTAGCTACCATTTTCTCCCTTATATTTTGTACATCTTTTACACTATTTCAGTCAGCGATCGAAATTCGAATATCAGAATAAAACTAATAGAAAATCCGGCTCTATAGTTTTGATAGGAATGGTATAAGCATTCTAAGACTGTCTTTAACATTTATCTTAAATAAAAACACATTGAGGTCCATACTTTTGAAATTTCCTACAAATGTCTTGAAATATGTTCCCCATTATCTCAAAAACTAAGGCCTAAATCAAAAATTTGAAGGAGCAAGATGTGTTTCTGTTTCAAAAATACACGTACTGTGGAATTTTCAGAATAATCGGCTGACAAATAAAAAGCGGGATGCCCGCTCGAGTGAACTTTATTTCGAGGAAAGTGGCACAAAGGTTTTAAATCAAAAATAATATACAATATATCGCATATCTACTTACATAGAAAAGAACAATTTGTGCTTTCACAAAATATTAAGCTCTAATATAGCGATCAGCGAGTTTCAGTGTACTGATTAGGCAGTGATAACTGAATGTAAAGATACCTAATATAGTCTCCAAAGTGCGATATGGGCCAGAATATTGAAGCAAATCTCTGAAGGCGTACTGTAAAGGCCGAATCGCACCTTCGCTTGGCGAGGATATGGGATATGGGTTGTAGTCTCTGACTCAAGTTCAAGCACAATTTCAACGTAGTTTTTGATCACATGTCGTTTAATCCTATTATTGCCAGAACAGTAGCTTTCATCGATCACACTCTTCCATCGTTTCACTTTTCACTGATTATAAATGGTGAAGCATGCCATAGCTTGATCTTTATAAAATACAATGTACTCGCACTGGTAGAATGGGCGCTAGAGGGCTCCTGTTCACTTTCTTGTCCCCCAGAGTGGTCAGTATTTGATGCTCTCGGTATTGGGGCTCCGCTCTTTTGACACCTAATGTGCAATTTGAGTTTATTGACCTAACAATATTCGGGACGGATGAGGGGCTCACAATTATCAAACATGAGCCTTCCATCATTATGTGTACAGCAGTTCAAACTGTCGTTGACCTCGGCCATTCACTCTTAAAGGACATTTATCTGAAACACAAACCAGTGCATGTGGATTTGCCGAGTGAGCGGTCAGTTTAACTCCACTTGTATCTTGATAACCTTAAGTGTCCCAAAAATTTTCTTCGTCATGCGAACCTGGGGTGCACATGTTTTGCTCGGCATGGCAGTTCTGCCCAGTGGACCGTTTACTTCTGTCTGCTAATCATGTTCTCATTGTATTTTTATAACATCTCTTTTGTCTTTTTCTGTTTTTGGCTTCATTTCTCTTTTACTTCTGCGCGTGGATGTAGTAAATAACCAGGACCAGGTTGGACTCTAGGGTATCATCTGCTTTATAGAAATATTAAAGGACTGTGTGCGAACCTCACTCAGCTTGGCTTTTTCCCCCGTGGTGTCTATATCCTGTGCTATTCTAAACCGCTGGTGTCCGGTAGATGGCATGAAGCGGAGCTTGTCATGGCAGGTTTTCAATTCTCTCTTAGCCCCTGATGCAGATCGTAGAGCTGAGGCCAAGCGTGTGTATGAGAGGGCACCGTATCGTCAGCTGCTTCATTCCAGGGAATCTCTGCTGAGCATCGTCCATCCCCATCATTGGTGGAGTGAACTGAACCTTCGTACTGTCCCGTATTGGCCCCAGTGGTGATAACATTACTGATGCTTTGGATAAGGCGAACCTCTTATCGTCTGACTTTGATGGGAAGCACAGCAGAGATGTGGTGTTATCGTCTCATGGATGTCTCTCAGCCCCGTTTAACCCGCGCACCCGCAGTGTCATTTTGTGGGAAACCCGCGAACGCGCAGCCCATTTACGGACTTGTACGCCTTATATCACAAAAATTAAAAACTCGAACGCAAATATGAACGCGGTTTTGGAAAGGAAGAGTGTGGGCCTATCAACCGTGTAAGTTTCATTTCTGTGCTTGCAGTAGTACTCTTACGCTCCGTTTCTAAAGATGCCTTATTTCGGAAGCAAATTTCTGGCAGACACTGTAGGTGCGTGGGTTCTGCTGGGTGTCATCACAAGAGGACAGTGCGGGTGCACGGGTTAACCTCTTTGGCATTCAGGTCTCGTACTATCACAGTTTTTTCTTGAGGACCTTGATGCTTATTGAGGTGTGGACTCGGTAGGCAAGTTTGCAAACTGGGAATGTTACCCTATTCTTGAAGGGTCAGTGTTGCCCATTGTCACCAACTGCCGACCTATGTATTAGACTAATGGCCATTTTGTCGAAGGTGTTCCAGAAATTGGTGGCTTGTAAGCTGGATCGTCTTGCTGAGGTCACTGGACTACTGCTTGCTGGCCAGTTTCCGTACATAACTGGTTTGGGTTGTTGCGATGCATTGTTGTTGGTGTCAAACCAGTTACTGTCAGCGCTGGCTCGTAGTTCTGAGACACGCCATCTCCTTGTACAGTTGGACTTTAGTTAGATAGCTAACAGGGTCAACCACAGGGGCCCGTTGAACAAGTTGGAGTCGTTTGGTGTGGCTGATTAGGTTTTGTCAATCATTCGCGATTCTGTTTGTGAGCGAAAGCACACTGGGTCTGTTCACGGTTTTTTTAAGTAACTCAGTCGCGGTGGTGTCTGGCGTCCCTCAGGGTAGCGCACTTGGTCCGCTGCTGTTTGTTCTGTACGTTAGTGACGTATTCTCTTCACCAGAGAACACGATGATCAACTATGCTGACGATTCTACTTTGACAGCAGTAATATCCATCATGTGTAATGCTGTCGCCAGTCTCTAAATAGAGACCCGTCGCGCATTAATGCATGGTGCTCAGCTTAGAGTATGAAGCAAATGACAGTAAGACTAAATTTAGGATTTTCAGTCGTTGTCGAAAACATTTAAAGCAGCATCCACTCCTGAAATAGATAACACTTTACTCCATGGGTCTAGCAACTTGGAGATTTTCGGTGTTGTCTTTTGGAGAAGCAGCAAAAGCTTACGTTTGAGCTTCATAATAGGAAATTCGTGTCACGTGGTTCCAGTAAGACTGGGCCCCTAGCTGCTTTTATACTTTTGTACTGCCCGTGTGGGAGTATTGCTCGCCGGTCTAGACTTCATCTGCTGACGGTCATTTGCGTCTGTCGGATCAACTTTTTCGCTCAGCCAGCCAGCAGGCTGTGCTCTGAGAGTGTGGTGACCGAACTCTGTTCTATAAAGAGCACATCAATGAGAGATATTGTTTGTATTGATCTCTTTATTGCCCCCAAGGTCTTTCGAAACATTACTCGTCCTAAAAAAGGTGAGGTTGAATCAACTTTGACCACACACTCTACTGGGAAACTTACACGCACTAATTCGTGAGGCAGACGTTGGCCAACTGGCCCAGAGAAGTAAGTACAGCTGCAGCCGACTAGTCGCTAAGAAATATGGCGCTTAAACGGAATGTTCAACGACCCGCCACACCCCTACCCTATAAGTGCCCCACGATAGCTATGTGTACCAAGCAAATTTGCTGATTCAGCGCCGAGAGCCATGAGAAAGACCACGCTTGGCCTAGGGGTTGTTCTCGGTACCCCACCACAACAGTGCGCAACGCAATGTACGCTGCTACCGTGGGTATGGGTTGATGTGCTGTGCACTCTTTCATTTTGGAGTCTCTTTGGTAAGTTCAGTCAGTTCAGTCGGCGTTTCCCGCCCTGGTCCGTATCGGTTTGGAATTCATTACCGGCATCACCATTTGATCGTGTCGGTCTGCAGACAGTTAAGGCAGCCGTTAATGGCTTTCTGTTGGATTTTCCATGACTGTGTTTCGGACTTCCCGGTGTTGTATAATGCTTCATATGGGTTGTACTGCCTGTCCGTGGTGGCCCAAGCCACCATATACAGTTACGAGCATAATTAAGGGACAAAAATAAAAAAAAAATATCTCAAAAACTGTAAAAGGTTCAACGCTGAAATTTTAACACAAAAGAGGTATTGAGATACCTAATAATATGCCAAGAACTTATTAGGATCCAAAGGATAAAAGAATAGTTATGTATATTTAACTAATAATTATGAATTTAGTGTGAGCACAATTATTAAGGGACACTTTTCAAATATTGTAATTTAAATCTTCAGTAACCCCATTTTCTTGCGTTTCCGAAGAAGAAGAAGAAGAAGACTGCCTACGTCATATGTAAACATTGCAAGTACTGC
>LQNS02276482.1:7203033-7220443 GCA_001587735.2 Parhyale hawaiensis | reverse complement strand
CAAGTGCGGCCATCTCCATCCAGGAACCCTCCAGAAGAGCGCTCTACTCGGAACAGCGCACATCATTCGCAAAGTGCTCTGAGCCTTAGGTCGCGGGATGTGACCCGGCGCCAGAGTATAGAGCTGAACATCGCTCAACCGATAAAAAATATTTGGTCGTGAAATCCCCTAGATAATAATAATAGTAATAATAATATTAATAATTTGACCGATTCCAAACTGATATCGGTGCCTTATCTTTCCGATTTTTTATTTGCTCTCGCAAAGCTCATGACAGGAAAACTTGCGTTTCATTAATCCATGATCATACCTGCAAGTATGACACCTATTTTACAGCAAAAACTATACCGGTACTAGGAACCGGAACAATAAAAAAAAGGTTGATAGCAAGATTATTGCCGTCATTTTTGACGGCTGGGCTCTCTAGTAAGACTCTAAATTCGTAACAAGGACTAAATGTCCCGGGATCAAATGTGGGAGGCCCTACTACTCACGAGCAGCCAATGCGCCGCCAAAGATCATCGGTTGTGGGCCTCCGCACGCACAACAGACTGAAGTGGTGGCAATAATGATAGCACAATTCAGAATTTTTCGATAACTTGAAAAATACTACGCCATATTATGTGAAATTTTGACATGAAAATCTTATTTCAACTAGTTACCTATTTCTTATCATAGTTTATCTTTAAACTATTTGATTAAACTTTTATGATGAAAAGTATAAACTTGTGTTTGAATTTGGGTGGAAATAAAGATAGCACAACTTGAAAAAAATTACATTTCTGCGTTACTACATCCAGATTAGAGAAGAAGAATATAAAAACAAACCGGCTTCGCTATATTGGACAGTTGCTGCAAACCTTGTAACCTCTATATTTGGAAGTTAACCCATTTCTTAGCATGGGAAGACAGTGTTGGTTATCTGAAAAGGAAAAGGGTCAAATAAGTGCGTTAAATGAAGAAGAATACACTATATCTGAGATATATAGGAAGGTTAGCAGATCTAGAAAGGTGATAACTAACTTTTTGAAGAACATATAGGAAAAAAGAAGTCTCCTGGCCGGCCTTCAAAATTGAGCCCTATACAGCCCGCCGCCGACTTCTCCGTGTGGCGTCTCGGACAGGAGAGGGGCCAAAAAGTAAGCAAACATCCCTACAATTAAATGTTACACCGAGAAGAGTGCGACAGATCCTGGGTTCATCTAAGAACTTCAGTTATAAGAAGAGAAAAACTGCACCAGCATTCACGAAAGCACACAAGGCAAAACGCGAAGATTGGGTTCGAGAAAAAGTGCAATGGAACGATGATAATGGGTCTAATGTTATTTTTTCAGATGAAAAAAAGTTGGACCTGACGGTTCTCAAAACTACTGGCATGATCTTAGAAAGGAGGACATAATTTTCAGCAAACGACCTTTTGGTGGCGGATCCCTTATGATTTGGGGGAGCATTCTCCATCAAGGGCAAGGCGAATTTGGTGATGATGGAAGGTAAGCAGAATGCTCAGAAGTACACAGAGGTCTTAGAAACTAGTCTTCTTCCATTTCAAACTGATAAACATCAGCAAGAAGCGATGTCCCAGCAAGATAATGCCGCCATTCACACAGCGAGGTTGACAACAAATTGGCTTAATGCCCATAATATCGCCTCTTTAGCTTGGCCTGCTAAGTTATCAGATCTGAACCCAATTGAGAACCTTTGGGGATACTCTCACGGCATGTTTACGCCAATGGGAGACAATTTCAGGATAATGAAAGCTTGTGGCAGACCATAAATGAATGCTGGGAGGCTATCCTGAAGAAATGCTCGCTAATTTAATTAATTCTATGAATAACTGATGTGTACAGGTGTTGCAATCAAAAGGCAACGCTTGTAAATATTAGGAATTATGTTTTTTTGCTTTCATTGTTTTCTAAACTACAATTTTTTCCATACATGCTGTCTTTATTTCCACCCGATTTACACCCACAAACTATTATTTTCGTGGTAAAATTGTGAAAAAAACAACGAATACAATAATGTTTATAAGGAATCGGTAACTAGTTAAAGTAACATTATTCAGTTAAAATTTCAACTATATTGATGCACTGTTTTTAAACTTATTACAAAATTTCAAAATGTGCTATCATTATTGCATCCACTTTACGAAACAATAATCTAAAACTGAGGGAGTAATGACAAGTAGAGACAAATCCTAAAATATAACAGAACGCATCGCGTTTTCATTTATTTATTTATTTCGTTTCCGCTCTTAAGGAAATAGACATGCGAAAAATAGGCCAGGTTGCAAATTTTGTAATTACATAGAAATCGATGACCAGGTTGCAGAAGATGGCGAAGGCTGATCCTTATCCCTTAATCTGAAGACACTTCTGGCTTGAAACACTTCATGAACTTGGAACAACATGTATGCAGCTTCTGGAGTCCGATTTTATAACTTTTTCCTCTCAGGTCACGACGCGTACGAATAAATTCGACAGATTTTCAACGAAGCGCTCTGGAGGTGATAATTTTTCACGAGCAGTCGACAATTATTTATTCTAGCTTATTGTTTTTCTTATATGACGTGCAGTATTCTCTTCATGGACCAAAATTTCAGTACTTCAAATGAAGCAGAAATTTGAGTAGGAAAGACAGTATCAACGGTATCATTGCTACGGAGCGCTTACATTGTATATACGCTGATCTGACTGGAGTTGCATTCAAGTTTATTGGAGTATTTTAATGAAGATATTATTTCTGCCTATTGATACAGAAAACCTGAGGATGACAGCACGACAAATTATCATTGAATAAAACGAAGAAGTTAGTCAGAGAAGATTCCGCACCGACCTATAGGTATTAGGCAAACATATCGATTGTTGCGTGAATTTTTTTCACACACGGGTGTGAAAACACTAATGGTCCCTACAACAAATATCTCACACTCTCTTCAAAGCTAAGAAACAGCCGTCCGCGCTCGGACGGTAGTCAGACATGCAGCTTCAAAATGATACCGGTATCTCCCACCGCGCTAGTTACTGAATTTCTATAGCGATGTTGCCATCTCTAAATAAGAAAATATTTACGCTATTTTTTTCTCACACTGCACCCACTGCGATGTGCTTACGAGTGCCTTTTATAAAAATAGAGCGAATCAAAGGAAACCAGAACACATTATAAACTTAATTTAATTCAGTGACGCTGTTTATTTAACTATTTCTTGCCAAAGTAATGAATTCGAAATCTGAGGCGTCTATCGTAAATATAGAAAATGCACTGCGAAAATTTCCTAATCAGAGAAGGTAAATCAATGAAATGGAGTCGTGCTACCTTCTCGGACCTCATTCTGCCAAGGCCTATTGTCCGTCCAGGGTGCTTTGGTTAAAGAAAGATCCAACACCTGCACCAGAGAATAGGCAAGGGTTAGAGCATCGTTCATAGTTCTAATTCACTATCGTCAAGCAACCGCTTTATAAGCTCATGAAATTAATGTTTTCAAATTTGGAATTAACAGTGTCACATAAAATGATTGTTAGTTTATCAACTAGAGAAGAGCCATTGTCGTCTATCAAAGATGATGAATGTGATCAGTTATTAGAGAAGATAAATTTGAACAACTTTAGGTTAGAAATAGTTAACATTGGTTGAAACTAACGTTCATTTATTTTTACTAACTGGTCGTGTAACATTGTAAGTCGCTGAAATTCCATCACACACATTCATTACTACACCTGTCAAGGGGAGACCGACATAAATGATGTATTTTGCGACATTATTATTCTCCATGAAAGCAGAGCAGGTTTGTTGAACATGATCATCCGCTGGACAGCTGGCAGTAATGAATGAAATTCACGGTGACAGGCAGGGGTTTAGTGTTTCACATCTTTACTGCAGTTGGCTTTGAATCCATATGCAAATGTAAAGTCATTCAGATAAACACAAGGAAATATGGGGCTACTTCGGATGGATTAGTGGCGCGTTATTGGATCCATAAAGAGTGAGCTGCGCATGGCTGGAGATGGATGGTACTGGCTGGTTCTTGTATGCGTGCCCAATTTCTGTAAGCCTCGTAGAAAATTCTACATGAATTACTCCGTTTTTCTATGTACTGTACTGAAAATATGGCGAAGAGATGAAATGGGATTGCAGTCATTATTGCCTGTTGAACGTAATCGACTTTTATTTCCTATTCCTTTCGGATATCGTTTTCACTTTCACTGCATCCTTATTTGCGTATTTGAATCCTGTTTTCTTTGATAATCCTCACAATTCACATTTTGCATCAGTCTTCACTTTTCCATAATACTTAGGGTGCTTGCAATCATAATTCCTATTTTTTCCGATCCCATACTCCTCATAATTCCAGCTGTGTCTCAGTTGTCACTTCTCAGTGCTATTCAAAGCTTCGTATGCACTCATCAATTTTCCCTCACTTCCTCAGGCGCTGCCGCTCATCAAGCCTCCCTAACTCTAGGCACAAGCGGACGCTGACTTGTCTCTCTTTGGACAAGTTCTGCACATTCACTAAGAGCTTGTGCAATGTTACTGTAGTCGCCAGGCCACGACAGACGTGGATGATCTATGGTCGCTCCAGTTCCGGTCTGCTCTGTTATTACTACGCTACTTTATGAGTCATTTATTAAGGCAACCTCACCCGGCCAATCCTTTCCATCACACTAAGTGCGTGTTTCATCAAGCCCGAGCTGAGACACGTTGGCCAGCGTCTGCAGATTGTGTCTCTTTGCCTCTAACGCTGCGAGGGAATGCGTTTAATTCAGAGTATTCTTCGTCGCTGTCCCCAATATGTCGCAAATGGCCCAAGAAAAATAAATGGCATTGCCTGTTTCTGGCGATGTATCTTCAAGTGCCTGCATGTGTCGCTGAAAGCAAGGAATTGCCATGTTATTTTCTGCATTGTACCTGCTGGTTGTATTATTTGCGGCAGTAAAAAGTAAAATATGAATTGTTACTCGTAATGTCTCTGGGAACGTTCAAGTCCATTGTGCTTGCACCAAGAACTTAAGTTTTGTGCGCACTAGTACTGTGCCACCAGAGAAATGAGATAGTTCCTTGACAGCCTTTCAGACTACGTACAGGACGCTAATGATTCAGAAAAAATTGATATTTACAGCCTAGTGTACTTGCCTCCGAAGCCCAGCGGATATGGCAACCACCTCCCAAGCCGAGGAATGTTTTTTCGAGTCTCGTCTGAAATTGCTGTAGATGATCATTTTTGGCTGGCAGTAGCCCTGGCGATCAAGTCAGGGTTTTTACACATTTTATGGCAGTAGCCCTGGCGATCAAGTCAGGGTTTTTACATGTTTTATGGCAGTAGCCCTGGCGATCAAGTCAGGGTTTTTACACATTTTATGGCAGTAGCCCTGGAGATGAAGTCAGGGTTTTTACACATTTTATGGCAGTAGCCCTGGAGATGAAGTCAGAGTTTTTACACATTTTATGGCGGTAGCCCTGGCGATCAAGTCAGGGTTTTTACATATTTTATGGCAGTAGCCCTAGCGATCAAGCCAAGTTTTTTACACTTCTTTATGGAAGTAGCCCTGGCGATCAAGAGTCAGGGTTTTTACACATTTTATGACAGTAGCCCTGGCGATCCAGTCAGAGTTTTTACACATTTTATGGCAGTAGCCCTGGCGATCAAGTCAGGGTTCTTACACATTTTATGGCAGCAGTCCTGGTGATCAAGTCAGGGTTTTTTGCACATTTTATGGCAGTAGCCCTGGCGATCAAGAGTCAGGGTTTTTACACTTTTTATGGCAGTAGCCCTGGCAATCAAGTCAGGGTTTTTACACATTTTATGGCAGTAGCCCGGGTGATCAAGAGTAAGGGCTTTTACACATATTATGACAGTAGCCCTGGCGATCAAGAGTCAGGGCTTTTACACATTTTTTGGAAATGCGCTTCTTAGTCCGTCTTCTTCCCAGTATCTAGCCTACTCGGCTGGGTACATTTATCAATACAATCAGAATCCCTGGTGCCTCAGACGCCTCCATGACACGTACAGTTGGTAAAGCGACTAAGTATCTTTGTTCTTTACGAAATCCTTCAAGTGTGACAGACAATGAACAGACGTAATTTTAATGAAATGACCAGACACCTCTTCTGAGGTCTAGTGGGCCTGTGTCTACAGTACGAGCCAGTGCATTTCTATTTCGTTACTTAGGATGCGAGGCCTAGTTTGATTTATCTCTGTCAGGGTTTGGCATCCTGTTGCTCGCCTCCAGCGGAGAGATAATTAAAGTGTCTGTTACGAAACGTTCTTTCTTTTTGTTTTCTCGACATAACACATTGTCATTACAATCTTGTTCGGCAGAGGATTACGGGCACAAAACTGTCGCTCATGTTCTGAACACCTAAGCTTGCGTTCAAGATTATTTGTGAGCCATCCACTATATAATAGTACCTAGTCGTTGGTCGCTTGTTTGCTCTCTCTCTCTCGCTCTTTGGTTGGTCCGTCTCTTCGTCACGCTGTTAAGGATTTAGGCCTACATAGGAGAAAATTCATTTTCTAGAAAAGCAAGTTGAGATACCATAGAATTTCAGCTCTTGGGGTTACGGTGACATATATAGCTTCTCAAATATATATATAGTCAAAAGTCAAAATACTGTATTTTCCTGATCTCGATTCCCTTTGTAAACTAGCTCAGAACTTATTGATATAACAATGATGATGATGATCATTCTTCTGAGCGTGTTAGGATAAAGCCGGTACTTTCGACAGAATTTTTGATCCGGTCGGGCATCAGCTATCCACTATATAATAAAACACAGTTGATGGTCGCTTGCTTGCTCCCTTGTTTGCTTGCTTGCTCCAATGTTGGTCCGTCTCTCAGTCACGCTGTTAAGAGTTTAAATAGGAGAATATTCATGCATTTAAAAACAAGTGGAGATACCATAGAATTTCAGAGCTTGGAGTACGGGTGACAAATATAGCTTCTGAAATGTTATGGTCTAAAGTGGAAATATTGCATTTTCTTAATCTCGCTTCACTTTCGAAACTAACTTGGTACTTTTTGATATGACGATGATAATTATTCTTCTGAGCGTGATAGACGAAAAGCGGTATCTTCGATAGAGTTCTTGATCCTTTCGGGCATATCCAAGATATGTCGCACATTTTTTGGCTGAATTTCTTCTTAGCAGTTGGAGAAGCTCATTCTTTGGTGGAATTTTGGTTTCTTTTGTGCATAATCACTTTCACTTATGCTTTCTTTAGCTGAATCTCTTCGATGCAGTAGAAACTTCACGTTGAGCAGACGCCTTTTTATATTGAACTAGCGGGACATGTAGAAATTCCGCAATTAATTACCGTTTCCATACTTTTGTTTGATATAATGTAATGTTCCTTTAATTTAACCTGCCCCGTCTAATTTAAAGTTCGCATGACGAACCCCGTCTCCCTTAAAACACTTTATATATGTCTCGCGGACTCTAGCCTCTCTCACCTGTGAATCTTGCATACAACGGTACTCCTTGCATTGTTCTCCTATATTTATGAATGCCTGTCTAAGCTCTGTTTTCCACTGCTTACAGATAATTTAGCCGATCATAATCTTACGCGTTTTAATTTTCTTGCCAGCATGCTCGATTTATTTTTGCACGACTACGGGGTCCTTGGATATTGATCAGCAGACAATCATTTTCCCGCTCTTTTTGATGCGATGGCTGTAGGCTCAAGGAGCTTCTATAGAGAGGAGGGAGCAACTGCAGCCTCGCCCCTATTATGGCTGTCAGCCAGTCGCGTTTGCACCAATCACATATCAGTAAAGAGCTGGCTGACTCGCTGGCGCATCTTTGAATGCTCCGCAGGTCTCCCTCTTCCTCTATAGAAGCTCCTTGTGTAGGGAGACGACATAACCGAAATATTGCACAGCAGCCTGCGGGCCACTTCATGGTACGAGCTGGCTGGCAACTGCCTGGCTTACACGCTGGCTTCTGGCTGGCTGAAATGGATGGTGTAGATGCATGTTGTGTTGAGATTTCATTTAGCAGTAAAACAGTAGACTCGTGCTCTTCTTCATTTCCATTAGCTGTAAATACAGTCCGCGCAAGAAAAAAATATGATTTTCAGTTTTTCTGTTCACTGGACTTAGCCTACCGTATCCAAGTTACAGCGCTCCTTAAAAGTTCATCTCATTCTGATTCCTGAACGATGATTGATTTCCAGCAGGGGCCGCCAACCCGCTCGCGATTGTCTAAACAGCTGCTGCTGTGCTGCAGGTCCATCGCAATTGAGTCTTTTATATCTAAAGTGACTTCGAGAATTGAGCTGATTATGATGCCGCTGCAGAAAGCCGCTATTGAATGGTACCAAAGCAAACGACTTGGTACCACTTCAGGAGGCATGTGTCGTCTCCCTCTATACTTCCTCGGAGGCTACAACAGAGTCAGGTAATTTCTTCACTCAAAGCAGCCCAACCCTCTGTTCTCAAGATTTCATTGTATTTCTTGAAATATCGCACATTCGCTTAAAAGAATACCTTAGAGCCCAAGTGTCCAACACAATCCTCTCTATTCTAGTGCATAGTATCCTGCCTACGTATTTGGCTGGCCCTATTAAAATAGCTGAGCGCCACAGGCATAGCGAACATAATATATTGTGAAAGAAATAAAAAGTGATAGAAAAGATGTGAGTGAAATGGTCATGTCTTTGCTTTTTCAAGAAGCGCTAACGATGATAACTATGGGTGAACTTCGCTCCAGGGAAAATTAGAGCGTCTTACAAGTTGAACATTCCCCTATCTATTATTGTACAGCGTAACACACGAAGGAACAACGCTAATATTATTATAGACTAGCGGGACCCGTGGAAATTCCACGGTCTGTTAGTTACTGTCCTCACTTTTATAATGAAATAATCCTAACCTGCGCTATTAGAACTCACTTTAGTTCGACCTAATTCAGCATCTCAACCTAACCTACCGTAAATAGCGTCTGTTCCTTAATCCTAACGAACTACGTCAAACCTCAAGAGCGCTGCACACGAGAGTCGAAACATGTCAACGTTGCTCCCTATCCTTCCCTTCCCCTTGCGCTGTTGCGTGTGCAGCTTCGACTTATCTAATATAATTATCTTCAAAAATTACTTAAACTTCGAGCCGCGGCAGATATTCCACTACAGCGAGGGCCATGAGTTCACTGTAGACTCTGTCATTGAATTACTATTGAGTTTCAATTCACAACTGCACATACATATTGCAATCGATGTATCTTAATCGATTGAACCGTTATCTTGCAACAGAAACATCTGTTCCATGAACGTGAAGCACTTCCGTGTTCCAACTCGTAGTAAGCCCATCCCTAATAGTGTCTGCACACTATCGTAATAATTTCACAGCCACTTAACTTTTCGCCTTGGCCGTCACGCTGCCGTAACTGCAACTAATAGCGCTTGAAATTCACGCTCAAACTATGCGTCATTGCAATTTTAAACTAACTCAAATGTAGGTGGTACATATTCCCAAAGCTTGGCCATTGCTGTTTGTTATAACGTACAAGCGGCCAGAAACGACTCAAACCTTAGATATTCTTTTTGGTGGCATAACAATGTCCAATCAGATATAGATTTGCGTGGCAATGCAACTTTTACGAAGGCGTTTGCGCGCCCTAAGTCACCCTGTACATGCACAACATATCTAGACACTATATCACTGATGGATATTTTACCAGCAATATTTCTGCTCCTGTCTATCATGATAGAGATATAAAGACTGCTTAAGCAAACATAACAATCTCGCTTCTGGGAGGTACTTTTCTCATTGCTTTTCTTCGATGTTTACACGCCTTCGCCATCCTTTGTTTCTCATTGTCTGAAGATAACATTACTTAAACTTTCATAGTTTTAATGTTTCCATTTTTCATCAGTGTATTTGATGACTTCAATTCTACTGCGGGACCCGTGGCTGTTTTACAGTTGATGCGCGATAGCCTGCCAACATAATACAACACTTAGCCCATACAAAAAAAAAAAAAAAAAAGAATCATGTCGCTCAAGCACTTTTTCTGTTAGTTCCCTAACAGAATTTTGAGCCGCGGCAGAAGCTTAACAGGGCTGCCTGACGGGTTGTAATACGTACTTAATTACATGCTGAATGTCCGTGATTCAGGGGTGGTACAGGACGCTGCAGCGGCGGCTGTACAGCTGCTCCGCAAAATTGCAGCTGCTTTAATGCTGCTCTCTCAGGGCAGCCGCTGCGCTGCGGCGGCGATGGCCGTGCGTGAATAAAGGTTTAAAAAAATGCCCCTGGCACCCCCTCCACCCCCTCCTTTTGCCAGGAGGGTGGGGAAGGGGTGCCAGGGCGTTCATATATGCGCNCATGATTATATGGGCTTCTATGCTGACAGGTCTACAAATTTAAACAGTTACGTATTCACCGAGTGTGAAAGATCATTTAAAAGTTGCCCCATTGCATTCCTACCCCACTACCCGCAATAAGGAGGAGCGGTGATAGGGTGCGAGGGGCGTTCTTTATGTACACACACGTGTATATATTTCGATGCATCCTAAAAACTGGTCATGTTAGCTTATTTTTCTTTATTTAGCTATCAGATTATTTTCCAGAAAGTTACCCTCTAAATCTAGATAAAAGAAGTGCAAGCAATTCTTTCTAACATATTGATGTGAAGATTTAGGAAAATGAAAGTTAAAAGCTAAATGATGAACATACATAAATTTTCAAGGGTTACTCCAGAAAATTATAAGCATATAAATATAATAATCACCCAAGCCTAGGAAGGCAACTCATAGCCTGACTATATTTCAGTTTGATTACTGTAAGTGATTAGCAGCTGAATACGAACACGGGACTAGTTTCCTAGAGCGAAAAAAACTATTATTCTGTAATATATTAACTTCAACTGGTAGAAATGTTGAATAGCATTCCCAACGAAATTTTATCACATAGCCTAATTTTACTCCAGGAACATTTCGTACCTTTCAATTATTACATTTAATCTCACTAAGTGTAAGCATGCCGGACAACTAAGTAATGCATCGTAATTAGCGCTCTTTTCCAACCGTGCCACAGAAAACAAATTGAAGTAATCGGGGTACTAGTAGTAGGAGCACTTCTAGTCATTAGTACATTACTATTATTATTAAATTGAGTAGTTAAGTCTCCCGTCTCCACAGCAACGGCAATCTAACAGAGGAAGAAGCAAGGGACACATAGTGTGACGATAGATACGTGGAACCCATGCACGAGGGTGTTCCCACACAGTATTAGTACTTAGTTGTAATAAAAGTAGTGGTATTATGGCGCACTATTACTCTTATGCATCATAGCCTACTGGATTTTCAGCGATTTTAATCTTAGCTTTCATACCGGAAAGTTTCGTAATTACATGCGAATACTGTTTCGTTGTATGGGTATGAAATTAACCAGTACACTGCCACTGGCGGAAATAAGGAGTTGCTCATCAGGATGTGGAAAACACACACACAAAAAAAAATTATGAAATAATCGTTCAGAAGCTCCCTTAAGTAGTCCAAGAGGATTAGTCGCCTAGAACCATCAGCGGCCCACTTAACAGAAGAGAAAGTATAGAGGAACAACTTAACACTAAATACAAACGAACTCCATCAGCAGAAGCTGCAACGTCCCTTAGAGAAAAGGCCCTCGGGGACATGAAGCTTATATTTTGCTCAGCACTGTATGCGTCTCTATGCTCGTTCGTACACCGATTAACATAGTTTGGTCCATTATTTGGTTCAAGCGGAAATGAAACTTCGAGTCTTCATTATCTTTTATATCCGATAAATGCCAATTACAGATGAGAAAAGTGGCTACAGCTGTATTTCCGATAAAGTTGTTAGTTGCATGTATCATGGTACATAATTCAAATAGTACAAGCTGCCTTAACTCACTCAACACATAGATTTTTGATATATTTTATAAATTCCAGATCTCTGTAAAAAAAAATTACCGCACTCTCTAAATGACATGCAATGAAACTTTAAGAAAACTAAAATGCCTCGTGGCGTCTGTCCATCACCCGCGCTAAAAAAGGAGGGGGTGGAAGAAACTGAAAGTTCATCCGACATTACCTACGTACATCCACCGCTAAGCAAATCGGGAGATCCCAGCCCACGGTCCACAAAGTACCACATGAGTGTACTTGATGACATTAATAAATCATTGCTTCCTGTTCTTGCATGTTCTTCCAGCTCACTCCACTAAAGCATTGCAGCAGGGACACACTCTTACTTATGGTGCAGCAGTTACCCTGCTACCAATGCCACCCCGAGGACAGAAAGAGACAATTCTACCACCAGTGCTTTCAATAGGAGTTTTGAGATAACCCAAGCCTTGGCAGACCTATGTATATGGGCATGAACTGATCACAGGCACGCTACCAACAATATATCTAGGAGGATACTTCACGAATCGTTTGAATTATATATCCAGATCCAAGACTCGCATAGCGGATGCTACGGCAGCGCCGGTAGCGCTGGTAGTGCCCGCAGCAATCGGTGGCGACCGTGCAGGCGGTGATGCGGGCTGAACTTCATCGCTGTTACCGACCGGAGACCGGGTCGCTAATCTGGGCGACCGCCTCAAGCGTTTCTCCTGGTTTGTAGGTTTTTTGAGGCGACGAAGGTCGCGATGGCCATCCCAGTCAGACACATTCTTCATTGTTGCCATAACAGCTTTGTCCACGTCAATTTTCTTTACCCCAGAAAATTTTGTTTGGCGTAAGGCAGCTGGTGATAGAAAAAACATAATCATAAGAATTTCAGTTTCAAATATAATCCTAACGCGAGTTGTGTATCTTCAACTCAACAAATACATACAGTTTACTACGATTAAAGAAACGCCCGCAGCTTTGATGCACAGAATTCATTAGTGCTACAGATAGATACGATGACCTTCATTAACGTATTTGCGTTCGAACAAACTTGTCCAATAAATCGGATATCAATTTACTGCGGGCAAAATATTTTCAGTTCGACAGGCACCTTTCAGAAAAAAAAACTTTACATTAGTAATTTTCATTATGATAAAAACTGAAAGTTAATAGAAAATTTACAATCTAGTTATTCATTCATATTTATGAAAAGGATTTTAAAGGTTTCAAACTGTAGCGAAAAATTTTTCACCATTACCGCCAGGCAAAAATTTATAATATAAATTCCAGATTTAGATGGAGTATAGTGGAAATTGTAATAAAAAAAAATATTTTATTCGTTCCATTTACCAGCAGTGTTGTAATGAAAAGTAGATTAGATCAAATTACTCGAGAAGAAAGACCTACCGTTAAACATTTGTTTCGCTTCGCGATGATAAAAACAAGGCATAAACCCACGATTGTTTCTACCACTTACCTAACAACTTTGCATACATAACATGGTCTCGGAGAGCATGCTTTGTTTTCTTTCGCTGACCGTCCATACCGGTGAAGGAGAACTGTAGAGCAAGGGCTCTCGTTAACATTAGTTTCAGCATAGCTCTGACGGTTCCTTGTAACGATGACGCCTCGGCTCTACACAGATTGTCAATCTGCCAGAATAAACATAAAACTATTGCATAGTAGATGCAGCTAATTCAGGTATATTAAAATAATGACCATTCCGACTTCATGTGCTTATTTCTATAGCATAAGGCGAGGATGGTGACTGTGACGTCACGATTTTTCAAACAACAGATATCTGTTCCCATCGTTATTTTTACTCACTGAATATAACCTATTACCAGGCCACGAATATAGCAGAAGTATATGGAATACTTAGGAGAGGGTCTTAGTAACTCAACGGGTCACGGACAGTCTAATTAAATATACAGTATTTAACTCCGCCAAGGAAGCTATTTTCTGTCATATAGCTACTCATATTTGTCGGTCTGTTTGTCTGTCACCAAGATTACTCATAAAGTAAAGAGCTGATTTTTACGAAATTTACAGGGATTGTCAGGCATGTTAACAGGAACAGATGATTAGCTTTTGCTAAATATCCATTCATCTGTTTGTCTATTTTTTCTTATGGCCATAACTAAAAAAATTATGAATGTATTCTCATGAAATTTAAATGAGTTGTAAGGTATATCATGAAAAGTAAATGACCAAATTTTTGTGATGATTGACTCGTTCGTTCGTTTGTTTGCTTTTATGCTTGTTAGCATAATAACTCAAAAAATTATAGACGGATCTTTAAAAAATTTACCGAAGTTGTTAGTAATGTTGAAAGACAAATGGTCAAATTCACATAAACAGAACAACCGATCATCATGGGTTGGTCAGTTTGTGTGTTAGACTTAGGTCCGCCGAAATGTTTGTGAAAAGTACCTAAATAGCAACAACTCAAAAAGATAAGAAAGGGTCTTCAAGAAAATTGAAGAAATTGTTAATAGTATCAAGAGGCACAAATTATCAGATTGAATGTTGATGCGAAGAAAATCATGGTTTCAGACCCAATTTGAATTTCTGTTACCGTTGTATTGCTGGCCAGAGGTACCTATACGGTCTCAGAGCGCTCTCGTTATTTTTACCTTTGTCAAGGAGGTGATGATTTTGTCGGGTTTGTCTGCCTTTTATGTATTCTGCTTGTCGTTCATCAAGATAATTCAAAAAATTGTGGACGGAATTTTTATGAAATTCACAGGAATTATTAGGTGTGTTAGGGAGAACATATTTGGCAATACCATAACTCAAAAATTATGAACGGATCTTCAAGAAAATTGCCGAAAGTGTTAGTATCGAAAAGCACGAATGACAAGATTTTGGAGGTGATACAAAGAAAATTATAGTATTGGAGCCAATTTCAATTGTTCGTTACCGTTGCCTTACATGGCGGAAGTATGTGCTCTCAGCGTGCTCTACTTTTTTATCATTACAAGGGGTGAGCCCCAGTCTCCACAGCGGAAGCTGTCTAACAGAGGCAGAAAAAGGGGGCAGTGTAACCTTTGCACGAGGTTTTCCGCCCCAGATTAACGCACATAGCAGCAGAAAGTCTAAAAAGAAGAGGAAGACACAGCGCAAAGCATCTAAGGTAGCAGCGTGAAAGTTGCACAAAGTGGAGTTGGCTCGAGAGATAGATGTCTTCGAACCAACAACTATGCACTGCCAAGGCTCGTAGGTATTGACAGCGAAGCCACTTGGGAGTTACAACACAACTTCTCATTAAATTACACACATTAAGTGGATCACTAACACATCATCTCAAACCGGATTATTAAAAGAGAGAAACTACTGAGTTATAACACCACGTGGCTCCATTTCAGACATAGTTTAAAAAGTTTTCTTTCGACGAAATGTAATGGTTGTTTTTACTGATTTCATTATAGTGAGTCATTACTACTATTTATGGTGAATTTCATAACTTTACTCCCACCACTTTCGATAGTTAGCTAGGATTTAAGCCGCCCAACCAGTGTTAACCGTACTGCAACGTCTTGATCCTTACCAATTGATTTGAATGAACAAGACCGTCGAGTTCCTCCATCGTCGATGCTGGGTGAAGTTGCTCTTCGGTTTCATTGCGACGGAGGCTGCTGCCGGCGTTGATCTCATTCATCAGCAGGTTGGCTTCAATTGTATTCCCTTCGATTCTTTCCAGCGTTCGAACTATGGTCGCGCCGTGAAGAGGGCAGCACGTGCAATTGCTGGAACAAACAGCAGAGCTACAGAGTAAGAACACACACGCCGCACATGCAGAAAAACACAACGAGGTCAAAAGCCAAAGAGAAAGGAGTAGATACGCTGTCGTACAACGATTTGACAGAATCCTTTCTTCGGGCCTCGTTTCTCAACCTCTTCTTGATGTCAAAGGCCGGTAATGCATTCAACAGTTCTGTCTAAATGAAGAGATGCTATGGCTCAAACTTTGGTGTTGTTACTGAATTGAATAAATTGAACCTACCTATGTTCCCACAAAAGCGGCGATCTAACAAAGGGAGAAACAAGGGAATTGTAGTGACGACAGAAACGAAGATCATATGCTCGACGTAGTTCCCACACTATCAACGCGCATTTGAATATCAAATCGGGAAAGAAGAGGAAGAACAGCTGAGAGCAAGAACACAAGAACTGTAGGAATATGAAATCGGTAAGAAGCAAACCTTAGCTTTACGAACTGTATGGAACGCCAGAGCAACATCCTGAATAGTCGGTGATTCTACAAACCTTTGCATCCTTTCTACCTGAAATTTTGGTCACGATTGCAGCAGCTGCAGACCCTAATCATTTCATGATTGGTAAAAACACAAACCACCAGGTTTCTATGATGCTCATTTTGTACTATCTCAATGCAGAGATCTTGAGTTTAGTCAGTTAAATTTGCATATCATACGAGTGCCTAAACCGCTCTATCGTAATACAAGCAGATATCCATTAAATAGATAAAGCACTCATTCATTTCTCAGCACATCAGAGTCATGGACTTATGTGCAACCCAAGTAAACGAGACCCCGATATCTAATCCAGGGTCCTCAGTTGTTACTCAAAAAGGACGAACTAGATACAGATGTGACTATATGAGACTGCCGTTAGTTATGGCGAGTGTATACTAACGCAAAAGTTGTCCCTCGACAAAAATTCCACAGACGATTACATTGCCGCGAACGTACCGTGGACTCTACCGCTATGATGAATATCTAAAATAAGACTAATTTCATTTAGGTTATACACAACGACATGCGGCAATGATAAAGTTTTGAATATAGCTCGTTTCTTTTAGTTACTTAAATAAATTGTAATGACGCATAGTTTTAGTGTGATATTCAAGCGCCGTAAGCTGCAGTCACGGCAGCGTGATCGTCAATATGCAAAGTTTCGTAACTGGCCAGCTTATGCGCAGGTGTGTAGCACCCTTGCCTACTCAACTGGTTTGTTAGAGGAGAGGGGATCGAGCTCTGAGCGGAAGAGCGATCTTTGCATACCACGCAGAGTTGCTTGGTATGCACAATTAGCGTGGGGGTACTTACCTTACAAACATTGAGAGGGTAGGAAAGAGTGTGGGTCGGTAAACCTTCCGTCAATGACAACATAGGATAGTTCTTAGAGAATCGTAGTCGACTGGTCACACTCACTCCTCTGTAGCCAGTTGTTTTCTATCTACATAACGAACCAGTACGAGTGGATTTCCCAGGGAAGGGTGCGGTCAAGTTGAATTTACCCTTACCTTGTGCACCTACCAATACGCTACCTGATGGTGGTAGCTACTAAACTTGTCATCATCCTCACCTTCATACGAGGAGCTACAGCTAGCATGTTGCTCATACTACAATATCTAAGCCACTGTCATTAAATATGTATAGGGACAACTTTCAAGTTGCTTATCCTCGGTTTAATATGTCAGTACATACAGGCACATGACCTCACCTCTCGCCAATTGAACTTTCTTGGGTACTGCTACAGTTGACTGAACCAGAACCACCAGCTTGCACCAATGAGCTGCAAAAATCGCTAGACGTCTTGC
>LQNS02276482.1:7011351-7021691 GCA_001587735.2 Parhyale hawaiensis | reverse complement strand
ATATTTGCCTCTCGCGTTAGCTGTAGCACAGATACCGGATTTCGCATGTAAGGCCAAATGCGAGCTGAACATTGAATTCAGGCGTAACACACGAAGGAAGGAAGGAACGAAGGAACAACGGAACAACGCTATTAATATTATAGATGTTTTCTATTTTTCCTCTCAACCGATCATTAGTGGGCAAAATTGATCGGAGTTACTGGGTCGCCCAAAGTGTCCGATCATCCCACTATAACCGTTATAACAAAAAACTTTTAATCGTAGAATAATGTACTTACTCTCAAATGAAAGTTCAATTCATGCTCTTTCTTTTAATATATAACAATGCTGAGTTATCATCTTTTTTATGGGAATTATAGCGCGCGGAAATTTTTTTTTTTTTGCAAAAATTGATTGGAGACTAACGCCTCTACCCTATTGTTTTCTGTTTTCTAAGTGCAACAAACCTACGCAATGCTATTATGCACCGTTAGTTTATGCCTAACACACGTTTCCAAGCTTTCCAACGAACATTTAAGGTCGCCGCAGAATCTAAAAACTGGTTTAAGATTCTGGGCGGCACTGCGGCTGCCCATGTATCTTAAGTAGCAATGTATGAAAACGACACGCTTGCTGCACATCCACCTAGCCAGTTGGGAGTAGAAATGCATAGGTAGCCCATGTGTCCCCGGCATTACATGGCACCTCTTGCTTCAAACCTTTGGGGACACCTACTAAGTTTAGTTGATGAAGCGCCAGTTCTGGCCAGTTGAGAATTTATCGGTAGGATATTGAATGCTGTGCGGTAATTAGGAAATCTACTGGTACCTTTGCACGTTTTTGGCAATCAGCCAGCTCTTCCACGCTTGTACATGAAAATATTCTGATATTAAATTCTTATTTACCCTACAGTACGGTAAATATGTGGCAAATTTTCAATTTCAGCTCATTGTAGCTTTTCAACAAAACTTTTCCAAACATGCATCTATAGTGATGTATGCACATTTCATTGCAAGAAACTGTAAGTTGAAGTAAATTCCAAGAATTGTTTGATACCATGTAGCAATGCAGTTATTTTGTATGACACAAAATGCAGTAGAGTATTTTCATAAACATCTTGTTCAGCAAACTACATTTCCTATTGCATCCCAATCTTATTTCAATTTTGTTTTCACACCTGTCGCTAATGACGGATAGCATAATTATGTTTTTGATGGAGTTTGACGGTCATTTGATAACATAGCTCAAGAAGTTATATGGGAGATTTTCATTAAATATGTCTCAAAAACCTTATTAAATTTTCTCAGAACTCGCTCTGATAGAACACCTCTGTCAGTAGCACCAGACCCGCGACTGTGCTCAACTCTGAGGGGGGGGGGGCGTCTAAATGGTAGTTTAGACCATTTCGTGGGGTAACCCTCCTTGTAGACAGAATTCGGTGTTCTAATAAAGAAGTATTTTTTTCCTCAGGCCCCGCCCACCTGGTACCTCAGGAGCCCAGAACCAGCACTCCTCACTCTGTTACGACTCGCGCTACTGTTAGCATCTCCATCTGTGGTCTGGTCTCAGCTGCTGCTCTTGTTCACCTATCGATCTTAGAGCTTGGCAAATAGTTGCCTTACTGTTTATTAGTGCTCTAATACAGTTTTTCCTGTTTGGAAATGTGTTTTTACAGTGGCTCGCTTCCGGCAGAGTACATGTGTCGTATTGCACCACGACTCTTGTTTTCGCGGGCTACTCCAAATCAGGAGGACTGGTCAGTCGTCACACTCTGTTATTAACAGATAAGTACTCTTGCGGTTTTTTTTTTACTTAGCCTAGTCAAAATTGTGGGGTATGCTCTTGAGTAAGTACCTATGAGAGCTATACCCTCAGTAGTTCCTCTGTACTTTGTCTTAGTATCTCAGTGTAGGCTGTAGTACTGTATCTTTGTGTATACTGTAGTACAGTACTGTTAAAAGACCAGACTAACACTTTGCCTGTGCATGTTAGTATCTGAACTACAAAAATCTACTAACTCTGAACTTGTTACTTGTGCAGGTGTTAGAGTACTCCATCTCAGATTTTTTTTTTTTTGGACTTAGCCAAAATTGTAGAGCAAGGCCCTGTGTAGATATAGGCCCTGCCCCCCTCTGCCCTCCCTCTCAGACCCACAGGTATATAGGAAGGCACCTGACACCCTGAGCCTCATTCCAGAACGACTCGCGGTGCGATCAACATCTCTAGCTCCAGCTCCTCCCCTCTCGTGCCTTAGAAATTTGGAAATAGTACAGTGTTTGGTCCTTTATAGACTTTGTCTTAGTGTGTTGAGATACTTTTGACCCATAGAAAATTTTCTCTAGTTCATACTTTTGGACTAAGAAAACTTTTCAACTGCCCCTTTCGGACTTGGTCTCTGTTCAGTGAAGTGCTTTTGAGACTTGGAAATAATTTGAGAAAGGCGTTTTGGGACTTTGTCTCAGGACAGCCATATGCCCTGAGCATGTTTTTTTGATCCGGTATTAGCTTAGTCTCAATTACTTATTTAAGATATAACTTAGTATTTTATGGGCATTTTTCCAAGTTTTGAGCCCAAATAACTTAGAAAATTTTTAGTAGTTCCCACTCGGGGGACTCAAACTCAGATGCTCCGATGGCCTTCGGGACTTGAAAAAATTTTTAAATCTCCCCTAAAGGACTTGGTCTCAAATTGGAACAACTTTATCAACACTTAGCCTATATTCCGACAAGGACTTAAGCTATTGCGGAGACCACTTGCTTCCCTAAAACGCCTTAACTAGTCATACATTTTCGATTTTGAAAATTTTGGAATTCATTATCAGCTCTTCAAGCTGACCCTTTTAATTAACATTACTTTTCGTAAGTTCAATTAAGTTTCTATAACCTTCAATAAGGACGGAAGTTTTGTAGTCTGGTGAGCTGCGGCCCTAGGCCCAGAAGTTCTTGAACTACTGTAGCAATGATTTGGACTTATAACTTTCATCAGGATTGTGAGCTAAGAATATTATTATTATTATTGAATCACACCAGACTGGCGACATAGGAACGAAGAAACTCCATGAGGTTGATAAACCCCCACGCAACCAGCCCAGCAGGTGAAGAAAACAAAAAATGAAAAAAAAAAGAAGATCCAAGATCACAGAATAGCTCTGTGTACAGATCGTTTAAAGCTGCCAATACCCGTACTAGCAAAGACAGAGCCATCAAGACCTTTCCAAACATCCTCACACAATGGAAAAAACGGAACAGGAATACTGGCCCATACAGCATCATAACGGTTCCAAGGCAAACTCATGAAGAGCACCAGTACGTCAAGTATACCTCACCCAAATAAATGGATCCGGAAGAAACTCAGACAGTGGATGACTGGGGAAGTTATAGATTTTATGCAAAAAAAAAAACACAGACCCCACCAACTCTGCAACGATGCGCCAGCTCACAAGGCACATCACCACCCAGTATGAACGCACATCGACGAACCACTTTGTCAAGCAAACACAAATGGCAATCGGCAGCAGAACCCCAGACTACAGAGCAGTAATCCAGAAAAGGGAGGACAAATCAATTAAAGCAGCGACGTGTCAATTCAACCGAGCCAAACACCCTCCAAGCACGCCTCATAAGACCAATTTTCTGCAATGCACGTGCAGCAACCGAACGAATGTGGGGCTCAAACATCAACTTTGGATCAAAATTGACACCCAAGATTACAAACTCATCAACCACAGGAAGTGATACACCATCCATCATGAGTGCAGGAAAGGAGGTCCCACTGTACGCGACCTGGACACGAGCATGGTCTTAGTCTTGCATGTATTTAGCCTCATCCCCCATCTATAACACTAGGAATCAATCATTTCCAAATCATGCTGATCAGATTCTGAAACCTATAATCTATAACTAGGCTTATCGCAAATAGCCAGTAAAGTAGCATCATCAGCGCAACCAACAAGTAAATTATTAATAAGGTGAAACAGATCTGCCATATATACAATGAACAGCAAAGGGCCCAGAACACTACCCTGTGGAACACCAGAAACCAAATCCATAAACTCACTCCTCATCCCATCAACAACTACACATTGACATCTGTCAGATAAAAATTGACTAATTACCGCGAGAACTGAACCACCGATACCCATTAATCTCAGCTTATGGAGCTGCCCAAGGTGATTCATGCCATCAAAAGCTGCACTAAATTCGAGCTGTACCAACCTTGCCTCATGACCCCCATCAAGAGCCAGCTGCAATACATGAAATATGTGAAGCAGAGCATCACAGGTTCCCAAGCCCTTACGAAAACCATACTGTGTTTTACTGTGTGGGGAAAGACACCCTGCTTTTCAAGAAAACAACTCAGTCTCGACGCAGCCAACCTCTCAAACCTTCGACAAAACAGGTGTGATCGAGATGGGTCTATAATCAGTTGTACGTGATAAACCGAGCCCTTCGGAACAGGCGTCACATGGGCCACACGCCAGCACTCCGGGAAAGAGCCCAGTCGCAACATTCAATGGAATACGGAAGCAAACGGGGCTGTGAGCACACCAGCCACCCTCCGAAGAAAGAAAGGAAACATACCCAATGGATCAGTGCCCCCATAGGGGTCAGGTCAAGAACAATGCGGTGCACTTAAGAGGATCTGCAAGCAAAACCGGAGAATCTCGGCTCGGGATCACATGCTAAAGGAATGTGCACCCGGTCCCGGCTCTGCTTCCCGTCAAAGTAGCGCAACAAAAGGTCCGCCTTGGCAACGGGGTCCGCAACAACATCACCACCAGTACCAATTGAAGGAGGCACAGAAAAGCTCACACCAAGCACAGCGCTCAAGGTGGACCACCCTTTATGTGCGCTAAAAGACGAGGCTAACAACTCCCTGGACCTCAAATTGTGCTCTCTCTCAGCTTCCTCATAAGTAGCATCAGCCTGACGCCGCTGTTCCCTGAAAAGCTGAAAGTCGACAGAAAAACGGCTAGTACGCCAACGGGCATATGCCTCCGGCTTCAACTGGTGCGCCCTCCTACAGGCATCATCAAACCAGGGCTCATTGTCCGTCCTAACCATTATGAAGCGGGAAGAGACATACGCGTGCACCATGTCAGAGAGAAGCTGATCCAAAGTAGACCCAGGATCAGTAGACTCATTCACAACACCCCAATGTAGCGCAAGGATGGCACCAGAGACAGCATCCCAATTCACTCTTGACTTCAAAAATATTTCACGCCTAACAGTGACTCTGGGGACCCGCTGACGAACCTGCAGCGTCGCAGATAGGGCACCATGGTCCGGAGAACCAATGGGAGACACCACTGATACTCCAACCAGATCAGAAACATCAGTCATCAGTAGGTCAAGAACACCTCCCATCAAATGGATAGGACCTTCAACCAATTGCTCACAACCAGAGGCACTCGCGAAGTCGAAGGCGGCATGATTATGGCAATCAGTCCTCCCAGAGCCTAACCATTCCACATGGTGACAATTAGTCACCCATAAAAGGCAAAGGCAGATTATAAATTGAATAAATATGTATAAATATAAATTGGTTTTCTTGAAGTTTACGTGTTCCTTTTAATTAAAATCATAATTTTACTATAAATTCTCAAAGACATCGGATCAGAAAATTGTACTTTCTAGGTTTTCTTACAATGATTATTAACGCCTATATATATATGCAGTGGTAATCAGTTTCTCTTTTACGGCACTTGGAGAGGAGGTAGCGGAGTTTTAAAGTCTGGAAGCTGGATTTTTATTCACAGCAATTCAGAACGGTGGAGGACCGGGGGTTCTTGGTTTAAGTATCTCCTGGTTCTGAGCCTAACCAGCGTTGGGCTTTTGTTTCGACACGCGTATCTCGTGGTGAAGAGAGATATGCGAAGGGCCATGTTTGAAGAGTACCAGCTAGAGGTTCAGGCGTTATGCCATTGAGCTATCTCTGTCCTCCATTATCAGGGAATACCGACATGAGCTACACCACTATCAATGAGTACCAGATGGGAATACCAATGTGAGCGTTGTTGCACTCCCGACTGTAGGAGTTAGCCACGGTTCGAAGAGTACTGGCTGGAGGTTCAGGCGAATTGCTATTGAGCAATTATTATTAAAACTTCATGCTTGAGCTCCCACGGACGGGTAATACAACCCAAATGAAGCATCATGCAACACCCGGAAGCCTAAAATACTGCTAAAGAAAATTAAGCAAAAAACCATTAACAGCTGTCTTAAGCGCCTGCAGGCCAATATGACCAAAAACCAATACCGGCAACAAATTCCAAACCTTAGCCGACCAGGGCACGAAGCACCGACAGAATTGATTGGTTCGACATTTGGTAGCCTCCAAAGTGAAAGAGTGCGCTCCGCACGCCTGAAAAGTTGCACTTAAATGAGCACAGCTACAGAACCTGTAATCCTACAATCAAATGTTCATAATAAAAAGTTAGGTCTAAGCCTAGGCTTCAATTCCCCTTAGTATCCAGTCCTTAGGTTTCCAGATTTTTGATCAGGGTCTCTCCAAAAGGGGGTGCCGAAATTTGCCGCACATGTCGGGTAATTTCAGCATGCCTTTATAGCTCCATGTGGCTGAATTTCTAACTGTATAATGGTCTTTGAAGATTTAATGGCCTCACAATGTTATATACAGTAAGCCCTCGCTATTCGTGAGGGTTACGTTCCATCAAGTGGTCAATCAAAGCGAATTCGTAAATACTTGAAACATAGGAAATAAATAAGTTACGTTCCTGTAGAAGTGGGTGATGTGTGTGTAAAAGCGCGTGATGTGCGTGTAAAAGCTCGTGTTGTACGTCTAAAAGCGCGTGATGTGCGTGTAAAAGCGCGTGATATGCGTGTAAAAGTGCGTGATGTGTGTGCTAGAGCACGTAATGTGTGTGCTAGAGCACGTGATGCGTGTGCCAGAGCACGTGATGCGTGTGCTAGAGCACGTGATGCGTGTGCTAGAGCACGTGATGCGTGTGCTAAAGCGCGTGACGTATGTGTAGAAGTGTGTGATGAGACGGTGTGCAACAAGGAGTGAGCTGTCACAGAGACAACTTCTCAGATTTGTAATTCGGGTAAAGGTTCGTATCCCAGGCATAAGTTTTATGCTAAGATTCGCAAGTCGGGTAAAGGTTCGTTTCACGGGCGTAATTTTGGTCCAAGGTTTGTAAGTCGCGAAGTTCGATGGTCGGAAATTTCGTTTGTCGGGAGGTTCGTAAGTCGAGGATCTGTTGTAATTACTTTATAGGACCGCGAATAAGCAAGGGCGTCCCGCGAATACTGGACTGTCGCACTCCAGGCCGTCACGAAGAACCGAAACCGCAAAAAACGAACCCGTGAATATCGAGGGATCACTACTGTACGTTTAGTGTATTTTATACGATATGTTGACTATTTAGATTGTTTCTGCCGCTATATCAGCATTTTTGTTCCGATAATAACACATTTATGTCCTAAAGGGGGCTATATTGTCAGGTGGGAAGCCGAATTAGCCCTACAAAACAGCATAACAAAATAGCCCGCAAAATGTGCTGAAATAGCCCTCCCTAAAGTAAGCAGCTCTGAGCTATTCTTACAAAATGCTGTTTCATTGGGGATGACGAAACTAGGCACACAAGGGCAAGCTACGAACGAAAATACCCAGTTTTTTGCACATGGACAAAAATAAATGTTTGCCTGAAGACTTTTTTTAAATTATCGAAAACTATATTTTGTTTATACTCAACTTTGACGTCCAACTGACTTCTAAATATTTGTCTGAGAGGCTTGTTTTTTGTCTCAAATTGAATACAGTATTCTCACCTTTGAAATGGACCTTGTACCATTTTTCTGCTGTTGAAACTTTAGCTGCAACGACTAAAAAACTGAAAACTTTGCAAATTCCGAAATAACCCCAGGGGTGACGGAATAGCCCAACCTTATGGTACTCTTCTCCTGTGGGACAGATTCGCTAGATCATTATCGGCGCACAGCCTGCTGGCTCAACTAACAAGTTGATCCAACAGACGCAAGTGAGTGTCAGCAACTGAAGCCCAGACCGGTGAGCAATACTCCAACACAGGCAGCAAAAACGCATATAAACATCTGCGGGCAACCTGACTATCACCAAACACGGAATTCACCTTACGCAGGAGCCCAGTCTTGTGGAAGCACGTGACACGAACCTCCTAATATGCGGCTCAAAAGTAAGCTTCTCATCAAAGACAACACCAAGAATCTCCAAGGAGCTAGACCTGAAGTAAAGTGTCATCAATCTCCAGTTATGGATGCAGCGGTAAAAGTGTCCGAGACCGACTGACTATCATCGATTTGGTCTTACTGGCATTCAGCTTCATACTCCAGGTCGAGCACCATGCACTAATGCGTGACAAATCCCTTTTTAGAGACTGAGCGACAGCATCACGCAGGCGAGGAGCAGGTATCACTGCCATCAAAGTGAAATCGTCGGCATAGTTGATCAACGTGTTTTCAAGCAAAGAGAACATGTCACTAGTATAGAGAACAAACAACAGCAGGCCAAGCACACTGCCCTGAGGGACGCCAGACACCACCCCGACTGAGGCGCTCAAAACGCCATCAACAGACACTCTGCGTTCGCTCAGAAACAAAACCGCGAATGATTGACAAAACCCTACCACCCACACCAAAGGACTCCAGCTTGTATTATAAACCCCTGTGGTTAACCCTGTCAAATGCCGCACCAAAGTCCAACTGGACAAGGCGTTCCTCCGACCTACAATCCAGCGCAGACTGTAAATGGTGTGACACTGACAAGAGAGCGTCACAACAACCCAAGCCAAGTCTGTACGCAAACTGCCCAGTAGGCAGCAACCCCGTAACTTCGGCGAAACGACCAAGCTTACCAGCGATCAACTTCTCGAACACCTTCGACAAAATGGGCGTCAGTGTGACGGGTCAATAGTTGGCCACGTAGGGCGATACCGCACCCTTGGGAATAGGAGTAATATTCCCAGATCGCTAACAATGAGGAAAACTTCCCAACCGTATCTGGTGCCGGAAGTTCACTGCAAGCTTGGGGGCAAGAACATCAGCCAGCTGCTTATAAAATAGAGGAAACATGCCCACCGGATCCACACCTTCATACGGATGTAAGCCCTCAAGCAGCACCTTGACTGTAGCAGATCTGAACGCCAAAGAGGTCAAGCGAGGTTCATGGTGGCATCCATGAGGCAAAGCAATAAAATCTCTGCTCTGCTTGCCGTCGAAGTGAGCTGACAAAAGCTCCGCTCTTGCCAAGGGATCAGTAATGATGCCCCCACTTGGACCAAAAAGGGGCGGCAACGAAGGTTCAGCACCGAACACTGAACCCTTTAGCTCCCTCCACCAACGATGTGGATGGTCAATACTCAGCAGAGACTCCCTGGACCGCTGCCTCAGACGACGCTGTGTCTCCTTATACACACGCTCAGCCTCGGCCCTACAATCAACATAGGTCTGCCACAACGTGCGGTCACGCGAACGTCGCCATGCATGATAAGCCGCTTCTTTAGCTTCAAAAGCTAACCGACACTGGTCGTCAAACCACGGCTTATCCCGTGACCTAACAAGAATAGTCCTCTTTGAACAAACCTCTCCAAAATGGACACAGTCAAATCATTAAGCTCAGAGACAGGATCATCACTGTAAATAATCTGGTGCCAAGGTAACGTTCTTACTACCCGAGTAATAGCCACTCAGTTAGTGCTGCTCTTCACAAATACCACTTTCCTGGTGTCTACTCAGGAACGACCTGGTTAAGATACAAGGACACAACAAGATGTGAGTGGTCTGAAGAGCCAATAGGGGAGTTAACTGTCACTGTCATCAAGTCCGGGACATCAGTCATAACGAGGTCGAGACAGTTACCAGCAATATGCGTGGACCCACGAACTAGCTGCACACAACTAGACAAGGTACAAAAGTCCAACGCAGCCACACTATGACAATCAGTCGGTGGCACCATGATAATCTGTCTTCTTGTATCAGGGAATACCGACGGGAGCTACTCCACTATCGATGAGTACCAGAGGGGAATAACTATGTAAGCGTTGTCACACTCCCGACTATAGGAGTGTGCCACGGCTCGAAGAGTAACTGATGGAGGCTCAGTCAATAAGCCATTGAGCAATTTCTGTCCTCTAGTATCAGGGAATACCGACGTGAGCTACGCCTTTATTGACGAGTACTAGATGGGAATATCGATGTGAGCTTTTTATAGCGTGGCCTGTGCGTTATCAGGCCACCCCCATTGTCCGGCCACCGGACGCCGTTTTGTTTGTATGAGCTGGCTTTGGGTTTGGGGCTCTGGGTAGCCCCTGAGTTGGAGGAAATGCCACTCTAAAGGCGGATGAGACCTTTTTGGTCCAACG
>LQNS02276482.1:6992296-7008424 GCA_001587735.2 Parhyale hawaiensis | reverse complement strand
ATGTTTGGAATGGTCTTGATGGCTCTGTCTTTGCTGGTGCTGGTATTGGCGGCTTTAAACGATCTGTACACAGAGCTATTCTGTGATTTCGGATCTTCTTCTTTTATTCTTTTGTTTTCTCCACCCGCTGGGCTGCTTGCGTGGGGGTTTGTTAACCTCATGAAGTTTCTCCGTTCCTGCGTCGCCAGTCGGGTGTGATTTAATAATAATAATAATACTCGACACTCATATCTCGTGGTAGAGAGGTAAGCTAAGCTGAACCTCTAGGCACTGAAATTCGGAAAGGGCAGGACCGGGGGTTCCTGGTTTAAATATCTCCTGGTTCCGTAGTTGCCGTGTCGTATCAGCTGGCCACGTTCGAAGAGTACCGGCACGGGGTTCAGTTGATATGCTATTGAGCATCATCTCTGTTCCCTAGTATCAGGGAATGCAGACGTGCGCGGCTCCACTATCAGTGAGTACCAGATGGGAGTATCGAGATGAGCGTTTTATTGTCGACACTCATATTTAGCTGAAGAGAGATATGCTAAGCCGAAGGGGAACACCGAAGTGGGCTTTGTCGCAATCCAGACAGTAGGAGACAGCCACGGGTCGAAGTATAACGGCTGGAGGTTTAGAGGATATGCTAAGGATCATCATCTCTGTCATCTACTGTCAGGAAATACCGTCGGGGGCAACACCACCAGCAATAAATACCGGCTTCAAGATCAGTTTTTACTTTCTCCGCTTGACTGTAAAAACCAGCCACGATTCTAGAGTGCCGTCTGTAGGTTCTGTGGGTATGCTGTTGAGCGTTATCTCTGTCCTTTAGTGGTGGAGAATACCAACGTGAACGACGCCAATATTGATGAATACCAGATGGAGGATCAGTCATGCGCGGTCCTCTAACAGAGGCGAATACCGATGTGAGAGAGCTAAGTGGTTACTGATACAGCAAAAGTTCTACACTTTCAACCTTGTCACAGCTGGAAGACAAGTGACTATGCTAGTCTCTAGCTAGCGTCTCCCAACATGAGCGAGTTTTAGACTCCCTATGATAATTTCGTCACTTACAAATACTATGGGCGAGGGGATCAGTTGTTATACTGTCCTCTAGCGTCGAGAATATGGGGAAAAGAGATATCGCTTCTCCCGATTGTTAGTAAGTCGACACGATTTTGACGCTTCCCTGGGGTACCTACCTGTGGAAGATCAGTGGTTAGACTGCTCCTCCAGCAAACGTTACGACCGAAGGGGCGAGGAGGATGCTCCCATCGGCAAGAGTTCGCCTGATTTGAAAGGTTCCGGCTCAAGGATAAGGGAAAGCCTATTTCTCTAACATACACCAGGGTATCGATACTAAGAAGTCCTGATAGGGGATCAGTAGCTAGACTGTCCGCTTGCAAGGGAAGCTACAGAGGCGAACAGGGTCACTCTTGCGATCTCGAGAGTTCTCCCGTTCGAAGAGTCCGTCGGGGAAATCACTTGAAATTCCGTACACGACGGATAATTGTTCAAGATGATATCAAACGTCAGATCGGTTCCCCCTACAGTGGGGAATACCGTACTGAACTATGTCACTCTCCCGACGGTAGAAGTCCAACGTTGCAACTTGCAAATGATCCTTGTAGGGATGCAGTTGAAAGATTAATCTCTAACAGAAGGACCTGACCAAGGTGAGCAATGTCAGACTCCTCACTGTAGGAGTCCGCTATGATCAAAGTACCAACTAAAAGAGCAGCGGATATGCTATCGATCTGTTTTTCCGTCCTCTAGGAGAAGGGAATAACTTCGTGAGCTACGCTACTTCCGAGAACCCATGGTGGACAAGATCAGAGATAAACTTACCACCCTTAGCTCTGACCTCAATTAAGGAAAGAGCTTCGGGGAGCAGCTGGTTTCGAATCCGAGAATGCCATCAACAGCGATGGGATCACCACGCTCTACGTACCGATAGGGGATCTATAAATAGGAAAAGACCAGTAGGTACACCTTTTTCTGATCCCTGGTTCCGAAGGAGATGGAGACGCCTGTTATAATCTCTGGAATAGGGACAAGTCAGGTCTGTAGTATGAGTAAGTCGATCCATGACATTAACTCAGAGTGCACTAAATATAAGACTGTATGGCGAAAGTTATACATATGTCAGTTTTCTCGTCTAACTCCACTAATACCAATGAGTATCTAAGACACCCGAGTTTGTTACCGACGTAGACAAAGGATAGGTCTCTAGCAGGGAGTTTCCTACACATGCCTTGGAAGCTGGCTGATTTAGATACAGAGAGTAAGGGTTCCAACACAAACCTAGGCTCTAATACGGGATTGTTCTTACTCCTAAGCCACTAGGTCAGAGCCCCTGAGAGGCCCACAAATTTTAGACCTAGGCGGCTCCACGATCTAGCCAGATGAACCTAGGCCAAGAGTTCAGAAAAGGAATCCCAGAAACAGAGCCACATCTTCAGTCAGATTACCACTGACGACATGAACAAACTAAAGCCTAAGCACAGTGACCAACAGCTACATAGACTTCAAGTCAGTATAGCGAGATTGCACGGCAGAGGCAGGAAGGGCCTAACAACTCGCAATAGCCCTACTCTAATAAGGAGTATTTCTGCGAATACGAGAATTGAAAACTCAAAATTCTCAGACTAGGGAGAACTCAGGCCAGTCAGAAGGCAGTACAGTTCTCAACAAATACAGTAGGGTGGAGGTTGTTGAGTTCACATAAGCTCCCTAAAATTGGGTATATTACTTCCAGTAATTGCACCAGGAAACTATTTAGTTCCTTTAGGGATAGCTTCTGCACAAGACTTTCTAGACGTAGCTCCTTTCAAAGAGAGAGCCACGTTCTCGAGAAGCCTAGAAACTTCCTGTTTAGCTCCGATAAATTACGCGCTAAGCAGCGTAAATAGGCGGGGCGGAATTGTTCATCTAAGAACTTACAAACTGAAGTAATCATAGTTACGAAGATCCGAAGTGCAAGACTTATACGTGGGCTAGTAGAATCAAGTGCTAGCTCATTGTAACGATACTAAGACTCCGTCACCAGCAGACTATCATAAGACTGCTAGAGGAAATAAGTCCAGGAAGTGGATCACGAACTCTCCCCTCGGGGACAACTCTTTTTTCTAACTAACAAAAGCGGGATTTTCCCTTCCGTCAAATCCTGCTGTTTGCTAAAACAAAGCGGCCGCCAGCTTTTGTAAGCTAAAAATTAGCCCACGATCATCTAAAAAAATACACTGAAAGCTATGGGTCTCTTTGAAACCCGAATAAAAAGGCTGCAAAAGCGGCTAAAAGAAAGTCTGTTATACCATGACAGAAGCACAGCCCAGATGGTCAACCATAAACGAGACTACGACAGTGAATGAAAGCATTACTTACTACATTATACCGCCTAGAGGCTCGTAAGGCTCTAGCTGCGAATAGTCTCCGCCTAGATTGCTAAAAGTAGGCGAAAATGAGAAGAGTGTCTCCACGGCAAGAATCTTATGTTAACCAGTCCAGATCGGTAACCTAGACGGTCGAAGATCCTCCCTAGTAATTTAGGGAGTTTTTCATGGACAGAATTCCCAAGAAGGGACTACACTTTCTTCTAAAAATTCAGTTTTGAGATAAATAACTCGTCTGGTAACGAGTCCTAATTGTGACCCTGAAAAATATAACAATGAACTAGGAGTAAAACCAAGAGGTTATCGGGAGACCTCATCTAATAAGAAGGTACCTCACTCAACTGTAAGTTACGCCTCATAACGAAATAGATCTTCCGGAATTTCGTTGATGTATCGCCCTCGACGTTCGCCAAGAAATAAGACGAGACATAATGTCAGGGAGGGCTACGGCTGACACATAAATTAAAGGATCTCTCTTTCTGAGGGGACCCGTACGAAGGTCCAGTCGCTTTTCGGCAGGACAAGAGAAGAACAGAGACTCTTAGTAAATCGGAGTGATTACAAAAACTCGCAGGTCCGTATTGGTGGTCACAAAGAACTTTGACTTTAAAAGAGAAGACTGAGCTTCCTAATTTACCACAAACATAGAGACTCGGACTAGAATATCGTCACAGAGATTGTTCCCTGGACACTATCTAAGAGAGAAAATACGAGCGACCATAAGTTGAAGATCCCATAATATGGGAAAAGGGACACGCCAGGTAATACCAAGGGAAGGTGCATGTCGCAAAAATCTCAATTACAGGGATGCTCGCAGAGAGACCCTGAGAGACAGATATATGCGGTATAGTTTTATGGGCGCTGCCCCTAAGATCTTGGATAAGGTTTCACACATAACAGTAGAAACTTGGGAAGATTAACTAAACTTAAGATTGATTGTCCGGAGCTTAGCACTTGCCAGGCAGGACTTCATTCTTTGGACCAAGTGTCAAGAGTGGGGGGTCTTTCCATCCACCAGGAAAAACCGTTTAAAGATGAAGCCAAACTCTACCTCCCTACAGTACCGGACTCTTGAGATTCTCGACTCCCATCACCTGTACGTAGAAGTGCCCAGGACTCTTCTCCTCTGTAGAGGATTAAACTAAGCCTTTAAGGCTTCAATGCCCAGTACATTATTCCCAGATTAGGCCCCATCTGTGGGACTTTAACCCAAGCCAACTAGGACCACTTTTTAAACTTGAAAGGACTCTTTCTTCCATCTTGAAAGATTTAGAAGAAGATTTTCTCAATCAGTCTTTTCAACTTAATCTCAGTATAAGAAGAATAGTCGCAGCACAAAGAAGGCCGATTAATATTTACCACTGAATGGAATGTTTGTCGACTCTTAACCTCAGAATTGTAGGCCCTGTTGACACTTAGCAACAAAATGGTTGAACCGTAACCGGTCAACACATAGACGTAATCCGGAAGGGGATTTAGGTTGCTTCTGAAATGACTTAGTGCCTAAAGGGCCTTTTGGAACTTGAAAGAGCGTGGGATATTTAATCCTCCTATCGAAAGTGATCCCAGCGCCGCCAGGCACTTATATTCAGTGGACATGGACTATAATTGGAAGTCTTTGAAGCTTCAAGCCTGATAAAGTGGAAAAAGGCTTATCCTAGCATCTTTCGGAATAGCTGCTTAAATGACTCAAAAGAATTGAGAGGAATTACGAACTTTGAAGATGAGGGAAATCTCTAAGTTCTTAATGAATGAAATCCTCCAGACAAGAGGTACTCAAACTTAGTTTTCCTTTTATGACTACTTCTTGCTGATTGTCAGAAACAAGCAAAAGGCTAGCATAAGGTTATTGGAACCTAAATTTGAAAGTCCCACGAAGAGAGGAATAACATGGTATAAATAAAAGTGATAAGATATGTATAGAAAAATGGATATATACATATATATAAATACATTTATATAAATATAGAGAAACAAATAGAAATCAGTTGCTCGTTCCAGGAAGCTGCCCCGAAGAGAAAGGGACAGCTAAAAAAAAAAAAGCTCTTACCCTGATCTATTGAGTAAAGTTGCTACCCTCAAACAGTGACATAAGTGAGACAAAGAATCCAGGTCCTTCATGGTAGCACTCACAGGATAAAAAGTGTAGGCTGCCAAAAATTTAACTTCTGCTGTTCATATAAAAGAACAAAGAGACATAATGCACAGTTCAGATACAGGCTCCTGTGGGAGGTCAACCGGGAGACCACAACAGTCGAGTATAATAAACAACAGATCAGGGTAAGATTGATAATCATCTATGGCACCCTCCACATCAGGACGCCACAGAACCCCTCCCTGTTCCACAAGCTACGCCGTTGGTACGTAGGTGCTATCCGACAGAGGTACTCTGCTGGAAGCAAGCCACTACAAGTAGGTTGAGTATTCCAATGGACACTTTTGCAGTGGTAAGCGAAAGACAGAGTACCTCTGGAGGTCTGACCTATCCCAAAGCCCGCAGTTCTGGGCTTCATATGGCGAGATGTACGCTCGTCGTTCGGAATGAGGCTCAGGCTGTCAGGTGCCTTCCTATATACCTGTGGGTCTGAGAGGGGGGCAGGGCCTATACCTACACAGGGCCTTGCTCGACAATTTTGGCTAAGTCCAAAAAAAAATCTGAGATGGAGTAGCTACTCAAACACCTGCACAAGGAACAAGTTCAGACTTAGCAGATTTTAGTAGTTCAGATACTAACATGCACAAGCAAAGTGTAAAGTCTGGTCTTATAACAGTACTACAGTATACACTGAGATACTAAGACAAAGTACAGAGGAATTACTAAGGGTATAGCTCTCATACTTACTCAAGAGCATACCCCACAATTTTGACTTGGCTAATTAAAAAAAAAGGTAAGAGTACTTATCTGTAAATAACAAAGTGTGACGACTGACCAGTTCTCCTGATTTGGAGTAGCCCGCAAAAACGAGAGCCGTGGTGCAATCCGACAGAGGTACTCTGCCTTTTGCTTACCACTGCAAAAGTGTTCATTGGAACATTCAACCTACAGTATTTGCAGTTTTTAGTGATACATGTTGGAGACTGTGTGGTGTGTGGCCGGCCTAGGGTGCCACCATCTTTTATCCTTGACCCATGTCTCCTTGTTACAGAGCTGCAGCTGCTGTTTTTCATGAAGACCACTGATGGGGTTTTGTGCTTCTGTGTTCTGAATTATAAGTTTCAATTAATTCATTTTTCCTTGGAATAGAGGAATAAATGCTTGGTTGTACAAAGCCACTTGTGCCCTAAGAATTTCAACAAGTATAGTGCCTCATGATTTTTGCTATTTTTGTGGTGATGGCGCTTATAGCCTTTCTGTGCCACCTGTTAACATAACATCTAAGACTGGCTGGTAGGCCTTTGTTGCCCTAACAAGTTAACAACTCTATCTAGCTCAGCAATATATTTAGATGGTAGGCACCAGGGTTGCGGAGTCGGAATCGGCCGGAGTCAGAGGATTTGAGGGGATTCGGAGTCGGAATCTCACTTGCTCTAGGAGTCGGAGTCGGAATTTTTAGTCCGACTTCGACTCTGGGATCCCATTTATAAACAAATATCATTCAATTCTAAATTTTCAGTCACAAATTAAAAAAAATGTAAATGTGGATAGCTATATATTTTTTTTGCACATTGCTCTTTTACAGCTATAGCTACCATGTATTTTCCTATTCCATATGGTGAGGCCATTGTACATTAGGTGAGGGGGGGCATGGGGGGGGCAAAATTATCAATTTTAGACTGTTCTGAAATTTGCATAGTAGACTATGTGTATTTTTCAAAAAGAAACACGTTTTGTCCCTACAAATTTTTTTGGTTTAAGCCTTCCTTTATCAGATAATGGGAAATAATAAATATAGCTGTAGATAAGCATTTTTATAAGTTTCAAAGGAATAGAACTCAATGAGTTTTCATGACAGAAAAAAGCAATGACAGTTTTGGAATCCTTGAAGCATTCCTTAGAAAACTGTACAGCAGGATTTTTTATTTAAGCCCTTTTTTCAATGCAGCCCAAAACCAATTTTCCCCTATATTTTAGTTATGTAGTGATTAGACAGAAAAGAAAATGGAGAGGCTAGCTCAGTAGTTTTGTTAAGAATGTTTCAAGGATTCCAAAACTGTCATTGTTTTTATTGTAGAATGAAAACTCATTGAGTTCTATTCCTTTGAAATTTAGAATACCTATATGCATAGGTATATCTTCATACTGTATATACTTCCATTATCTCAAAAACTAAAGTCTAAATCAAAGAAATTGTAGGAGTAAAATGTGTTTCTTTTTCAAAAATACATCTACTATGTAAATTTCAGAACAAGCCTAAATCAAAGGCCTAAATCAAAGAAATTGTAGGAGTAAAATGTGTTTATTTTTCCAAAATACACACACTGTGTAAATTTCAGAACAATCGGTACAAAATTAAATATTTTGCCCCCCCCCATCCATGCCCCTCCCCTTATAATGTACTAGGTGCAAAAGTTTAACCAAAATTTGTTTAATGTCCTCATGTCCTCACTTTAATATCCCAAATGATGCAAAATATCCTTGTATATGTACAATAAATACACCTAACATCTTTAACTTGATATATGTTTATACTAGCAAAAATTATTTGGACATGTTTTATGTTCACATTAGTGGACCCGTGCGTGAAAAATTCACGCAATAACTTTTACGTTTGCCTAATGCCTCTAGGCCGGTGCGGAATCTCCTCTTCTCATATTTGCTTCTTAATTTTCTTATTTTCTTCATTGATCCTTTGTCGTGCTGTCATCCTTAGGTCTTCTATATAGACAGTCAGAAGTAACATCTTGAGCAAAGCACTTCAACAATCTTAAACAAAATACCAGCTTATATACAATGGGTTCGTTCCGTAGCAAAAATACCGTTTATACCGTCTTTCCACCTCAAATATCTGTTTCATTTGAGGTGCTCAAATTTTGACCTATGAAGAGAAAACTGCTTCATCAGAGGAAATCACTAAGCAGAAGAAATAATTGGTTACTGCCCGTGAAAACTTATGTTCCGTCGGTTTCTTTGACAATTGCATCAAAGTGAGAAGAATAGCTCATGCACCGAAATCATCTGTGGGAATAAACTACGAATCAAGAAGCATAAGAGTGCCAACGGAAGCTTCAGACATCTTCAGTGCTACGATTTCAACTTCGGCAATGCAAGAAATGCATTCAGACACAAGGGCGCCCTATACTTTGCCATAGATTCGATGCATGGAGAAGCTAATACTCGTACAAATCAGACTAAGCCTGCAATGTCTTCATTGTTGGAATTTCATCTGTCCCTGCTTAAGATACATTAGCCATCTTCTGCAACCCGGCCTATTTTCTGCCTATCACTTTCAATGGAGCTTGAGAGGACAACCAGAGACTCCAACCTGGGCTAAATTCCGCCTATATATTTTGTTAAGAGCGTGACACCAAACATATAAATATATATATATTTATATATATATATATATATATAAACACACAACGGTCATTCTTAGTATTAGATCAAATATCTACTAGTTGGACCTAGTAGTCGGAGTTGGAAAATCTTGAGGACCAGGAGTGGGAGTCAGAAATTCTGGAGGGCCAGGAGTCTGAGTCGGACCTTGAGCCCTCCGACTCCGCAACCCTGGTAGGCACTTGTGCCCTAAGAATCCCACCAAATATATTGTTGCTTTAAGACTTGGTTGGTTGGCCGTAGTGCCCTTGTAATTCCGCCGAGCATATTTATTCCGCCATAACGTGTGACCCTCCACTAGTAGGATGGCTAATTGCCGCCATGAGCCAGGCCTCCACTTGTTGGAGGGCTTATAATGCTGCCTAAGAACGATTTTCACTGTAAAAGGGATGCTCTCCAATAGTTGGAAGGCTCAGATCGGCCAGATTCTCGACCTGGTCTGATTCCAAGATGGCGCTCAGACGCCGAGAGGCCAGCAGGTCTGGGAGCCCCGGATGTAAAAAATGAAAAATTGGGAGGTGTACTCCTGCTCCCCTAAGGGAGTACAAGAGTGACCACTTGGTTTTGTGTCCAAGTTAAAAAATCTGCAGGTTGATGCGACTTCAACAGATTTACCCAGATCATAGGAGGGTAGGACTGCATTCTGTAATGACCCATCTCTGGTCTTGTGTCAGGGATTGTGACATACACTGCAGGCTGGCTCTGCTATGCAGTGACCTGGTTTGGACTTAGTCCATTAATGGAGCCATTCATTGGGACTGAGGGTATCCCCCTAAGAACCATGCGGGTCTTAATCGCAGGAAAACACATTTAGAAATAGGGTTGCGGAGTCAGATGGTTCTAGGTCCGACTCCGACTCCTGGCCCTCCAGAATTTCCAACTTCCGACATAGACTCCTTGGTCCAACAAATACTAGATACTACTTGATGCAAACATTAAAAATGTCCAAATAATTTTAGCTAGTATAAACATATCAAGTTGAAGATGCTAGGTGTATTGTACATATGAACGATATTTTGCATCATTTAGGATATTAAATTGAGGACATGAAGACATTGAATTAATTTGGGTAAAACTTTTGAACCTGGTACATTATGTGAGGGGGAGCATGGGGGGGGGAATACTCAATTTTCCACAGATTGTTCTGAAATTTGCATAGTATATGTATTTTTGAAAAAGAAACACAATTTTTTTTTTATTTAGACCTTAGTTTTTGAGATAATGGAAATATATACATACATATATACCTGTGCATTTTTTTAAATTTGAAAGGAATAGAACCCAATGAGTTTTCATTCTACAATAAAAACAATTACAGTTTTGGAATCCTTGCAACATTCTTAACAAAATTGCCTAGCTGGCCACTCCATTTTCTATTCTGTCCAATCACTACCCAACTAAAATATGGAGGACAAAAATCAGTTTAACGCTGCGTTAAAAAAAAAAATAATAAATTAGGGCAAAATGGAAAGTCCTGCTCTATAGTTTTGTTAGGAATGTTTCAAGGATTCCAAAACTGTCATTGCTTTTATTCTAGCATGAAAACTCAGTGAGTTCTATTCCTTTGAAACTTAGAAAAAATGCATATACTGTATGTAGCTATATTTATAGATACTTCTCATTATCTCAAAAACTAAGGCCTAAATAAAAAAAAAATTGTGAAAGCAAAATGTGTTTCTTTTTCAGTAATACCTATTCTATGCAAATTTCAGAACAATGGGTCCTCCAAAATTGATTATTTTTCCCCCATGCCCTCCTCACATAATGTTCCAGGTGCGAAAGTTCTACCCAGCATTTTGTCAATGGCCTCATCATATGGAATAGGAAAATACAAGGTAGCTATAGCTATAAAAGAGAAATGTAAAAAAAATTCACATTTACAAATTTTCTTTCACACCTGTGACTGAAAATACAGAATTGAATACAGTATTTGATTATAAGTGGGATGTCGGAGTCGGGCTAAAAATTCAGACTTTGACTCCTAGAGCAAGTAAGATTCCGACCCCCTCAAATCCTCCCGACTCCAGCCAACTCCAACTCCACAACCTTGTATATTAATACACTAGTACCTACCTACGTAACTCACCTCTGTAACTCACATCTGCAGCCCCCAAAGCCCAAGCCAGCTTAGAGCAGGACAGCCAGACTAGGGAGGCAAGCACGGCCCTTCGCGCCGGCACCAGCAAGGGAACGCACAAGCACACCCCACCAATGAGCCGGAGAGGTGCGCAGTTGGCCATCAGGTCACCAACAAACAACACATACGGTACATAAATGGAGCACCACCAGGCAGCAACTCCAGCAACCCCACCACAAGGAGTAAGACCATCCACACTCCCGCAGCAAGGGGCACCAGGCAAGCATCACCACAGCTAAGCAGAGCACCAATGCAAGCATAGGAGGGTGAGGGATAGTTACCACATTGGAGCCCAAGTAAGTTCGGTAACTCCTTAAAGGGTAAACACAACAACACCAGAGCGGCGCCACACCCATACAGCCAGCCAACCGACAAACTGCAGCCGCAGTCCCCACCTTCACAACACCAAAACCCACAAAGCAACCAACCATCAAGGCAGGCACAGCAACACATGAACATCACATATAGTCAAACAACACCTCCCCCCCCTCCCCAAGCCTCAGTACCAAAGTATGGGCGAATCAACTTCAATGGATGGCCCCGAGCTCCACTAAAGTTAGCCAGAGAAAACAAACTATGCATCTCAGCGCAACCCACTTGCCCCACAAGCANTTAATCAAATCAGCCCGCATCAACCTTCCTCTCACTGAGAATAGGTTAAGTTGCCTTAACCTTTCACCATACTCCAGCTCCTCAAGTCCCGCAACATGCCTCGTCCACCTACGCTGGACCGACTCCCAACAGCCGGATGTCACCCACATAGCCAGTATTCCACACAACTGAACTAATCAAGGAGAGGTCTGATGTGCGAAACAAAATGGGCCACCATAAATTCTGGCGACCTACACACTGTGGAGCGCAAGAGGCTTCCAGCAAGTCCAGCTGCTTTCCAAACCAATTGCCTTACATGAGCATGGAACTTCAATTCACCATCCAATAGCACCCCCAAATCACGATGAGATTCAACAAGGTTAAGAACAGTATCTCCCACGGTATAGGGGTGCAAATAATAACCCTCCATGTGGTGGGCACTTACCTATTGTGTCAAGCTCTTCATCATTAATAGATAGAAGGAATTTAGAGCTTTATTGAGTTCTGGAAGCTGGCGTAGCTGTGATACGGCTGGTGACTAATCTCTCGGCCACAGGCCAGGTCTTTTTAATTGTTTATGCGCCCGAAATTTCTAAGAATAAATCTTTGGGAACCTGCATCGTGGTTTTCTGCTTTTCTGCCAAAGGAATTCCACGGGTCCAGTTTAGACAGAGCAACTTATAAAAATCATCCACAGGTCCACTTAGACACGGGCAGCTTCAGTACTTATTGTCAGAAAAAAGGCTGGTCGTATAAGATGTCATACATGGAATCTCGGTGTTGTTTGTGATGCTGACGGGAAACTGCCATGGCACGATGCAAAGGTTTCACTGATCTATGTGAAGCGACATAAGCCAGACTGTCAACATTTCACGGGTGCTGCTAGCTTATAAGCCTATAAATATTGCACGGGTCCAATGATACGCGGAGGTCAGTAGTCCTGTGCAGCTGGGCATGTTTTTTTTTTTAATAATCTTTATGCCTCTGGGCTCTTCTGATGAATGTACTGGGACCTGGAAAATTTCCATGTTTGGGTGGGCACTAAGAGTGCTAGCAAATTTCAAGGGGGGCAGCGAGACACAAAAGCTAGGCCCTAAGCAGTACATTTTTTTCAAGGCCTCAATTCCAGTAAAGGGTTAGTGTAACTTTTTAGGGAGGGAGTGTGGTGTGGTGTTACCATGCTAAAATATGAACGTTTCACGGGTCTGTCTGAAAGGCCTTGCAAAGCCATGAAAGTTTCACGGGTCCAGCTAGTTGGTAGAAACTTAGTACGATTGTTCACTTAGCTCTAGTAAAAGGCAACCTGTTGAGGTTGTGACCTTTTACTTGTGGCCCAGCTAAACTTTGCCGTGGGATGCAACATCCCGGTGGGGTACAGATAAATGTGCATTTATCAACCGATAGGTGATAGAGCCTCGGCGGACTAGAGTTGGGTGAGAATTAAGAGCCTCGGCTGACTAGAGTTGGGTGAGAATTATGAGTAGTTTGGGAAGTCCAAGCTTGGACTTATCCTCCACAGATGCGTGGGCACAGGATCCCCGAGGATTATTGGCTCTCTGCCTCAGGGCAGGCAATCGCGGTCCAACAATGGACTTTGCCTCAGAGCAGGTACTGTTCTGGAGATTTAGCTCAGGTCACCTAAGGACCCTCTTTCGCCCTAACCTCATGGTAGGTTTTCAGGAAGCATTGGAGGGAAACTGCTGTACATAGTCTCTCGAGCTCTTCCATAAGTCTGCGCCACGGTTAGTTTTTGTTTTCAAGCTCCGTTGGGAGTTATATCCAGAATCCTCCGAACTTTTCGGAACTTGAGCACTGCGTATATGTGGACTATTGTCTCTCAACTCCGGAGAGAAGCAATCCGTTGGAGGCAAGAATGACTTGCCAGTTTAGCCTGTGTGAATCATTGCCCCCAGCTACGTGTGGATAACTGGACGATGTACCCTAGGTTGGATACCAGCGTTCTTGGACTGACTGGCCCTTTAAGCAAACAGAATCATCTGAATTGGTCTGCTTCCCAGGGCCTTGGGGTTTAGTCTTGGAGAGACTTTATCCCGAGACATAGGAATATAGTACGCCTAGGACAGTCAAAGCCGAAGTCCTTGCTTTGGCTTAACATAGCCTCAGTGGCTCTCCGCCTTGAATTGGAGATTTATTGAAATTATTCCAGTACTGATTTTTCCTTGAAGTGAGGAGCTAAACTGTCCTTCCAGGCTCTTCCAGAAAGGTCCAGCCTTGAATATCGGCCCAGCGTGTCCTATACTGGGACCTTTGCTTAATGGGGCCCTGGAAGCCTCGTTAGAGCTTGATTCCTTTCTTGGCCCAGATGTAGCCTTCGTCATGAAGTTCTCGGAGCAGCTCTCAACAGATGCTCTCATTATAGCCTTGGGTTCTGTCTCCCGGCCACTCCATTAGTAAGAAATCCAAACCCCAACGTCAAATGGTTGTATATTCAGGGTCATTGCCGAGTGGAACTCAGTTTTGCTGTCTAGAAGGTAACTTCATGCCAGAACAGTAGTTGTTCTATCAGGAAGAATTGGGTTATACCCCAGTCAGAGGTTGGCCGGGACCCGAAGATCGGACACAAGACTAGCGTGAAACTGGCTACCTTCTCGGGCCAGCTAAGACGGGAATCTCTCTTATAGGAGTCTTTCACTGGCTGACGTTTCTCCCAAGAGAACCAGTTATTTTGACCCCAGAGGTGCTGAGTATTCCAGTTTAGAACCTCCCTAGAAGAAAACTTCCTTGAGGCTCATACTGATTAGATAAGTTCCAGCCACGGAAACTGAAGAGTCGATGCCCTTGCTGTGGGTGATACTATGGATGACCCCTTCCCAGAGGGAAGGATAGGGATCTCAGGTCCGCAGCAGGGAACAGATGCGCACCTAGGTTGGAACCTCAGTAAGCCGGACTGAGTTTAATAGCCAAACTCCCAGCATAGGTTGGACTATTGGTTAGAGTAGCACTGTTGTAGGACTCTTGTTGGCTCTAACCCCAGGCTAAAAATATACACCAGTAGACATTCACTTAGGATGGCCACTGGCTAGCTCACGGTAACCCTGTGGAAATCTCTAACTTCCCAAGTGATAGTGCCGTCCTCTACGTTTCAGGCTCTTCAGACATGCATAAAAGGGTTGGCGGACATGCTTCCGATAGCATTATCACTCCTGCTGCCACTAGATCAGGAGCTAATTTTACTATTTCCAATGTATAAATATCCACTCAAGAATAGAGCCACGCTTTGGAGCTCACTATTATTGTATGATTCGAGTGAAGACTGTGTTTATCGCCAATTGGAATATAACTATAAAGCAGTTATCTTAACTTTATTATCTGGACCTTTACCTCACTGCCAGTGTTACCATAAGATTCCATATTGACTGGGATATCTTGATAGTGGTGATGTTGGATTATTACTCTACCGAATAAATATACATCCGTAGTCCAGGGTATAGCGTCGTAGTTGCATTCTACGTCTACGAGTGAACACATTACATCTACTACGTGCTTTGGTAAGCTGTACCGGCGTACATCCGCGTACCGACGCGCATATATAATTAAACAACATCTTAGGTAGGAGACAGAGGTTCCCACCCTGCAATAGACTCTTGTCTGTCTCTAACGGGGCAGTCAATAAGATGAGGGAGTTCCTAAGATGTGCAGAAAAAGAACAATAGTAGTTCTCCCTTATTGCAGTGATTCAGGAACCAGGTCTCAGGAAGGGAGAATGGGTTCCTGACCTTTGTTGGCTGAGTTTATTGAAGTAGGTTGATGCCTCGACTAAGGCTGACGCCCCCCCCCCTCCTTACCTTAACCCCTTTAAGTCATGTGGATAAGGGAACCTAGATCTCAGAGAGCAAGCAAGATAAGACGAGACTGATCCTGACAGAGATTATAAGTAGCTACGTCTTCCATTATCGCCTCCTGTGGAGGATTTGCACTTGGGTCTCACTCCCGGGGAGTAATCAGTGTCGATGCTTGTGGGCAGGCCAGGGCAAACCTAACCAGCGGATTACCTGCCGTCTACCATAATCAGCCCCGCTTCACTTAACCAAGGCTTGAAATTTGGTAAAAGTTTTAAATATATTTATTGAAGTATAAGAAACACAGTAAATCAAACATTCAACTCCCAAAACTCTCAATGAACAATTGAGCAATTCTAACTAGTTTTATAAAGGGCTAACGTTAAAAGATCAAGTTGAGAAATCTATTTGTTAAAGAGATAAATCTGAATTGAGCCTATCTGTGTATAGACACGAATATTAGCAGACAGGTCAGTAGCGCACACGAGCTGGACTATACCTACAGCAACTGGGATACAGACATCGACAAACTGCAGTAAAAGTGATCCTAGCAGACCCGATGCCTGTGCGTCTTCGTCGTGGGTGGACCCTGCGCGAGTCTCTGCGTTTGTTGGGGACTTTCGTGGGCCAAACGCAGGCACTCACCGTCTGGAGTGGCTCCGCGGGTCGCTGTGGCGCTCCTCTTCTCCCTTCTACTTTCTTCTCCCACTATTCTTTCTCGCTATCTCGTGTTTT
>LQNS02276482.1:6882688-6896368 GCA_001587735.2 Parhyale hawaiensis | reverse complement strand
GCGTTTCGCCATAGCGGCTACGGAAACTTCCTTCTCCCTTTTTGTGGTTCTGACCATTTTCTTTACATTTCGACAAGCTCTTATGTGACTGGACCTGTTCTCCTCTGTTGGATTACGCTTCCAGGTCTTGTAACGCACTTGTCGCCTAGCAATGCAGCGTTTGACTGTCCGATTCATCCACAGGGGATCATTACTGATACGAACTCGTTTAGTTGGAATGGGTTTTTCAACTGCTCTCAGTATGCTCGTCTTCAAGAGATATGAGCATTGTTCTACACTTGCGTCTCTCATTGGGGTTTCGAAGTCAGTTGTTTCTATTTAAGTAGCCATTTCCTGAAAATTCGCTCGTCGATAGTCATGCAGCTTCAGCTGTCTGGCATTAGTGGTGAATTCATTGCCAGTTTTGAGCGTAAATTCAATCATGTTGTCGTCTCTTGTAGGTAGTCTGGTGGGTTGACCTAGATGTGAAAAATGCTAAAACTTCTGACTCAAAACATTCAGCCTCCCCACTTGGTGATGAATCTTCCCACAAGACGTTCTTGTTCACTTTACTCCTAAAATTAGTGCTAGCTACCTTCTCTTGTGTAATAGCTACCCTCTACAGGGTGTCACAGAAAAAAGGTTATTCAAGTTTAATAATTTATTATTTGAATTCTGCTCTACTCATTCATATTTAGTAGCTATGGTAATAAAATTTAGAATAAGTATTTTCAAATGAGACTAGTACACGCCTTTTTACCCTACCGGATAGATGAAAAACAGCTACATAAACTTATGTCATCGCAACTGCATTGGTGCACGTCATTGATATGGACTTCGATATGATTAATCATTGATAAAAACATTTATACCAATAATCATTGATACAAACATGATAAAGGTACAACTGTTCTTAATCTCTAACATTTAAGCGCCTAACGATTCGACATAGCCACCTCCTCTAAGCAAGCAAAGCTCACATCGCCGTCGCATGTCACCAACTGCTCGCCTGATCAGGTCTGGATTGTTCTTGAGATCATCCACTTCTCTGCGAATTCGATCCAGCAAATCCTCCAGGTTACGTGGTACTGTGGTGTAAACTTTCTTCTTCAGATACCCTCACAAGAAGAAATCGCATGTGACCTGGAGGGGGGGGGNTGCTACCACACGATCCTTGAAAAGTGCTCTGAGAAGATGACGGACAGCGATGCCGCGGTGAGCTGGTGCCCCGTCTTGTGCCCACCAAACAGAGCGGAACACGCCATTTTGCTGACGCCTGAAGTGCATCTGCATCTGGGAATGACCTCTTGCTGGATCATCTGCAGATATGCTTGGCCATCCACATTAGCCTCAAAGAAACAAGGGTCCAACGAGTAATCCGTTGCCATAGATTCTAGTCCATCCTGTGATTTTTTTTCCCTACTTATGTTCCAATCAAAATTGAATTCTGGATTTTGCCCAGCTGGGGCATAATGCTAAACGTTGTGCGTGTTTACTTTCCCATTCATGGCTAAGCAAGCTTCATCACAATCAAGAAATTACATAGGAATCGAGGATCTCAGCGACAATGGCCCGAAAGCCACTCCGCAAAGTGTTGACGTCTTGGAAAATCTGGTGGTAGAAGTTCGTGTCGAATGTGGATACGATAAGGATGGAAATGCTGGTCTAGACGAGTGATTCGGTTGAAAGTTGCTCGAGATAATCCAACTCCATTCCGTCTTGCATTTGTCTTTCTTGGATGTTCAGTCCGCTACTGCCTCACTGCTTTAATGTTTGCTGCAGCTCTCGCTGTCCTCTGCCTTCCTGTTAAGACTGGTACCATAGGTTTCATACTTCTTGACTTTGGTCCAGATTGTCTTCTTTGCTGGTGACTCTCGGTCTCTGAATTGTTTTTGGATAGCATCCTGTGTGAGTTGCAAACTTTTTGTTTCGTGAAATGTCTTCACCAAGAAAACCCTCTGCTCCGTTGTCAGCTGCACAATCTTAAAAGAAGGTGCAAGCTTTTTTTCCACTTACTTTTAAGGGCAGGGTACGGTATTATGGATACAGAGAATACAGTAATTCACAATAACATTTTTAATCCTGTCAAAGGCATAATAACAGTGAATGGGCACCAGTGACAAGGATCATGAAGTGCACCAATGCAGTTTTGATGACATAAGTTTATGTAGCTGTTTTTCATCTATCAGGTAGGGTAAAAAGGCGTGTACTAGTCTCATTTGAAAGCTCTTGTTCTAAATTTTATTACCATGGCTACTAAATATGTATGAGTAGAGCAGAATTCAAATAATAAATTAATAAATTTGGATTACTTTTTTTCTGAGACACACGGTACATGGTACAATGGTTGCCACTTTCAGCACTTCGAAGCCTAATTAATCAAGCACAAAATTTGGTGGGAATACTTTTTCATCTTTACCACTATGCCATTAAAAGTTTAGTTTATAGTGATTTAAGAAATTATGAGGTGACAATAAGATTAAAAAGTTGCTAGTTGCAAAGACAGCCTTTCACGCAGTCGTCTCATTACTGGGCAGCCAAAACTGCTACGAAACCTAATTTATTCCCCCCAAAAATGACACTGAAGCAGTTTAAACCTGCTGCACACGAAAGTTAATGGCAAAGCGCTTCACATTCTTGGGACTATAGTCTCATTGATCATGACTGAATTTATAATGTTGAATATTTTATTTAAATGTTCGTCAAATGAACCCAACTTGCTCAGAAATTAAAAAGCTATTGAAACTATGCAATCAGTACTGTATTTGCTATGATTGAAAACCCAATATTGGGCAATGCAACGCTTGGCAAGCCAAGTCGTGCTTGCTGCCATGCCTTCGAAAGAGTTGGGAGAAACATTATGCCCTTTAGACTCTTGACCAGGGAGCTCAAGAAAGTCGAAAATCACAACTTGCTACCTTAAACAAAGTTAACATAAGCGGTAGTTCGTCTTCTGTTCAAAGAAATTTAATCATGGACTACTTTGCTAACCAGTAAATTACGCCATTTAGTCTCTTGAATAGAGAGCTCAAGAAGAGCTCAGAAGTGACAGCCTACTAGCTACCTTGAGCAAAGTTGAGATGAGCAGTAGTGCCCTCATAGGTAGCTATATTCTGGCGAGCCCTATCTTTTTTCGGTCGGAATGCTGAGAGAAGAAGCATTCGTCTACTGATACGACATTCTAAACTGAGTTTTAATGCTTGGATCACGTCATATGTTGAAGGTAAGGTGATAAAACCAAGATTGTAATAAGTAGTAAGAGCAGTAGCTCAAAAAAATGTAACCATGAACTACTTTGCTAACCAATAAATTATTCTGCAAAAAAAAACAGGGTTGCGGAGTTGAAGGATTTGAGGGGGAGTCGGAGTCGGAATCTCACTTTCTTCAAGAGTCGGAGTCGGAATTTTTAGTCCGACTTCGGGATCCCATTTATAAACAAATATTCAATTCTAAATTTTCAGTCACAAATTTAAAAAAATGTAAATGTGGATTTTTTTGTACGTTTCTCTTTTACAGCTATAGCTACCAGGGTTGCGGAATCGGAGAGTTCAACGTCCTACTCCTGGCCCTCTAGAATTTCCAACTCTGACTCCTGGTCAAGATTTTCTGACTCCGACTCCTGGTCCTCAAGATTTTTCGACTCAGACTCCTAGGTCCAACCAGCAAATATTTGATGTAAACATAAAACATGCAGGGTTGCGGAGTCGGAGTCGGTGTCGGAGGATTTGTGTGGGAATCAAGAGTCGGAATCTCACTTGCTGTCGGAGTCGGAATTTTTAGTCAGACTCCGACTCCGGGATGCCATTTATAAACAAATATCATTCAAATCTAAATTTCAGTCACAAATTTAAATGAAAAAATGTAAATGTGGATATTTTTTTTTTGCACATTTCTCTTTTACAGCTATAGCTACCATGTATTTTCCTATTCCATGTGATGAGGCCATTGAGAAAATGTTGGGTAGAACTTTTTCATCTTGTACATTATGTGAGGGGGGCATGGGGGGGGGCAAAATGAGCAATTTTAGACCGATTGTTCTGAAATCTGCATAGTATGTGTATTTTTCAAAAAGAAACACATTTTGTTCTCACAATTTTTTATTGAGGCCTTAGTTTTTGAGATAATGGAAATATATATGAATATATACCCATATATTTTTTCTAAATTTCGAAGGAATAGAACTCAATGAGTTTTCATGCTACAATAAAACCAATGACAGTTTTAGAATCCTTGAAGCATTCCTTAGAAAACTATACAGCAGGATTTTTCATTTTAGCCCTTTTTTCAATGCAGCCGAAAACTGATTTTCCCCCTATATTTTAGTTAGGTAGTGATTGGACAGAATAGAAAATGGAGAGGCCAGCTCAGTAGTTTTGATAAGAATGTTTCAAGGATTCCAAAACTGTCATTGTTTTTATTGTAGCATGAAAACTCATTGAGTTCCATACCTTTGAAATTCAGAAAATATGCATAGGTATATCATTATACTGTATATACTTATATTATCTCAAAAACTAAGGCCTAAATCAAAGAAATTGTAGGAGTAAAATGTGTTTCTTTTTCAAAAATACATGCACTATGTAAATTTCAGAACAATCGGTAGAAAATTGAGTATTTTGCCCCCCCATGTCCCCCCATCAATTTTACCCCCCCATGCTCCACTCACATAATGTACCAGGTGCAAAAGTTTTACCAAAATTTGTTTAATGTCCTTATGTCCTCACTTTAATATCCCAAATGATGCAAAATATCATTGTATATGTACAAAACACGTTACATCTTTAACTTGATATATGTTTATATTAGCAAAAATTATTTGGACATGTTTAATGTTTACATCAAATATCTACTTGTTGGACCTAGGAGTCGGAGTCGGAAAATTTTGAGGACCAGGAGTCGGAGTCGGACCTTGAACCCTCCGACTCCGCAACCCTGAAAACATGTCCAAATAACTTTTGCTAGTATGGGCAAAATGCTCAATTTTGTACCGATTGTTCTGAAATTTTCATAGTGTATGTATTTTTGAAAAAGAAACACATTTTACTCCTACAATTTCCTTGATTTAGGCCTTAGTTTTTGAGATAATGGAAGTATATACCGTATAATGATATACCTATGCATATTTTCTAAATTTCAAAGGAATAGAACTCATTGAGTTTTCATTCTACAATTAAAACAATGACAGTTTTTTAATCTTGAAACATTCTTAACAAAACTACTGAGCTGGCCTCTCCATTTTCTTTTCTGTCTAATCACTACCTAACTAAAATATAGGAGAAAATCGGTTTTGGGCTGCATTGAAAAAAGGGCTAAAATGAAAAATCCTGCTGTACAGTTTTCTTAGGAATGCTTCAAGGATTCTAAAACTGTCATTGTTTTTATTGTAGCATGAAAACTCATTGAGTTCAATTTCATTGAAATTCAGAAAAAATCCATGGATATATATTCATATATATTTCCATTATCTCTAAACCAAGGCCTCAATAAAAGAATTGTGGGAGTAAAATGTGTTTCTTTTTCAAAAATACATAGCTACACTATGCAAGTTTCCGAACAATTGTTAGAAAATTGAGTATTTTGACCCCCCCCCCCCCACATAATGTAACTAGCTACCAAGTGCAAAAGTTCTACCCAAATTTTTTTTTTAATGTCCTGATGTCCTTAATTTAATGTTCAAACTGTTTCAAGGATCCCAAAACTGTCATTGCTTTTTTCTATCATGAAAACTCATTGAGTTCTATATCTTTGAAACTTAGAAAAAATGCATATCTACAGCTATATTTATAATTTCCCATTATCTGAAAAAAGAACGCCTAAACCAAAAAATTTGTAGATGCAAAATGTGTTTCTTTTTCAAAAATACATATAGCTAATATGCAAATTTTAGAACTTTTGGTCTAAAATTGATCATTTTGCCCCCCCCCATGCCCCCCTCACCTAATGTACAAGGTGCGAAAGTTCTACCCAACATCTTCTCAATGGCCTCATCATGTGGAATAGGAAAATACATGGTAGCTATAGCTGTAGAAGAGAAATGTGCAGAAAAAATATCCACATTTACATTGTTTATTGTTTATTGGCGATAGTTTCAAGTGTATTAACACTTTTACGTACATCTCGAATTCGTACAAACATTTCAATGTTTTCCTCTAAAAAGAAATACATATTTAATACAAGAAGACAGATTTGTTCAATAGACAAATGGAGAACGACATGTAGAATAAATAATTTCAGATTGGTAGTTCCTGCGCAATCTCNCTTGACCTCTCCGATCTTCTCCAGCCTCCGGATCTCCGGGTACATGTTCCAGAGCGTTGCCGACTGGTTGATGAACGAGGAGCTCCTCCAACAGTTGCCCAGGTGGACATTTTCATTTGCCTGGGATCGTGTCATTGCAAATAAGTCATTTGTTGGTCTTGGAGTGAGAAAACTTGAACAAGGCTCAATGCCAAATTTCTTAATTTTCCAAGTTTCTACCAGTGTTGACTCAACGGCCATTTTTTTTAATTTGTGACTGAAAATTCAGAATTGAATGATATTTGTTTATAAATGGGATCCCGGAGTCGGAGTCGGACTAAAAATTCCGACTGTGACTCCTAGAGCGAGTGAGATTCCGACTCCGATTCCCCCTTAAATCTTCCGACTCCGGCCGACTCCGACTCCTACTCCGCAACCCTGATAGCTACCATGTATTTTCCTATTCCATATGATGAGGCCATTGAGAAAATATTGGATAGAACCTTCGCACCTTGTACACATGGGGGGGCAATATGATCAATTTTAGACCGATTGTTCTAAAATTTGCATAGTAATAGTATATGTATTTTTGAACAAGAAACACATTTTTGCTCCTACAAATTTTTTTATTTAGGCCTTCGTTTTTGAGATGATGGGAAATTATAAATGTAGCTGTAGATACTGTGCATTTTTTCTAAGTTTCAAAGGAATAGAACTCAATGAGTTTCCGTGATAAAAAACCAATGACAGTTTTGGAATCCTTTAAACAGTTTGGGCATTAAGTTGAGGACATCAGGACATTAAAAAAAAATTGGATAAAACTTTTGCACCTCGTACATTATGTGAGGGGGGGGGGGCAAAATACTCGATTTTCAAACGATTGTTCTGAAATTTGCATAGTGTGTATATTTATGAAAAAAAAACACATTTTACTCCCACAATTTTTTTTATTGAGGCCTTAGTTTTTGAGATAATGAAAATATATATGAATATATAGGTACCCATGCATTTTTTTCTAAATTTCGAAGGAAATAGAACTCAATGAGTTTTCATGCTACAATAGAAACAATGACAGTTTTAGAGCCCTTGAAGCATTCCTAAGGAAACTATACAGCAGGATTTTTTATTTTAGCCCTTTTTTTCAATGCAGCTTAAAACTAATTTCCCCCTATATTTTAGTTAGGTAGTGATTGGACAGGATAGAAAATGGATAGGCCAGCTCAGTAGTTCTGTTAAGAATGTTTCAAGGATTCCAAAACTGTCATTGTTTTTATTGTAGCATGAAAGATTGAATTCTATTCCTTTGAAATTTAAAAAATATGCATAGGTATATTTTTATACTGTATGTACTTCCATTATCTCGAAAACTAAGGCCTAAATCAAAGAAATTGTAGGAGTAAAATATGTTTCTTTCTCAAAAATACATACACTATGTAAATTTCAGAACAATCTGTTGAAAATTGAGTATTTTGCCCCCCATGCCCCCCTCATATAATGTACCAGGTGCAAAAGTTTTACCAAAATTTGTTTAATGTCCTCATGTCCTCACTTTAATATCCTAAATGATGCAAAATATCATTGTATATGTACAATACACCTAGCATCTTTAACTTGATATATGTTTATGCTAGCAAAAATTATTTGGACATGTTTTATGTTTACATCAAATATCTACTTGTTGGACCTAAGAGTCAGAGTCGGAAAATCTTGACCAGGAGTCGGAGTCGGACCTTGAACCATCCGACTCCGCAACCCTGAGAAAAACTCATGAAAATTGTGGGCAGTAAAGATTTATGATTAAGAAAGCCTATCAAGTTGTTTGGACATAAACTGCCCAAGATTTGCCTGTCCACTTGAAATCTGGCTTTTTCTCAAGGATTCCTTAAGCTGATTTAGAATTTTCGATACACATTACTTGAACATTTTTCAATTAACATTGGGACTTCATATGTCTTCAATTACTAGCAAAAAATAAATACAGATGTTAGCAGTGTGTTCACTGCTGCAAGACCCACCACCGCATCAATCTGTGTAATTTGAACTTGGGCAACAATTACGATTGTTGAAGCATGAGGTTAGACGGCTAAATTGTAATAAACCATCATGATAATTACCTAGGTTACTTATGATTCAATCAGACTGTCCACGAATAATATGCTTTGCCAATTGAGGTTGTAGCAAATAAAATACATTTCTTTGATTAGTTTGAACGTTGAAGTGGTCAGTTTTTTTGTTTTGAATTTTTTATCTGATTAGGAAGTCCAGTACATTTTACGGAAGGGTAAAGGATCAGCATCTGAACATATTTTTGAAGTGTATAAGCAAGTATAGTGCCATATGTGATTTAGTAGTGTAGTGTTGAGTATATTTAAACTGTTATTCACTGCTATCTAGCTTTTATTTGCAAAAACAATGCTTCTTAAAAAAACTACCAGCTGTTTTTTTAGGTGTATTTTTTAATACCAACCCTGGATCATCATATAGATGAGAGTTTACCAACAACTTCCTCCGAATGCAACGACCGTCACGGAGGAATGACTCCGTTGGTGCTTCGTTTTTTGTCTAGTGATGACAGAAATAGACTCTCAACGTGTCAATGCATTTGCAAGTCTTTCAACTCTCTGTGGTTGTATGTGTTGACGTTCTCCTGGCTCCCTCTTGTAGATGCCCTATCCTGCACACGAATAACGCGCAACCCTGGAACCCTCCCATAACTGCAATATGGAGTGCATGTTGTGTTGTCGCTGAGTAGGGCCGTGTTGCATTATATGCGTTGCTGTATGATGTGCTGCTTTACAAAATGGATGATGTCTATTATGAAGTCCTAGTCTGTATCTGCTGGTGAGGAGTCCTGTGTGGGACCGCAGCAGAGTCTGACGAGTTGTGAATTGCTCCCTTAACTCGAGAGTTGCTTTGCTGCTCTGCTAATGGGCGGAGGTGGATGCTCGAGGTCGAGGATAGTGTTATTACTGGCCTGGTAAGCGCTCTGTTAGCCAGTTTTTTGTTAATGTTTATTGGTGCTGCTAGCTCCATCTGGTGAAAGACTAGTATTATTTGAAATGCTGGCGTAGTATCTTCATGCCATGTGCTATGTATCTTAGTGCTGAATGGTGGATTACGATATAGTATGGCATAACGGTGTGGTTGTAGCGTGTTATTTTGCCCATTATATCATTTCAAAATTGTGTTAGCCTCCGGGTAGCCTTTCTTGGAACTTTCATGAACTGATAAACATTCCTTTGTTTCATTTCCCAGAGATGAAGGGAGGCAGATAGCGGAAGAAAAATCGGATGTGAGCACCCAGTGCTTCCCTCGCAATATTCTCTGCTGTTCCCTTCCGTTTGCTTCTTTTCGCTTCTTTTCTTTTCGGTTCTTTTTGCTTCTTTTCGCTTTTCGGTACTTTTCGTTTTTTTTTCGCTTCTGTGACGTCATCACTCCTCCTCCATCCCTCTAAAAGATGCTGCCCTATATAAGGTGGCTTGGAGATAAGGTTCCTCAGATCGTCTTTGATCTCAGCAAAGGCAGCATCTCCTCCAGCGCAACGTGTCTCTTCCTGTGCTCAAGTTAGCCTCTTCTCATCTGTATGTCCATTCACTGGGTCAAATATCTTAGCCTGTTGGCGTTTTCTAGAGGAAGTACTTCAGAGATCGAAGTTTCACGACCTTCAATCCACTCCTCTCACCCGAAGATTGTTCCAGCGCCTCAGATCACTCGTGTTTGCCTAAGAAGCGAACAATAGCGAGCTAGGTTTTCCCTCGCCCCCGCCTACCATCGCTCAGTTTCTCGTCGCGTCGCTCCCTTTTGCTTAAAAAAAAAATGGAATCTTTGGTCTTCACGTCAATTCGACTCCACCGACTTCTTTTTCCCCAGCTTGTTCCAGAGCCTCAGACCGCTCCTGTTTGTTCAGAAGAGAAAAGAAAAAAGAAGCAAACAATGACGAAAAAGGTGTTCCCTCGACTGCCTGCCATCGCTCAGCTTCACGTCACGTCTCTTCTTTTCACTTCAAAAAAAGAAAAGAACGTGAAATCTTCGGCCTTCACTTCGCTCTATACTCACCGTGTTCTTCTCTTACCCGAAGCTATTCCACAGCTTCTCAGATCACTCCCTTTGGCTTTATAAGGGAATAGAAGCAAACAAAAGCTTTAGCGTACTTCCGCCTTCTGCTACTTTGCCTTTCGTCGCTGCGAAGAAACGAAAACTTGTAATTTTCGGTCTTCGTTCCTCACGCCCCCCTCCCAACGTCATTGACTTGGTGCAGGTGTGAACTCTGCCTCTTCGCCTTTGCATTGGTTCTGTCCCAGACCATGACACCTCGCTTCTTGACTCTCTACGTTTCGCTTCGCTACAATTATCTTCGTTCTTCTTCCTTCTCGTATTCTCCCTAGGAGTAAGCTTCATCGGTGTCTGCGGTCCTAGCTCCAGCGGCGCTGACCGCAGGTAGGTCGGATCCTGGGTCCCTAGACAACCAACTCATACTTTTTGTTTGGCTCCTTAGAGGTTCCAAACCTCCCCTGCATCCAGGGTTTCCTGTAACAATGATTTACCGGCAGTTAATTTTTCAGAGAAATTCTTAAGACACCATGTCACATTCCTACCTCCTATGCAAGAAAATCTCAGGCATACACTCTACATGATCTCAGGCGGGAACAGAATCCTAGGCGACCTCAAGCGGCGCCCTGGCCCCTGCTCCTTGTGCCCCAAGTAACCGAGGAATTACTGGCAATATAAGAGCTTCGAATCGCATCTCACCTCCGTGCTACGCCTAGCCAGAGCCATCGAGAAGGGTCCCACCATCCATCATAAGAGGTCATCGATCTATTCGAGACAACCTCTCTGGAACACGAACTTGCTTCGCCCCTCCCTGAGGTTGAGAAGATTCGACTTTCCGCACCTCGCATCTCCTCGTTCCGCTCCGGAAGCAAACAGACTCGGCCAGAAGTAGACGCAAGCGAGCAAACAGAACTTCAGAAGCGAACAAAAGCCATTGCTTTGCTTCTCGTCGCTTCCCCTCTGGTTGCTTGCCCCCTCGTCGCCTCGCTCCCTCACTCTTCGCGAAAGCGAAAGTCGATGGCCCTACCTTCACTCGCCTTGTCGAAGCATATTCAGAGCTTCCTCCTTCGCTTCTAATCTCATGTCTACGCCCTCTCTTCGCCATCCAATGGGAAAAGTTCCTGCTTTAGCCTTGTCTTAACTCCGCTCCCTCACCTGGAGCCACTTTACAGCGCCTTCGGTGTTGATAAGCTGCCCCTCGTTTCGCGCCTCTTCGCTTCGCCCCTCTGGGGGAGCAACAAACAGAAGCAAACGAGGGCGAGCATGAGAAGCGAAAGGCAAACCCCCCCTTCGCTTCACTTCCATCTTCCCAACGTCCTAGACACTTGCTATCATTAGCTCTATTCATGCTTCGCCTCGCTCCGTCTGGTTTTCCCAGACAGCCGCTGCTGTACCCCTAGCATGCGACACACATGGTGCTAAGCACGTGACTCATCACAGCCTATAGTATCCCTCATTAAGATTGGGGCCTGGCTTCTGATGCTAGGGCCTCTTGCTCTCCCCCTACCATAGCGTCATCGACACTGGGGGGGGAGGGGAGACTAAATGACCTGCTTCACCCCCTTCGCAACTGGCCTCAGCCTACTCCTGAAGTTTTACTACGAGCAGCATCTTCCACGTCCTCGGCCCTAGGATCCCGGGCTGCGGGCAAGCTGGCATTCATGTCTTCAGATAACCCACTTACCCTAGCTGTAGTTTACTGAGAAGTTCTCAAGTTCACTTGTCTTGTACCCTTAACACGAAACCAATTATGGCATCGAAAGTGCATTAGGTGCTGCCTTACCGTGGCAGAACGATGCATAAACCTTGTTTACCCTCATCTGCAAGATACATGGGCCCCTGTGAGAAAGAAATCTCAGACGGCCTTCAAGAACCCCCAACCCATTGCACTCCCCACTCCGGGAACGTACGGCTCACTGTGGACTTCGATTTAGCAGTAGTCCTAAACTACGGCGGGCCATGAGCGCTAAACGGGGTTTCACCATTTGGGAGTGGAGCTTATCTACTCCTCTAAGCTGAGCTCCTGCCTCTACTCACGCTGCCACTTTCCTCTTAACACTGCGACTCGAAAACTACGCCAGGTCAATGGGTTTCGGGAGACCCAACTCCTCCTACTACGACCTCGAAGAAATGAAGGACACCCAAAGCGTGTCCCTGCTTCATTCGAGGATTCTCGGTACAAACCCTGATTATCCAGTACCTATCAGCGGAATTTCCCCACGGAACCGAGCGAATATTCCGTCCTTCCTTTAAGAAACTCAAGACCTAGCACTCTCCCGCTCCTTCGGAGCGCAAACGGGCACGACCATCAGTTCTTTAGTCTGGTTCGAGATTATCCCAACACAGACTCAGAGAGCGATTCGTTTACCCCAGATATATCCATGTGCTAATTCCCTGCACAGTGAAGCTTTTTCTCTCCTTGGGCAGACAACCTACCTATTTCCCACATAAACACCTGGGACGTCGACCACTAGCAGTCGGCTCCTCGACAATGCCACGTCGCGCCGCTCGTCCAGATATTTTTGCCTCAATACCCATTACCAGCGAAATCAGGACCCTAACCCGTCTCACACTGACATTGGAGATCATAACGGAGAACATCGCTTCTCTTCTCATCGGCGTACGATTAGCTCCCTTCGTATGATACCCATGTTTCTCCCTCTGAGAACGTCTCGACACCACATGGACAATAACTCCCCCGTGCCAAGCTACACTCTCCTCAGGGTACCGAGCTTCATGACTATGTGACCGTTAGGAATGCCGTCAGCATTATTGACCTTCTGAATTTCGATATATCATCGGCTTCTACCTGATGATTGCTTTCATTACGGACCTCTCAGAGCCGGCTAACGAGTCCCAATCTGAGAGTCCAGGGCATAACATTCGTTAGACCGCTCTCGGGTTCAAAGTCCTTCACGACAAGAGAACTGCCGAGGAATTGGGCGCAACCGCTTCCACTCCGCTACCAAATTACAGCTCAGCAAAACGCCCCCTGATGGGTCCTTCTCTTTTCGGTATGAGAAATAATTGCTATTATTATTATTTACATCTTGGATGCGTTTGGCTATTCCTCCTGAACCATGTCCATTCGACCCCCTGAGGCGGCACCCTCAAACCTCCCTGACTCCTTTAAAACCAGCAAACCCTTTCTTCCACGAGTGATTATAGGCCCCCAACAGGAGGCAACCCTCGCAGAGGCCTCCTCAGAGGCAACAACATGCCCCTCTTCTCGAGAGACTTGTCTCCCAGTTGCCACTCCCATCACGGAGCGGTACCACCAGATTCCCGACATGAAGTGGTGGCAATAATGATAGCACATTTTGAAATTTTGTAATAAGTTTGGAAATATTGCATCAATATAGTTGAAATCTTAACTGAATAATGTTACTTTAAGGGGATCGTTTAGGCGAAAAT
>LQNS02276482.1:6854486-6866096 GCA_001587735.2 Parhyale hawaiensis | reverse complement strand
GTGCTAGCGACTCGTGGAGAAGGAGTTCTTAGCTGTGGAGGATGTCTCTCCCAATGTGTGTCAAGACGATTTTTAAAGGAGTTGACCGACTCCGCACCAACGACGTCGGAAGGGAGTCTATATGTTGATGACAATTTTCTGGAAGTTACTAGTCAGGATCAACTAGAGTCTCTAAAATCTAAAATGGAGGAAGCTTCAGTTTTGCACTTAACCTTTGAACTAAATGTTGATAACAAACTACCGTTTTGGATGTATTAGTTGAGTTGTGCAATGACTTTTAAAACTGCTGTTTATACAAAGTCCAACAACTCCGGAGAGACCTTGAACTTCGATTCGGATGCCTCTATGCAATACCAACTAGGCGTTATCAATACTTATCTAAACAGAGCATTTAAGGTTTGTAGCTCTTGGGAAGCACTGCATACAGAATTTTTACGTATTAAGAAACTTCTGATCAATAGTAATTTCCCTAACTCTCTGATCGATCAAAAAATTAACTATTTCTTTAATTTTCATATACCAGATATCACCGATAGTGAAGAACCTGCGCAACAAAAAATTAATATCTAACTTCAAAAACTAAATGCATGCCAATTACAAAATGGATGTAAGAGCTCTGAAGAATATAGTAAAAACTTACCTAAAGCCCGAAGACAGTCATGCAAAAATCCGGCTGTGCATCTATCATAACAATAGGCAAATCAATAACCTCATCATTCGCAATAACATGTCCAAGCATCAACCAAATGACTTGGGTAAGTCCGGTGTGGTGTACCGATTTAGGTGTGGCACAGGAGAATGCATGTCTCTTGACAAATGCTACATCGGGCTTACCAGAATGAATTTGGAAAATAGACTATTATCATAAATATCAAGGCCCGATTTTCAATCATTTCCATACAATTCATGACCGCGAACCGACAAAAGAAAATTTGCATAACAATACTAAGGTTCTATACAGTGCTATCAATAGAGACGATCTTAATATTTTCGAAGCCCTCCTTGTCCATCGTTACGAGCCAAATCTTAATGAAAATTTAGTAGATTTTCATGCACTTAAGTTGTTTCGCAGGAATGCAGCTTCCAACGTTGTTGGAACATAGGACTGGGCCCCGCAATAGCGGTCATTTCATGTTTTGCTATTGACAGTGTGGGTAGGGGACCTTTGTGCTCAGTGTGAACGTACATTTAAATAACTCTACTGAGAGTTCCTATTGTACTGAATACGCTTAAATACGTTTTTCTAGTCACATTATCATTGTTGAATAGTTTATTTTGATTCTTTGATTCTCTCCCTGTATATTTCAAATTTTATATGCCTGAGGATGATGCTTTAATCGTTAACGTTGCTGTAATCTTTACGTTTTTAGAAGTGGCCTGAACGTGGTGTCAAATTTTTAAACATCATGAATACAATGTATTTTTAACAACCCTTACACGTATTGAACTTGGAAAGTTTGTACAACTGCCACCACGATAACTCAACAAGTACGGATTGTTCCGAAATTGACAGGGTTTGTTGAGAATGTTAGGAGGAACAGAAAATTAACGTTTGGTGAAGATCCATCAAACCGTTTGTTGGTGAGCCTCTTCTCGGTAGCACTATTTAAAAACTTATCTACCAATCTTTATGAAACTTGCAAGAGTTGCTTGGGTTGTTACAAGTAACAAATGACCAATAGTAATGATGATCTCTTTGTTTGGTTTTATGTTTGTCAGTAACATAACTAAAAAAAGATATAAACATATAAACGGATCTTCATGAAATTTGTAGAAACTGTTAGAAGAAACAAATAAAAAAATTTTTTGTGATGACCGGTTCGTTTGTGTTTGACTATGTTTTGCCAGAATAAAGCTTAAAAAGTTATAGATAATATTTTCAAAAATTATAAGACGTGCTAAAAGGCACAAACGACCCAATTATGGGGATGATCGGCTGGCCTGTTTGTCTGTGTGACTGTTTGTGTTTGTCAAAACATATATTCAAAAGTTTCGGTCAGACCTTCAAGAAGAAAAAAAAGAAGTTGCTATAACTGTCAACAGTGACAAAATTTCGGTAGTGAGAAAATGTAAATCCTCGTTTCAGCACCAATTTTTCGCCAACATTGTCATGCTTGGTGGAGGTATGAACTTAAGGATTGCTGTAGTTTAATATGCAAACACTAAAACAATTTGCATTGTTATTGCTGCATAGCACTGGTAGGTAATTAAGAATTGCTGATAAAGCTATGATTTCTTTAAAATAGAAAACCTTTACACTACACAAACTGAGATCTCCCATTTACATGAACAAACTGTTCTTTCCAAAGTGTTCGTTGCTTGTAACCAGAAAATTCCTTAGCATGAGAGTTACAACATATACGGTAAGTGCTTTGCAAGTATTGAATGGCAACTACAGTCTACATGTGGCGAGAAAAAATTGATGCCCACACTGAAATGCCACTGAAAAGTCGTGAGCAGCACAGCTTTTTTGCTTATACTGAGTGCACAAAGGGTACTAAGATCGAAAGGAGTTCAAAATAGAGCTGATATGTAAAACTTCGAACTTTATTTTAAAATAAATATCACCAACAAAGCTTCAAACTGAAAGCAAAAAAGACCTCACCAACGAAGTTACTAGTTGAATTCAAATTATACCTCAACCATAAAGCATCAAGTTGATTTCAAAATAGATCTCGCCAACAAGGCTTCAATTTAAGCTCAAAATATACCTCACCAACAAAGCTTCAACTTGACTTCAAAGTAAATAGTCATGTTGAGACAAGGGTCATTGGCTAAGTTGTGTGATTTACGCCAGCATGTCTAAAAGTGAAAACTGTAGGTCTGTGCACGAACTAAAAGACGAGCATAATCCAACATGTTCACACGTGTAGTGGGTTAGCACCAAATGATCTCAAAACGCCACCCATGGTAAAAACAGGCATAACCAGGAAGTAAAGAGCATAAGGTGAGCACTCACGGAAAACGCGCATCGAAAAGTGACATCATCAATGATGACACATCAATCAACGGAACAGCTGAACAGCCTTTGAGAACTTTAAATGTAACAAAAAAGTTGTCAATTTCAAACTTTAAATTTCTAGCTATTAAAAATATATTAACGACCGTCGTGTGTATATATATCGTTATTTTTGTGTCACGCTCTAAAGATATAGATAAGCAAAAAAAGCCAGGTTGTACATTTTATAATTATCGTGTATTTTTATAAATATAGGTAAGCAAAAATAAGATCAGCTGGCAGAAGATGGTAAAAGTGGATCCCTATGAGTGAAGGCATTTCTAACTGGCAAACGTTGAAATCTAATCAATGATGTTTAAAGTGATTCTTATCACTGCCTTGGAATCTGATTTTTGTTACTTTCTCCACACACTGAATATACAATTGTTCTTAGTTTACAACGTACAAACTGAATAGATGGGAAATGAAAGAAAGAAAGAAAGAAAGATTTCTTTCTCAAATGGAGACTGTGTCCAACATAGTTACGACACAGCATCCTGAGGTTTTCATTCTTAGTACAAACATATAATACTAAAAATAACAGGAGAGAATTGGCATTAAATTTGCAAAGATCTACTAGTGCAATACCTGCATCTTAATAAGGAGATGATATTGACACAATTTTCCATTGAGAGGAGCGTTGGTTACGCAGAGTTGAGGTGAGGATTTTTTTTTTAGAGTATGAAATATATATAGTATGCAGCCTAATTGGGCTAGGGCAAGTCGTTGCGTATTAGTAAACGGAACGTTTACAGGGAATTAGAAAAATAGAGATTAATAATAATCATATGCTTTATTGGTACACATACGGAATGGTACACAGGAGACAGCTTAATACTAAATTTGCATTAGATACTAAGATCAGGTAATACTATCATTATTAACTACACTGCATTGCGGCCCATTGTTTGGCCCCTGCTCGAAAAGAGTATGCGCTGCCATCGGCTATACATGTTACATAGTTTGTAACCAGGCCCGTTACGGATCACCTTGAGTAAGGCGTTATCAGATTTTTTTATCGTGAGCTGGAGACTCAGCACGCATTTTCTTGATCTGACTTTGAGACAATCTGTATACTTTTGAGCAAATATCATACTTGCACTAGCAGACCTTGGCACATTCATCAGGCGTCGAAATATGTCACTATAGGCAACACGTAGCCGTCCAATCGATTTCTGCTTTAAGTTAGACCAAAGCGAGTTACAGTACAAGGGATAGCAGTAGCTTCGAAAGAGCTGGCATTTAACGTCATCCGAGCAGTGACCAAACTTTCTGATCAGCATGTTGCCCACTGCGTGGAGCATTCGCGTTTCTTTCTCTATATCCTGGTTATCACGAAAATCATTAGTGATTTTATGACCCAGGTAAGAGAAGCTGTCTACATAAGTGAGATCGCCACCATTAAGTCGAGTAACTTTATCCGAGGGCAGATTACTTCTCCTAGGTTTAATGTACAAACATACAGTTTTAACAGTATTATATTCAATACACAGTTTGCTGGCTTCACTCTCGCAGATAGACCAATTTTTGCTGCCCACTAGAATGTGGAGAAGCTTCCTGGTATAGTAGTCGTATTGACTCGCGTAAATGACGCACTGGTAATTACACCGTGGGGTGAGGTCGACGCAAGTCTACCCACACCTACGACAGTTACTTCTACAATTTCTCGATTGGAGAAAGTAAGCCCCCTTGTCGTATGCCATTAGTCATGCCGAACGCTGATGACATTGCCGCTCCCCATTTCACATACCATTTCTGAGTTTGAAACCAGTATTTTAGCGTCTTAACAATATAAGGAGGTATTTGCCTCTCAAGCATACACCTAAATAGAGAATAATGATGAACTCGGTCAAACGCAGCTTTAGCATCGAGAAAGCACAGGTATACGGGAAATCCACTGTCAATGAAATGATTTATGACCTGTTTAAGTGTGAATATAGCCATTTCTGTTCCGTGTCTGGCTTTAAAGCCAAATTGATTCTCTTAAGTCACCATGTACGGTGACATTCGTCTCTCAAGCACTAGTTCTACCACTTTTGAGAGAGACGTTGCCACTGCGATGGGGCGATAGTTGCTCTTGTCGATCACACATTTTCCTTTGCTTTTTTACTATTGGTATTATTATGACGGTCATCAAGTTCTCTTTGAGGAATCCCAAAGTAAAACACCCAGTGAGCAGAATCGCAAGGAGTTTTACTAGTCTAGGGGGGCTATATTTAAAGGCCTCAGCTGGGATAGAGTCAGCGCCAGATGCTTTGTTATTCTTCATTCTTTTCAGCGCCTGACAAACCTCATCTTCAGATACGATGCATTGTTCGTTAGAGGGAGCCAGATTATCAAGAATGCCATCAACGTAACCTTTATGTTTATCATCGGTAAAGCAGTTCATAATTACAGCATAATGGGCTTTCCAAAGTTGCGCAATATTACATTCCCCAGTGACTCCATTCACTGACTGCGCAACGGTGTGGACGTTAGGTTTAAGACTTTTTACTTCTTTCCAAAAATCAATGGATCTATTTTGCGTCAGCTTGTTAGACAACTTTTGCACTCTAATCTCATTTTCACGTTTACGCACTTGCTTGAGCGCAATACAACACAGATTGTGCATCCTATTTTTTTCCTGCCATATATGACCTGAGCGCGGCCTACCTGCGTCCCTCCACAAGTAATACGCCAGTCTACTGGCAGTGTGAAGTTCGCGGACACAGTAGTGCGATGGGAAATTTAGAATGTATAGACCAGCTAACCATATTCAGGAGTGAAGGTGATACGGTCATGTATTACAAGAAATAATAATAAAAAACTTGAAATAAAATATAATAGATGAATTATGCTACAGTGAAAGAGACGCTGCACATTTCCAATTTAATTCATTATATAACCGTGATTTCCCTATTTGTGATAGACAAGGATTCATTGGTGTTAAACAGCCTGTGGGGGCATTAAAATAGAAAAGTAATCAGAGATCACGTTCAGAAAATTTGAATTAACTAAGGTGTTCGCTATGCATGACAGAGTATCTGCCACGGTTACCTTAAGAATTTTAGCAGAGAAGCAGAGTAAAAAGAAATCAGCCACAGCTTCATTTTGCACATTAAACTGCTAAAAAAAAACGTTGACCGTTTCAAATGCTGCAATTCTTACACTATGGTAAGTGACAGTGATAAACTTTTGGGCTGTTTTATTAAGTACTGAACGAGCTAGAATCACAAGGATTTTACACTCTATTTCTGAAGTCTGCACTTGCTTTCACTGCCTTAAGATTTTTTAACTAAACGTCTCTTTCTTACTTTCAATTTCGAAAGTTACTGAAATTTAATAGGCAGTAAATAATTATGCGCTTTTGCACTTCGGGCGCTTGTTTACATTGAGCAATCAGTCTGCAGTATAGCTAGCTATCTGAGTATAAATGACAATGGACCAATTATTAAATAGCGAACTCATAAAGTAAATATTAACAGCACGGCAAGCTGTAATTCTCGGAGAGTAGCCAGAAAGTATAGAGAAAGATATTTCACTAGTCTCCTAGTGCTGGGAACACAATAGGCATTTACACAGGCAACTTGAGGGGGGGCCTCCCGGTTTTTTCAAAAACTTTTTTATCTGCTAACCAATTGTTCTGAAACTTGCACAGCACATGCGTTTTTGAAAAAAGAAACACATTTTGCTCCTACATATTTTTTGATTTGGAACTTAGTTTTTGAGATAATGGCAACTATATATATATATGTTGAGTTAGGTCCATGCTGAAGAAGTTGACCCAAGTCGTACGTGGTCACTCGACTTGAAGATGACCTAGACTCGTCAAGAGTCGTACGTTAAACAACCCTAGCAACATTTAGGATAGCTGTAGCGCCGCCCAGAACCTAACAGCAATTTATAGATTCTGTGGTAACGCTAATTGTTTGTCGGAGAGCCTGGAAAGATGTGGTAGGCATAAACTAGTATAGTGCATAATAGCTTTGCCTAAGTTCATTGCACTTAGATATCAGAAAACAATAGCCGTGGAACTTCCATGGGTTCCGCTTTCCCTGGTTACTGTAGATGGCTTTCAAGTGATGCAACTCAATCACAATCAGGACTGGGGAGTCGGGAGTCGTAGCATTCGACTCCTCTCATGTTCCTCTCATCAGAATAAATAGTGAATATGTACGATATCAATATTAGGAACATCTGCAAAGGAAAAGAAATTGAAATTAATCAAATAAACACGCACACACCAGAGTGCAGGAATAGCGTAGCTATAGACATGTGAGAATCAGTGAAGCTTGCCAAACAGTCAACACCTGCTGATTAAATAATGCTAAGTAAATGTAAATGATTAAATGAGCATTGCTGAAATAGTTTATTCTGCCAAATTTGAGCTTGTATTTGTCCCGAAACCGAATATTCGGCACTACCGAAGCTATAACCGAATAATCGCCACATCCCTATTATACGCAAAAGAAAAAATTGGCTTGGGCCTTGCGCCGCTTGTCTGGGCGGCCGGAGGCCTGTCTATCTCTTGAACAAATATGAAGGCTTAGCAGACTCCAAGCTATGAGTAGTTATGGATTAAGCCGAGGAACCTAGTCATTTGTGTTGCGGTCAGATTCATTGAAAAAGAGCATGATTCGAAAGACTGAGGTGCATCAGCAAGTCGTAAGGGGCCAAATTTCGTGTTCGAGTGACGAACGCTGTTTGCAGCGCAAAACAGACTTTCTTCAAACACAAGCTTCTTGAAACTGTTGGCTCACCAATAGCTATGTGGAAAGAAATGAAATTCTGAATGAAAAATCTTGAATCAAAACACTTTGTGAAACTTTAACGGAAGTTACATTAATGCTTTTTTTGCTGCCTGTGTTGGAGTATTGCTCACCTGTCTGGACGTTGGCTGCTGATGGAATGAAAACGCTAAACGAAATCTAGCCAATATTGTTGCATTTTACATTGTTTAGTATGTTTAATTTTAGTTTTAATATAACATTTTTCATTTTTATCATCGAATAAAAACGTTAAACAAAATCTAGCGTCTGGCAAATTCTGTCCCGTGTGTTAGCTTTAAGAATTAAGATAAAAACACTCATGTTACGGTGTTAGGTTTAAGACTAAGAATTAATCACTCATGGTGCTGCGCCCTCCTAATATATTGTGTATCGCATCCATACAGGAAAATGATTTATTTTTACTCTGCTTCTTTGCTGCTAAAATTCTTAACGTAACCGTGGCAAATACTCTGTCATGCATAGCGAACACCTTAGTAAATTCATATTTTCTGAACGTGATCTCTGATTACTTTTCTTTTCTAATGCCCCCACAGGCTGTTTAACACGAATGAATCCTTTTCTATCACAAATAGGGAAATCACGGTTATATGTATAATGAATTAAATTGGAAATGTGCTGCGTCTCTTTCACTGTAATGTAAGTCATCTATTATATTTTATTTCAAGTTTTTTATTATTATTATTTCTTGTAATACATGTCCGTATCACCTTCACTCCTAAATATGGTTAGCTGGTCTATGTATTCTAAATTTCCCATTGCACTTCTCTCTTCTTTTTTTTAAATCCCTATAAACGTTCCGTTTACTAATACGCAACGACTTGCCCTAGCCCATTTAGGCTGCATACGATATATATTTCATACTCTCAAAAAAAAAAAATCTTCTCACCCAAACTCTGTGTAAACAACGCTCCTCTCAATGGAAAATTGTGTGAATATCATCTCCTTATTAAGATGCAGGCATTGCACTAGTATATCTTTGCAAACTTAATGCCAATTCTCTCCTGTTATTTGTAGTGTTATATGTTTGTACTAAGAATGAAAACCTCAGGATGCTGTGTCGTAACTATGTTGGACACAGTCTCCATTTCAGAAAGAAATCTTTCTTTCTTTCATTTCCCATCTATTCAGTTTGTAGTTGTAAACTGAGAACAATTGTATATTCAGTGTGTGGAGAGAGTAACAAAAATCAGATTCCAAGGCAGTGCTAAGAATCACATTAAACATCATTGATTAGATTTCAACGTTTGCCAGTTAGAAATGCCTTCACTCATAAGGATCCACTTTTACCATCTTCTGCCAGCTGATCTTATTTTTGCTTATCTATATTTATAAAAATACACGGTAATTATAAAATGTACAACCTGGCTTTCTTTGCTTATCTATATCTTTAGAGCGTGCCACAAAAATAACTATATATAAACACACGACGGTCGTTAATATATTTTTAATAGCTAGAAATTTAAAGTTTGAAACTGATAACTTTTTTGTTACATTTAAAGTTCGCAAAGGCTGTTCAGCTGTTCCCTTGATTGATGTGTCATCATTGATGATGTCACCTTTCGATGCGCGTTTTCCGTGAGTGCTCACCTTATGCTCTTTACTTCCTGGTTACGCCGGTTTTTACCATGGGTGGCGTTTTGAGATCATTTGGTGCTAACCCACGAGTGTGTTCATGTTGGATTATGTCTGTCTTTTAGTTCGTGCACAGACATACAGAGTTTTCACTTCCTTTTCAAGTTAGATTTTAGACATGCTGGGGTAAATCACACAACTTAGCCAATGACCCGTGTCTCAACATGACTATTTACTTTAAATTCAAGTTGAAGCTTTGTTGGTAAGGTATATTTTGAGTTGAAATTGAAGCCTTGTTGGCGAGATCTATTTTGAAATCAACTTGAAGCTTTATGGTTGAGGTATAATTTGAATTCAACTGGTAACTTTGTTGGTAAGGTCTGTTTTGCTTTCAGTTTGAAGCTTCGTTTGTGATATCTATTTAAAATAAAGTTCAAGTTTTACATATCAGGTCTATTTTGAACTCCTTTCGATGATCTTGGTACCCTTTGTGCACTCAGTATAAGCAAAAAAGCTGTGCTGCTCAGGACTTTTCAGTGGCATTTCAGTGTGGGCATCAATTTTTTCTTGCCACATGTAGACTGGTTGCCATTGGATACTTGCAAAGCACTTTTATGTTGTAACTCTCATGCTACGGAATTTTCTGGTCATGAGCAACAAACACTTTGGAAAGAACAGTTTGTTCATGTAAATGGTAAATCTCAGTTTTTGTAGTGAAAAGGTTTTCTGTTTTAAAGAAATTATAGCTTTATCAGCAATTCTTAATTACCTACCAGTGCTATGCAGCAATATCAATGCAAATATTTTTAGTGTTTGCATATTAAACTAGAGCAATCCTAAAGTTCATACCTCCACCAAGCAAGGCAATGTTGGCGAAAAATTGGTGCTGAAACGAGGATTTACTTTTTCTCACTACCGAAATTTTGTCACTTGGGCCTGTTGACAGTTGCAGCAACTTTTTTTTTTTTTTGAAGGTCTGACCGAAACTTGTGATTTTATGTTTTGATAAACATTAGTCACACAGACAAACAGGCCAGCCGATCATCCCCCTAATTGGGTCGTTCGTGCCTTTTAGCATGTCTTATAATTCTTGGAAATATCGTCTATAACTTTTTGAGCTTTATTCTGGCAAACATAGTCAAACACAAACGAACCGGTCATCGCAAAAAAAAAAAAATTGTGTCTTCTAACAGTTTCTACAAATTTCATGAAGATCCATTTTTATCTTTTTTAGTTATGTTATTGACAAACATAAAAACAAACAAAGAGATCATCACAACTATTGGTCGTTTGCTTCTTGTAACAACCCCAGCAACTCTTGCAAGTTTCATAAAGATTGGTAGATAAGTTTTTAAATTGTGCTACCGAGAAGAAAGAGGCTCACCAACAAACGGTTTGATGGATCTTCACCAAACGTTAATTTTCTGTTCCTCCTAACATTCTTAACAAACCCTGTCAATTTCGCAACAATCCGTACTTGTTCAGTTATCGTGGTGGCAGTTGTACAAACTTTCCAAGTTCAATACGTGTAAGGATTGCTAAAAATACACTTGTATTCATGATGTTTAGAAATTTGACACCGCGTTCAGGCCACTTCTAAAAACGTAAAGATTAAAGCAACGTTTCGATTTAATGTACATCATCCTCAGGCATATAAAATCTGAAATATACAGGGAGAGAATCAAAGAATCAAACTAAACTGTTCAACAAAAATAATGTGACTAGAAAAACGTATTTAAGCGTATTCAGTACAATAGGAACTATCTATAGACTTAATCAAATGTACGTTCACACTGAGCACAAAGGTCCCCTACCCACACTATCAACAGCAAAACATAAAATGACCGCCATTACGGGGCCCAGTCCCATGTTAAAACAACGTTGGAAGCTGCATTCCTGCGAAACAACTTAAGTGCATAGAAATCTACTAAATTTTCATTAAGATTTGGCTCGTAACGATGGATAAGGAGGGCTTCGAAAATATTAAGATGGTTTCTATTGATAGCACTGTATAGAACCTTAGTATTATTATGCATATCTTCTTTTGTAGTGTGTTTGGTAGGCGTAAGGCAGCTCGACTGAGCTCCCAACATCGTGTTCCCGGCTGGAATGATCACCATGCGCTACTCCATGAGCAATCCAGAAATGCTTAAGGGGATCATTTAGGCGAAAATGGTCAAAATTATCAATTTTCTGTTTTTTGCTCAAAAAGTGTCTTCAGGTATGGGGGCATTACGTCCCAAATTTTTAGGGGGCTAGCGGCACTAGAAC
>LQNS02276482.1:6795941-6817071 GCA_001587735.2 Parhyale hawaiensis | reverse complement strand
CCTTCGTGCATGGGTTCCCCGTTTTTCTGTCGACATACTATATGTCCCTTCCTTTTCCTCTCTTAGAAGAGCTTAGTACTTATTTAGGGAGGCTTAAATCTTCTTATAATACCTAATATCTTTCTCGCTCTGGCTCATATTGTAGGCCGGTAAGTACCTAGGCCCACGTAAGAACGACCGGTTGGAGTCGGCAGAGTCGATCTTAGACGGGATAGCGCCTAAGTCGGGGGTGTCCTCTGCTGGAATGGAAGGCCGCCTAACAGGTTCCAGAGGTGGGGACCTATGCGGGGTCAAAGGTCGGGTTAGAACCTGACGTGCAGGTTCGTCAGCGGATGGAGAGGCAACTTGAGCTTCCATCCGCGCAGCAATTTGAAGCCGTTCCTCTTAAGCTGAGGTTTTTGCTGCAGATTTGCGGATTTGGCCACTAAGAGAAGCCTGTGGGAAATTGCTCTGGATTCCTCTCTCGTCCCACAGCTGCTTGAGGCGCTTGATATAGCCTGTCCCCTCGCGCTTGCTGGCGCCGAAGCACTCCCACAGCACAACTCGGTCTTCCTTGGACCACTTGTGGCGCGTGCGGCGTTGCGTCGGGACAGTAGCCTCCTCCGCCCCGGCGGAAAAAAGGGGAGCCTGCTCCTTCACACTCCCCTCTCCAGTAGCATTCACACTAACTTCGGAATCCTGGCTAACCGATTCCGACCTGTGAGTAACGCGTTCGCGAACGGCCCCTGCCTCACCCACAGGAGACTGGACAAGCGAGGTACTCTTCACGCTGTTAGAAGGGGTATCTCTATTTTGACATATTTTCATGGTTACCTGGTAACCCTCAGGCGGCGGGGCACCTTAGCGTGTGTGAAGATGGACTGCCTTTCAGGGCTTAGGAGTTCCATCTACCCCAAGCAGTCGAATGCATTCAAAGAGTTGACTCTTCCGGCTGAATCAGCCGTTGGTATTCTCGTTGGCTACCTTCGACTTTAATGGTCCTTTTCAGCCATCAGGGGTGCTCGACCCTCCAACTGTAAGTTCGTACGCCTAGTCAAGCTGAGATTTAGCATGACAAGCCGGTGACCTACAGGAGGTTGACTGGATTAGTCACCAGTCTGTCGGAGGTTGTCGTTGGCCTTCGATGTTCTAAGGCTCATCCGGCTTTTGCTGCGAATTTCCTCGCAACAGAGTCACCTTAAACACCCCCCTGTGTCAGACTCATACGCCCCAATGAATTCACGGGCCTATGGTCTAGACAGGTTTCGCCAGTTATCCCGCTGGCGGTCGGTTTTATGGTTTAACGGTTTTTATTATTATCATTATTAAAACTTCACGCCCGGGTCGCCATGGACTGGTAGTACAACCCAAATGAAGCAGTTTGCAACACCAAGAAGCCCGAAACGCTGCTAAAGAAAATCCATTAAAAACCATTAACTGCTGACTTGAACGTCTGCAGGCCAATACGACCGAACACCGATGCCGGCAATGAATTCCAAACCCCAACAGACCAGGGCACAAAGCACCAACTGAACTGACGAGTTCTGCATCTAACAGTCTCCCAAGTGAAAGAGTGCGCATCAACCACTTCACGTGTCATCCTCCTTGAGACCTTGAGGGTTAGGACGTATGAATACAACCAATATTCTTCATTGTTGTGAACCTTATAAAATAAACATATCCTGTATTGTTGTGAACCTAATAAAATAAACAGAGTCCAGCAACCTCTCTCCTATGGGACAGGTTCACCAGATCATTTTCGGCACACAGCCTGCTGGCTGAACTAACAAGTCGGTCCAGCACACGCAAGTGACTGTCAACAGCTGAAGCCCTGATCAGTGAGCAATACTCCAACACTGGCAGCAAGAAAGCAAAAAAAAAAACATCTGCGGTTTACCTCCCTGTCATCAACACAGAATTCACCTTACGCAGGAGCCCAATCTTACTGGAAGCACGTGACAATAGTGGGAGGTGTCATCGCAACTTGAACCGCGTTGCGGGTCCATAACGGTGCTTAGGCCAATAGACACAAACATTTTCTCTGGAAGAATTGTAGTCATTGACAGTATTGAAGTCAGTTCAAAGAGAAGTCCAATATACCAATTATATTCACAAACCTAGCGGGTGTAGGGACCCTGGGATGGGCCAGTATATCCCTAGTGGACCAGAGCAGAATGGCCGCAGGAAGGTCTGGTCGGAGATTGGAACTGTTGGACAATTGGCCTGGTGCGTAATATTCTCGTCACGAGAAGGAATAAGACATCCTTACAGAAACCCTCTGGATCGGAATTAGCAGGGGTTTTATGAAAGTACGCTGGCGGAGATTCTCAGAGGTGAGTCCAACGGTTTTGGAGAACATAGTAGATCTCCTTCTCTATTCTAGATGATCCTACAGGTTTATGCAAAGCTGTTGAGACAGAGAGAAAGAGCGGTTCGAGACGTCGGTCGGTGACGCCTGCTCTTGACAGTCCTTGGCAAAGGAAACTGGTAGGCTAGCCGCTCAAATTAACATAGGTACCGAAAGAGTTTTCTCAGTAAGGAACACCGCAGAGGCCTGAATTTACAAGGGATACCCTTACGGGAAAGTCCCCGAATCGAAAGAGGTTCGGCTGGTAACAATTGTCTGAGTGTTTTTTTTTTTTTTGGAATGACGAGTTCAGTGATGAAGGGTAGAGCATGGATAAAGTTATACCCATACGCTCGAATGAGGACAAATGTCATGTTACCAGTAGGCCTAAGCAGTAAACCTGGGCAAAAGATAAATGGTTCTAGAATTATCTACTTTTCTGCGCCCTCCGCCTCAGGAGGGAACCGTGAAACCCCTTCCTGCTCCGTGAGAGTAAGCTCCTCTTATCCTTCTTTTGTGCTCTCACTTCGCCTTGGGCAAGTCTTGCTATCCGACCGAGATACTCTGCCGGAGTGAGCCGCTGCAAATAGATGGAATATTGCAATAACTCTTGCAGTTGTGAGTGAAGGCAGAGTACCTTTGGAGGCGAGGTAACTCCCAGAATCCGAAGTTTCATGGCTTCTTGGATAGGGCGTTGGTCGCTACAGCATCTGAAGCTAAGGCGGGAGGTACTGGGTCAATGAATGCACAGTGAGAGAAGTACAACAAAAAAAAACCTGGAAAAAGCCTAAGAAGAACCTGGAGCAGGCAGTTCATTAGACGGATAATTTGAACCTCCAATTTTTAACATGCAGTGACTCGCTAAAACATGCAGTATAAGGGGAACATGCAAGTGAGTGAAGGGCGAGTACTTGCTGTCTTTAAAGAGAGTGTGACGACTGACAACTGTCCTCCTGAGCGGAGACGATCCGGCGACGCCGAGGGCGTGAGATCACAGTGCTATTCGACAGAGATACTATGACTTCAGTCACTACTGCAAAAAAGTCATTGCAACATTCCATCTTTTTTTTTTTTAGAACAGCCACTCTTCCCCAGTGCTGATAGATATTGAACTTTCAGCATTTTTGAAGAAAGTTTAACACTTGTGTATGTGAGACTTTTAAAATTAACGTTTTTTGATAGCTGATGTAGTTTGAGAAATCGAAAATTCCTTTGTATTCTGTCTATTTTTACTTTAACTGGCGAGTATAGAAATAATTTTTAAGAACATTTAAATGTGAGTCGTGTCCTCCCCTTTTTAACTTGGCGAGTGTCGATAGTGCTTTGTGGAGAAGGGCTGGGTCGGGACAGTTTTGTCGATCCCTGCACTTCTCTGTGTCAACACATCAGTGACTTGTAATGCTAACCTAGTAGCTGGATTCCACGCTTGTTTCTGTGGGAGGCACCAAAGGCCGGTAGCATCCTAGCGGGGCTTCTGTCTTGGCGCAAAAACATTGATTTTGCTTTTAGCCACCTGTTTAGCTCATGTTCATTTGCAGTAAGAAGGGTGAAATTCATTGCCTGTTACTAAAAAGTTGAACAGTAGAGGTAAGTCTCCCAGCTTATGGATATAGTTACTTGCCACATAGTGATAGATCCTTTAAATAAAAACTATGAAAGCTAAATAATTGTGGTTGAACCTCATACCGATGGTTGTCTTTATTATAACCAGAACTACATTCAAGAGGATACTTTAAATTTGGCTAAAGAAGAAACATAAAATAATTCGAGTTACCAGCTTTGAACATTTTTATCATCCTCAGGAGGTGATAAGGAATTGATATACAGTACACTGTCTTTGCCCCACAAATAAGAATAAATTTGCCGTTCCTGAAACACAGGGTATCAGAGTAAAGCAGATAACTAAAACATGGCACAGAACACCACCAATTCCAGATTTTCTAAAATTCAGGCTGCCTGTAGATACCTCTCAAAATGCAGAACTATAACTGATGCCGCTGATGAAAGCAACGGTGACCGAGTGTCGCTTTCATCATTGTGCTGCTCAAGCCGTAGAAGCCCATAGACGATAGCGGCTCCTACCGTGTCATCTCTCTTCTCTGCGCCCGCGGCTAAGCTACTATAGAAGCTTCTTCCCCAGCTATCCACCGCTCTGCCAACTGCTGACCACCAGCACGGTTTCAAGTCTGGTACATCTACGATATCGACTTTTCTGCCTCTAGCGCAAACTATTGCAGAGGGCTTCAAGAAAATACAACCTCCCATATGGACCGCTGCCTGGCCGTTGATTTTTCTAAAGCCTTCGACACAGTCAATTGTAACTAACTTCTTGACCTAGTCTTGCCCTCTACCCTTATTCATAACTTTGTACACTTGTTGTACTGTTTGAGAAGTAGAGTGGCTTGCTGCCTCCTCGGTTCTTCCACCCCATATGGACATTATGATTTTTTTTATTTTTCCATCATGGTAATAAGGACTTCATCAAGACAGGATTTTTATTAGTCCAAGCTTTCGGCATGAATTTGCTTCAGCTGTCGTCACGGGAAAGATGCATATAGGACCTACAGCTATATACTAAAGCACTTAACCATACTACGGAAGCATACAGTAAAAAGAAACGTAATTGTAAATAATATAAACTGTCAATGAGCAGAGGAAGCAGTTGTGGGATATCTAAATGTTTCATCCTTTTTAGCTATTGTACACTGAAAGATGATTCAACTACTTTATGAGATTACCAGTTTTAAACTTTTTGCAGTACTGACACATTTTCAAAATCGAAGGAATGACTGTTCTTGCGACAGTGTTGGTAAATCAATGACAACTCTTTCTTCCTGCGCACATTGTTTGCCTGTTCCTCGACGCGTGTTTTTAGATTCGATGCGGTTTCGCCGATGAAGCAGGCATCGCAGTTTTAGCACTCTAGTTTGTTGACCAGATCTGTCAACTCTTCATTTGTTCTTTTGTCTTTGAGTTTGCAAATCTGTTTTTTATGGTAGTAGTTGATTTATTCTCCAAAATTTTGTTAGATTCTAGTGCACGTTGCACTCTTTCTGAACAGCCTCAGATATAAGGTACACTCAGGAATGTGGCATTTTTTGAATTGGAGGGTGGCTGAGGTTGTTCGTTTTTCTGAATAGGTACCTTAGTTTTGTGATTGATGGTTTCGTTGTTTAGCAAATTTGGCAGGAAAGTTGTTCTTTAGGCGCTTTTTAACGTTTTTGAATTCTTCTTCTTTGTGTTCGTCACTGCATAATGTTCGATGTTAGAGAGATTAGGCAACACTTTTTTTTGGCTGCGCGAATGGTAGCTTCTGAAATCGAGGTATCTTCCTGTCTTAGTGTGCCTACAGTAGATGGAGAAGGTCATTTTTCCACTATGCAAGCGGTTAATTTTCAAATCTAAAATTAGGATTGATTTTTCTTGCTCCTTTTCCATTGAAAAGTAAATGTGTTGAATGAAGGCGTTCAGATGCTTGATATTGATTGTTTGGAAACATTCAGGCCCCTCACTTTACGAAACTGTCACCGCCTACAGCGGCCGTCGCAATATGAAATACTTCCGGACGTTAGAGTGCATATCTTAGATGTCGCACTTCCTGGTTAACCAGGTGGCGTCTGCTGCTATGGCATCAGTCTGCAGAGAAGTGGTGGCTTCTTCCATCGCGAAGAGGGAGGCCAATGCACTGCCTCCCACCTTGTCGTCTCCTCGACTGAGCCAGCGAGATATTACTGCAAGCCCCTTTTCGCACTACAATGTCGCAGTTGCGGTCTGGCTGTCTACTGTTTGGCCCTCGCTTTCCACAATCACAGGATTGGGCTTACTGCCCATGCGCAGCTAAGCGTGAACACAACTCAATCCCTGAGGTCCAAAATAACTGCCACGCTGTCAAAAGGCTGATTCACAAACGACCAAATTGTTCTTGATTCGCTCAGAGCCTGAAGAGCATATGGCAGACTTGTCATGTATTACCTTTATAATTAGAGGAAATGTCTATCCGCAGGAATGAAAAGAGGAACTTCATCTGTTACTCTCAAACAAAGGGTAGGGTTAATCTAGTTAGCTCTCATAAATGTCTCCCGAACCTATGGTTTAGACAGCCCATTCTATCGTACAGGCGCTTTAAAAACCTGCGTTAATGACTTAGATTATGAGGTACCATGGACTTCATCCAGGAGCTCCTGGTCATACTCTGGCAATGACTGGGTGATACCTGAATAACAAAAGGAGACGCGGCTTTTCTTTCTCGGAGACAGTGTGACTAGCAATCTGGTGTATTATACACATGTTCTATAACTTGTGCTCCTAGAAGGGCCAGGTTTTAAAATCTTATATTAACGTTACGTTAATGTAAGTTAATTTTGGGATGGAAGCTACCTGAGTTTGACAGATTGAGCTGATCTAAGCTTCAAAAATTGGTTAGCATTATGCGTTCTTTGTGTTGCTACGCGGATCTGGTAAGCGTAACTATACATGCGAACGTCGGTTTGCTATGTAGCACTTGGCAACTCTTGTAGATGGTGTAGTTAGAAGACTCGTAGACGTAGATCACTGCTACGCTGTACTCTCTACTACGGGTAATATCAGTTCGTTAGAGCTATAATCTAATACTAGCTGGACCAGTGAAACTTTCACGGTTTTTAAGTCCTCTCAGACAGACCCGTGAAACTTTCAACACTGGAACTTAATATGTGATATATTAAGTCTATCCTCTTGGTTGATAATAATATCCATAATTCCCTGCAGTGGAGTAGCCAGGGGAGGATCGTGGGGGACACACTCCCTCCCTAAAAAGTTACACGCGCCCTTCACTGGAAATGAAGCCTTGAAAAAAATGTACTGCTTAGGGCCTAGCTTTGTCTCGCTGCTGCCCCCCCCCTTGAATTTTCCTAGCACTCCTAGTGCCCACCCCTACATGTAAATTTTCCAGGTCCTTACCCGTTCATTCAGAAGAGCCCAGGGGCATAAAAATTATTAAAAAGACCTTCCCCAGCTACACAGAACTGCTGACCTTCGCGTATGATTGGATCCGTGGAATATTTATATAAGTTAGCAGCACCAATGAAACGTTCACGCTCTGGCTTACGGCGCCTCAGATAGATCAGTGAAACCTTCGCATTGTATCATGGCTAATCCCCATCAACATCACGAACAACACCGAGATTCGATGTATGATATCTTATACGACCAGCCTTTTTGCTGGTAATTGCTGAAGCTGCCCATGTTTGAGTTGCCAGTGAATTATTTTTATAAGTCCCCCTATCTAACTGGACCCGTGGAATTCCTTTGGCAGTAAACCACGGTACAGGTTCCCCAAAATTTATTCCTAAAACTTCGGGCGTATAAACAATTGAAAAGACCTGGCCTGTGGCCGAGAGATTAGTCACCAGCTGTATCACAGATACGCCAGCTTCCAGAAGTCAATAAAGCGCAAAACGATGAAGAATGAAGGACGAAAATCGCCAATATATTTGCCTCTCGCGTTAGCTGTAGCACAGATACCGGATTTTGCATGTAAGGCCAAATGCGAGCTGAACAGTGAGTTCAGGCGTAACACACGAAGGAAGGAACGAACGTACGAAGGAACAACGCTGTTAATATTATGGATAGATTACCATATATCGAGAATCTCAGTCAATCTAGGTATGTACTAGACACTACAGATACTGGTACTGACTTGATGTGGGTAATGAAAAGGTTGTAGCGCCTTTAGTATATTTCAAATGATGGTACAGGTGGTGCTTTGGTAGAATTATAGGCGTACGGTACTAGCGAGCCCTAAAGTGCAGCTCAAAGGCAAATATGTACACAGCGATGAGTATAACTTCTTGATTCGAAGAGGTTCGGAACTAAAGTGCTGCGGGACACTAGGCGGCCCTGCCATTTACGTGTTCACATTAGCATCGGGATGCACGACGTGCACAGCTAGTTGCCTCCGCCGAGGGGGTTTTGTGTTGTCTCTCTGTTTGTGTAATTTTTGTCTGTCACCAAAACAACTCAAAATGCAATGAACGGATTTTCATGAAATTTACAGGGATTGTTAGCTCTGTTAGTTGTTCATTCTAACACTTAATTCCTGTATGTAAATCATGCCTACCTGATATACACTGCGACCCACGGAATTAGTCCTACATTTTTTTTATTAATTTTTCATTGAAAATCTTCTGTCTGACAAGAATTATGTTTTCATATGACAACACTGAGTGCTTAGTTCATCTGGCAATATTTGTTTACATTCTGAAGAAGTTGGTTGCAAAACATTCCTTTGTTTAACAGATATACTGTGAGCCACGCTATCAGTCCATTTAAATAATATTCAAAATGGGACGTGCTAACGAAGAGAACAAAGAAAAGCGAACCATTATCAAAGAAATGGCCAAGAAGACCTCAAGTGCGTCTATTGCCAGGATTTTAGGCCGCCATTTTAGGACAATTCAATTTTTTTTAGGGATGCTTCCAATCGGAACTCACGGTCTGCTGATAGAAGGTAAAATAAACGATGTGAACACGCGGGATATCAGAAAAATTAAACTTCAAGTCTTCAAAAACCCGAGAAGCACAAGTAAAACCATTTTTGAAAGCTCTGGTCTGAATGAAGTGCCGAAAACTACCCGAAACCAAATCTTGGGGGCTGCTGTTGCAAATGTGAAATCTCCCGAAAAAAAAAAGCTTGCGTTGACACAAAGGCACATGCTTCTGAGAGTTCAGTGGACTTGGTCTTCTATGAAATATGATATGAAGTGTGTTTTATTCACAGATGAGACCAGAGCGACTCTCGATGGCCTTGACGGATGGTCTAAAGGATGGATCGGATTTGAGGGAAACCACCATCGTTTTCGCCGTATTATGTTGTGGGCTGGGATTATGAATGACAAACTGGTAGGTCCAACAATGGTCCGTGAAGGAGTTGAAATCAATTTGCAGTGGCTCGCTTCCGGCAGAATACCTCTGTCAGAAAGCACCTAGACTCGCGTCATCGCGGGTTTTTCCACGTCGGGAGGACTGGTTTAGTCATCATTCCTAAACTACTCGCAATGATCCAGACTTTCAACTTGCATCAAGATTGTGGGTTAGACCTCGGGGCCGAGCCTAATCAGTTTTCAGGTTTTTGTGTCGACACGCTTATCCTGGGAGACCTTAAAGATGGAAAATTTTTCATGTCCATTGAGCCGCGGCCCTAGGCCCAGCAAATCTTGAACTCCTGTAGCAATGATCTGGATTCTTGAATGGGTACCAGATAGGAATTCCGAAGTGAGCCGTTCGATGAGTACCGGCTGTTGGACAGGGCTAGCGTTAGCCACTGTAGCTATCTCTGTCCTCCAGTATCTGGGAATGCTGACGTATGCTACGCCATTTTCGATTAGTACCAGACGGGAATACCGAAACGAGCTGTTCGAAGAGTACCGGCTGTTGACAGACGATTATGTCCGCGAACGCTGTCCTCAGTCCCGGGAATACCGACGTGTAGCTTTATCATTTTTGATGAGTACCTGATGAGAATACCGAAGGGTGCTACTCGAAGTGATCGGGCTGTTGACAGACGTTATGTCCGCAAACGCTGTCCTTCAGTCCTGGGTGTATCAACTAGATACGCCATTTTCGGTAATACCAAAATGAGCTCTTTGAGGGGTACCGCCTGTGGACAGGCGTTATGCCCGCAAACGCTGTCCTCAGTCCTGGAAATACCGATTGTCTCGTCGCTATTTTCGAGAGGCAGACCGAAATGGGCAGTTCGAAAGGTACCGGCGGTCGGACAGGCGTTATGCCACTAGGTTTTCGCTGTCGTCCATTTCGAGAACCGCTGACGTATGCTACGCCACTTTCGAGGAGTACCTGACGGGAAGACAGAAAGGATCAGGTTGAAGTGACCAGCTGTTGGACAGACAATGTTTTAGCTTAAACTGTCTTCCAATATCAGACAATACCGACGTGTAGCTTTATCTCTTTCGAATAGTCCGGAGGAGATAACGAAGTGAGCACCTCAAATAGTCGAGCGGAATCAGTGCCGCTGGCGATGAATACCAGAGGGAATAGTTCGACGGGAGCGAAGTTACTCTTGACAGAAAGAACCGACCCCAGTTAAACGGGTGCTGGCTGGAACGTGAGAAGTTTGACTTTGGAGCTATTGTGGTCTCTCCAGCAGGACACTTTCCGGTCCAGACATAGAGAGGGACCGGTTCGAAGAAGGGCAGGCGCTTCTCGCCATCCTTCGGGATAACACGCTTTATAAGAGCGGAGGAAACTCTCGCTAAGGCGCAAAACTTTGGCGCAAAGAGACCTTCGCTCGCTTTAAAGCGAGAAGGACCCGTTGGTCAAAAGCTAAAAGATCCGGTCTTCCAAGGAACGCTGTCCTGACTACGGAATGAACATACGGACGAAAGGTTCTTCCTACAGCAGAATAGTAGTTTAAATACTATCTAAGGCCTTCTAGAGTAATGTTAAGTAGCTGGTTATCAGGTTGCAGTAGCGCCGTTTTGGCGCGACTGCGACTGACCCCAGAATTACGGCTTACCGAAAGAGAGTACGCTGGTAGCGAAGCTCCGGTAATGGACCAGGTCTCCCGTATAACCTACCACGGCAAGGTACATAAATTACGGTAACAGTTATCAGCTACTAATAACTAAAATCTTCAATAAGGCCCCAGGTTTGGGGCTCTTAAATACTTAAGACGGATACGATGATACTTAGAAAAATTTTCCGGGTCCATCTCTAAGGGACTTAGAATTTCTCAAGTACTGAAAATAGGCCGGTAGAAATTTCACTCAGTGATTACGTCTGAGAAATAAATTCTGCAGGAACTCATTATTATCTAACAATTATTTACTGTTAAGTATTTTAAACTAGTACTAAGGTACTTAGAGTATAGCCCGATCTTTTCTCTTTTCGAGACAGTACGAGGTACTATTTCAGATTATCTACCTCTGGTGGCCACACTACGACCAGTGCCGCTAGCCTACTTGCAGAGGTCCAGGGTCTTAACCCTGGAAGCACTGAACAGGGCGGAGGATAAAATATACCTTTTTTATGGTATAAGTTTACCAAGAACTCAACGAGACCAAGAGCTCTCGCAGAGTAGTGGGGGAAAAAGTTCAGTAGTCAAGGGAAATTACTACAGTTTTGACTCTTAACCCTCAAGAACGAAACTCGCGAGGGGCCTAAAGACCCGTAGTCCTTGGTCCGTCGACCTATACACGGAATCGACTAACCACCAGCCTTGGGCAGATATCGAAGGGAAGTTTTTCCGGTATAAATCAGTCGAGGCGGAGATCCCCAGTTACTCGCAGCTTCGCCTTACAGAACCGTAGCAAACTGGAAAGTTCTGTTTTTGACCCTCGAGGCTACACGACCCCAGATTAAGACCTTAACATCTCTCGGTACGTCTTATACCGAAGCGGCTGATAAGTTTTACGGCCCAAAAGTAGACCCAGGGGGCAGGTTAGTCGCTTTCTGGCGACGGTTCTACAGACAAGCTAGGACTTATTACTCCGATGTCAGCAAAGAGTAAGAGGTATAAATGAACGCTAGAAAAAGAATTACGCGAGAGATAACCAGAAAGCCCCGGGCTAATTTAATCTCATGGCAGTAAGAGTTTTTACTTTTACTTCGCCTGTTTTTCTCTTTAGCGATTTACAAGACTTTAGATAAGGAGTGAGGCCCTGGATCTCATTGTAGAGCCGAGATAGTCAAAAGGGCATTAATTTGCCTTTGACTAAATCAGGGGGTCCTTTTGGATCTCCCTTGCCACTCCTTAAGGAGGAGATATAAGGAATTTTCTCGTACGGTAAGAGCAGTCAGAAGCAGTGATGCTCAAGCAGGAGGTACTTACCCTTGACGAAAGACTGCGATAATTTCGCTAGTACACTGCAAACGGCTCGAGCAGACCGAGCCTGAAGACCCTTACAGGAAGCGAAATATCTTTTCTAATATTACAGATCAGAAAGGGTATGACCAGGAAGGTAAAAAATTTTTTAGAAGGGACTTGTGTAGTAGACTGCAGAGATTCGTAATCTATCAGCGCGTACGATCAGAGCGCATAAAGAGGCAGTGATTCGCCCTGAGGTCTAGATTATCAGTCATATATCTAAGAAATTCTAAGGTCCTTTAATAAGACCTGCTCGATTTGGTTTTCCCTTCTAGTGCCTATGTCTACGAAAAAGGAAACCTAGAACTGGTCAGGACCTGGCTAGTGGGTATTACAATTTTAGAACTTCAAAGCTGAAGGTGCAGCTTTTATATGGAAGGCAACACTCCGAGGAAAACAGCAACACACAGAGTATTGAATCAGATCTAACGATAACTCAGATTCATAGTAAGGGATTTATATCTATGACGATCCTGGAACAAATCCAGAATCCAAGGAGGATCGGTCGATAGCGACCCTGGATCCCAGCAGGGACTAAGATATCCGTTCCCGATCAGATCAATCAAACCCAATTCCGCAGGCCAAACCCAACGCACCTGCCTGAAGTTCCAGATAAGTCAGGCCTCGAATGCTGGAGTGCAGAGCCAGTATAATGCTTCCTTAGTCTTTAGACTTAATGGTCTGATACTTCGGTCTTTAAACAAACTGCTTTAGCGGCTTTAGATCGGGCCTTTTGGGTGCAATCCGCACTATTTTGCTTGAAGGAAAGCTCTTTATAGAGCTCGTTTGCCTTATTCTCCGCTATTTGGACTAACAACACATTGACGTAAATGCCGCAACTCCACTTGCTCCCGCATTGAGGTTATTGGGGCAAACTTGAAATTCAGCTGGTACACGATGTCACCATGGCTTAGGGAATGGTACGTTGGACAGTTGGTAGGATATAACCAGAGAAAAGACCGTCTACATTCTAGACGAGGTTACCCTCAACAAAGAGTCAGCCTCGGAAAGCATACAACTTCAGATATAGCTCAGGGAAATTACACTCTAAGCAGTGTAAGAGACGGAATGAAAAGGTTTTCTTCCACGGAGAGACGATCAGACGAAACTTAGCGGCTCGATCCGAGACACTAGATGTCTACGTGGGCGTGTGGAGCATAAAGCGAAAGATCGCAAAAACAAAAATTTTTCCCTCAGGAACAACTCCTCGTTGTCCTCTAACGAACACAGACGGAGTTCCTCTCAGTTGAATAAGGCGGTTTATTTAATGAGGGCGATCACCTTTTACTTTTTGGTCAAAGGAAGTTAGTCATTATACAAGACGGTACCCTAGCATAAATAGTACTAAGAGCTTTTAAAGTGTCAGGGGATGACTTAGCCTCAGAAGGGAAAGCCCTTCTGACACTTCGCATCAGTAGGAATGGCCCTGTTGGCAATTAGCTTCAGAATAAACGCCCGGAGCTACACTCAACCTAAACCCTGGTCGGGACTCAGGTTTGGCAGAGTTTTCTTAGTTCCCGACGGCCTTTGAAGTTTTGAAGTTTACACGTAGTCTTTCATGTGGACTGGTTCCCAATACTACCAGATGCTGAGGGCACTTATGCTGGTTGATTTCGCCTATAATTGGAAATCTGCTATGACGTATAATCTGGAAAAGACGGTAATTTAACGTCAATTCCAATTAAATTCCGAACTTCCCCGAAACACTTAGAGGGTTTGGGAGATTTTCTAATTCGCCTTTCCACCTTGAAACCACAGGGAAGTTTAGACCGGGGAAAGAAAGATACCTGAATCTTTGCGTTTACACTCACAAATCAGATTCGCTACCTGAAAGTTTGTGAAAATTGGAAGATTGTTGGCAGTTCGTCTAGTAGTTGAGAAGAGAACCAAAGACTAACTGGAGGTCTTGCTAATAACTCCCAGCTGGTCGACAGTTCTGGTGGTGTTTGAAAGCTACTGACAGCCAGAGGTTATACAAGCCGCGGCTACACTCACGTGCAGACATGCTTAACTCCAGGATTTAAGAAAGGAGAAAGACGCATTCGTCAGGACCGAGTCAACTTCTCCCAACACCGGCTCTCCTCTCCCCAGCTACCAGAACTCTGAAAATGTTCAAGATACCAGTTCACAACTGGAACTTTTGCTGAGAAATCCATTTTGACCTCTAACTCTAAATGAAGCAGTGCCGTTTAGACTTAGAAAAGTCTCTGGATTCCTCTTCGGGACTTGGAAAGAATTTCACTTGGTCCTTTGACACTGTGCCTTAGATACTGAAGAACATTTTAGACTTAGAATATTTTGTGATTTCCTTTTGGAACGTAGAAAAGATTAGAACTGGTCTTTCGACACTTAGCCTCAGATACCCAAGAAGGTGTTTATACTTGGAATATTTTCTTGGCACCCCTTATGAAAAATTTTTGAAAGGGCACAGACTGAAATAACCTCAGATACTGAATTGAGGTTTGAACTTTTATGAATTCTCTGGGTCACACAGTAAGGACCTCGAGAAGTTTTAAAGAGTTTTAAGAGTACAGTACACTCCTACACCTATCCTCTGGTAACTTTCAAAAAAGCAATTCCTAGTTATACCTCGACGCAGGGTTATTTCTCCTAAGCCTTGGGCCTCCTTATTCAAACATAAGTATGCCTCAGGGCAGAGAAAAGCGGTGGATATGCGCTTAGGGACGTGGAGAGTTGACTCTGGTTGGTAATTCCCGACTGCAGTTGGGAATTACCAACAGAGGAACTTCAACACTGAAACAGTACAGCTCCTTGGACTTTAAAATATTTTGGCTTTCCGCTGTTGACACTTTGAAATTTTTGAGGTAGTCCTTTCAGACTTAGCCTCAGATACATGGAAGCAGTTATACTATGAAAATTTTTGGGTCCCACCGTTGGGACTTACAATAATTATGAGAAGTCCATTGAGCCTTGCCTTTGATACAGTGAAGTGACTTAAACGTTTTCTCTACTATGATCTTGAGGATAGGGACTTAGTTCCCTTATGGCCTTGTGCCCCTTGATACTTTGATTAAATTTGAGAAATTGAAATTTCTGCAAACTTTGAAATTTTAAGAATTTTTGGAAAACTTTTAATTCTTTAATTCCTAACTTCACCCAAAAACACTTTCAAATTTTTTGGAGTTTTGGCTTTTCGGTCTACAATTTGAAGACAACTTGGAGTTTAACTGCCTCTTTGAGAATCCATTTTCAGATCAGATTCACTTATGGAAATTTGAAAAACTTCGCAACTTTGGAAGTTTTCGAATTCGGTATTCCCTTTTGGAATCCCCTCCACTCAGTGGGCTTAGTCTTCATTTCTGGTATGCTGCCTTCATTTATCAGAAACAAACAAGAGTGTAGTGTGGGGTTATTGAAGATTCCAAATTAGAATCTGAATTTGAAAAAATACTGGGAAATAGTTCTGCGTCTCATCTTGGGGACTTAGAAAATTTGCACTTCTCACGGTTGGCATTTTAAAAGATTTTTAGGAGGCAGTCCTTGGAGACTTAGCCTCAGAGGCATGGAAGCAGTTATACTTGGAAAATTCGGGTCCCATCGTGAGGACTTAAAATATTTTTGAGAAGTCCATGGAGCGTTTCCTCTAAATACAATGAAATGATTTAAAAGTTTTTAACTGTGGTTTTGAGGCATGGGGACTTAGTCCCTTATTGCTCAGTGCCCGTGGGATACTTGGATAAATTTTTGAAAAATTGGAATTTGCGGAAAACTCTGAAGAACCTTTTACCCTGATCTGTAAGAGTGAAGTCGCTCGCCCAAACGGGCACAGAAGACAAAGCAGACAGCTCCCTCTGGGTAACTCTCACAAGAGAGTGATAGGATACCAACAATTGGAGATCTGGGGTCCACACAAATGGACAGAAGGTACATAGAGACGCAAATGCAGTATCAATCTCCTGTGGCAGGTCAATAAGAGAACCTCCATAAACAGGATTAATAAAGCTCAGATCAAGCTAAGCTTAAGCACTTTTATGGCACCCTCCACATCAGGAGTCGCCGCGGAACCCCTCCCTGCTCTGCAAGCTACGCTGTTTGTAAATCAGTGCTATCCGACAGAAGTACTCTGCCGGAAGCAAGCCACTGCAAATAGGCTGAATGTTCCAATGAACAATTTTGCAGNGTAAGCGAAAGGCAGAGTACCTCTGGAGGTACAACCTTCCCAAAGCCCGTAGTTCTGGGCTCTTTAGTAACGAGATGTTCGCTCGTCGTCCGGAATGAGGCTCAGGGGGTCGGGTGCCTACCTATATAGCCACGGTCGGTGGGGGAGGGGAAAGGGGGCGAGAGAAAAAGTTAGAGTACTTACCTGTCAATTAACAATAGTGTGACGACTAAACCAGTCCTCCCGACGTGGAGAAACCCGCAATGACGCGAGTCTAGGTGCTATCCGACAGAGGTACTCTGCCTTTCGCTTACCAATGCAAAATTGTTCATTGGAACATTCAGCCTATTCTGCTAATTATTGCGCCCTACTCGATGAATGTCTTGTTCCTTGGCTTGACGACAAGACTTTGGATCTTTGCAACAAGCTGGTTTTCATGCAAGACAATGGACCCTCGCATTCAGGTAGAGCTACAAAAGATTACCTGGCTGCTTTGGGGTTCAAAAACCAGAATTTGATGGTGTGGCCACTCAATTATCCAGATTTGTACCCAATTAAAAATCCGTGGTCTATCATCAAGCGCAAAATTTATACAGAGGGTAAGCAGTTTTCTTCAAAAACAGAATTGTGGGAGGCCATACAAGTCGCTCCAGGATCCATCAATGGTACTACTGTGTATTAAGAAATTGACTCATTCCGTTAATGACCACATTTTTGAGATGATAGAACATAATGGACGTTACATTAATATATGAGCTCATTGTTTCTTGTTCATTATGCCATGTTTGCTGTTGCAATATGTTTCAAATATTTTTGAAGTATTATTTAGTAATTAATAAATAAACTGATGGTCAACTTGTGTTTCATTCATCATATTTAGCTAATTTTGAGTCCTGAGACTAATATCATGGTTCAGGAAATAGAGGGTGGATTAGATAAAAGTAAGTTTCTAAATGGTATCAAGCAAGCAACTTCTCAAATAATAGGATTATGAACATTGTACATGATTACTCTGTGACATACAATAGAAATATACAGAATTATATTAACAGAAAATAAAAGTTTTACAGAAAAGTCAAATATGACTAATACCGTGGGTTGCAGTGTACATAAATACACTAATTTTGCATTTTCTGCGTAATGTACTAATTAGATATCATAATTGCAGTCGCTTATAGAATGTAACTACTAGTATCATTCGTGCGAGGTAGGCACAACCTACCTTGCCTATGCTGACGGCATATACCTGGCGGGAAAAAATGATTAATCTTTTGTGAAGATCCGTTCAACTGTTTATCTACTTTTTTCTAGCAGCTCACAACGCTATGAACGGATCTTAAACAAATTTGTAGGAACTGTTAGAAATATTAAGTAAAACAAATAACCAAATTTTCTAATGATCTGTTCATTTATTGTTTTGTTTGTCAGAACTTTTCCATGCTCAAAATTTAAGTTATAGACGGATCTGGAAAGAAAATTACAAAAATTGTCAGCAATGTTGCGAGGAACCGTTATATTTTTGGTGATGATGAAGAAATCCTGGATTCAGAACTGATTTAAATTCTTTTTAACAGTGCTGGAGGCGGATAATAGACTAAACACTGCGCGACGCCACCGAGAAAGTGGTGTCCCAAACACGTGTATAAGCAGATTAGGCTACAGACGCAATACCAGCGTAACTGAGGCTGAAGTCTGCAGACATAAATTAGCTAGCTATTTTGGCATAAATGCTTTCTTAGATAATGAATGCAAGCCTCGTTTTGTGACTCGCTATCTATGAAAGATCTGCAATTTGCTGTAACATTGCAGATAAGTAGCAATTTATTGAAGGAATGCAGTTGCCATATTGAAGCTACTATGTTCAACTCTTGCATTGCAGGCCACTAGAGCTGCAGGTGCACAGCAAGTCACTGCAGTTCATTGCTCTGATGATGCAAGTATGTCACGTTGTGGTGGTGGTGCAGGACTCGGTACAGCAGGGCACTGAGGTGGTCCGTAGTCTCCAGGTGAGCTCCTGTCTCCTTTGTTGTTATTTACATACGTCATATGAATCCTTCTAGTCTTGCTAACTCTTCCATGCCTAATTATTATACACCAACTCTCATAGGGAATGCTTTCATGTGTGGACTCCACATCCCTTCAGGGGGCATAGGGTTTGGTGAGTTAATTTCACCCATCCTATGTTATGTGGCGTGGCGACCCCAGGAGGCTCATGTAGGTTACCTTAGCCATGAAGGTACCTTTACACGATGCAATATGTTGCGGGTAACATTACCCCCGCTCGCTGCCACCACGGCGAAACCCTTCAATAGACCCTCGCCTGAGGGGGGGGGGTGAGTTTGTGATGTTGCACGATTACCTGATGGCGTTGGATAATCCGCTGCAACATTGGATCAGTATGACCTTGACTGTCGTTTGAGTAGAATGGCGTCAACAAGTAGCTGCAGTTTCGGCTCAGCTCTCCCTCTCTCTCTACCACAATTAGTCTCTTGGCATCTAGGCTACGTCCTTTGTGTTCTATGCTACTAGTAGCAGCATAGAAACCAACTACACGCTATAAAACACTAAGCCAGCCAACATTGAGCTATCGAGGTTTGGCCGAGAACCTTGTAGGTTAGGAAAGGCAAGGACTGGTTCTACTAATGTTCTAATGACGTAGACTAGGTAAGGCCAATCAAAAATTGACGCTATGTAAGGCCAATCAAAGATTGACGCGAAGTAACGATGATCATATCACAAAAACTCCTTAGAACACTAGCAGAACCAGTCCTTGCTTACCTAACCTACAAGGTTCTCGGGCTAACCTCGAAAGCTCATTGTCTATTAGCTGGGATTGACGGGCTCTATGGTAAGGGGCTCGCTACTAGGGTGTTGGTCGGTGGTGGACTAAAAAGCGTCGGGACCGTTTTACTATCGAGAAAAGTGGTTTTACCTCCCGTAGAGTACGATTTTCTCGCGCGCTATCGCTCTCTCAGTTTTTTTTTTTTTTTTTTGCTTCAAATTTGAACACACGAGAGAATTATCACACTTATCTTATCATTAAACTAGAAGAAAATGGAGCGCTGTGGTGTTGTAAATGCAGTGGTTACAAAAACAAAACTGCTTGGAAATTATTTGCGGTTGAACCTTTTGTTGTTCTTCAATCATTTTAACTCTTACAAGAAAGAAATTGTTCTCTTGGATGATGTGCTTGTAAGTTCTCTGTGGAAATACAATTTTTTTAGCATTTGTTACTGAATACCTTTACTCAACTTTTGAACAATACCGCAAAGTGTGAAAGAAATCAGTCAATCAATATTGATTTACATCTGCCGAAGAAGAACATTATGCGATCACGATCGCCCGCGTTTATTTGTTTGATTATCTGTGAATTTGTTAACAAGATTACGAAAACACCATTTAACCAATTTTTTAAATTGATAATATTATAGAAGTCACTTTCATACTGAAGTTCAATAAAGATATTTGTGTAAGAACTATTATTTGTCCTTTTCAATTAGTAGTTTTTACTCCACACCTCTCTTTTTCTTGGCTTTTTTCTTTCTAATAAGAAGTAGAAAAAGATATTTATGTAAGAACTCTTACTTGTCCGTCTCAATAAGTATATTTTACTCCACACCTCTCTTTTTCTTGGCCTTTATCTTTCTTTCTTAGCCTTCAATCTCTTCCGCAGCGGTGCCATGTAATCCGTGGTGCCATGACCTCCCTCAAGCTAGCTACTGAACTGCAATTTGTTGCCTCGTGTAAAGGTCTACGCAATATGTTGCGCTAAACTGGCTGGTGGTGTCAGGGTGGGGAGGTAATATTGCCCGCAATAAATTGCATCATATAAAGGTACCATTAGCTAGGCCTTCGGGACGTCTGTCTTTCGTGCCCACTTTGCTTCCCTCTAATTTCATACTCCTACTGATCTTTCTTCAATCTGTTCTTCCTCTTCTTTCCAGACATGTCATACCCATGCGCGTTGATCCTCTGTGTGAACACCTTCGTGCATTGGTTCCCCATTTATATCTATTTACATCGTCATACTATATGTTCATTGTTTCTTTTAGATCGCCGTTGTTGTGGAAATGGAGACTTGAACTATTCAATAGTTATAATAATAACTAGCTGAACCCGTGAAACTTTCACGGCTTTGTAAGGCCTTTCAGACAGACCCGTGAATCTTTCAACACTGGGACTTGATGTGTGATACATTAAGTCCATCTTCTTGGTTGATAATATCCCCAATTCCCTGCAATGGAGTAGCCAGGGGAGGATCGTGGGGAGACACTCCCTCCCTAAAAAGTTACACGCGCCCCTCACTGGATATAAGGCCTTGAAAAGAATGTACTGCTTAGGTCCTAGCTTTTGTGTCTCGCTGCTCCCCTCCCCCTTTGAATTTTGCCAGCACTCCTAGTGCCCAACCCCACATGTGAATTTTCCAGGTCCTTACCCGTTCATTCAGAAGAGCCCAGGGGCATAAAAATTATTAAAAAGACATTCCCCAGCTGTACAGAACTGCTAACCTCCGCGTATGATTGGATCCGTGGAATATTTATATAAGTTAGCAGCACCAATGAAAAAAACGTTCACCCTTTGGCTTAAGGCGCTTCAGATAGATCAGTGAAACCTTTGCATGGCTATTCCCCGTCAACATCACAAACAACACCGAGATTCGATGTATGATATCTTATACGACCAGCCTTTTTGCTAATATTTACTGAAGCTGCCCATGTCTAAGTGGCCCGTGGATTATGTTTATAAGCCCCTCTGTCTAACTGGCCCCGTGGAATTCCTTTGGCAGTAAACCACGGTACAGCTTCCCCAAGATTTATTCCTA
>LQNS02276482.1:6713733-6724607 GCA_001587735.2 Parhyale hawaiensis | reverse complement strand
CTGCCCCGCCGGAGATTTCGCCCGACGAGGCGGTTTTCTCTCGTGCGGCCCGTTCCACTCTATCACAGTTGCGCTCAGGCTTCTGCTCTGCCCTGATGTCATACCGCCACAGGATCGGACTGGCGGATTCCGACTCCTGCTCCGAGTGCCACCGCCCCCCCCCCCATACCGCCAACCACATGTTTGAATGTCCCGCCCACCCTACCGCCCTCCTTCCTACCTCTCAATGGGATAGCCCTTTATCTGTGATTGACTTCTTGTGTTCCCTGCCTTCCTTCTCATACCTTCCGCAACACGCCCGACCCCCTCCGGAGCCGCCCCCTACGTAACAACAACAAGAAAAGCGGTCTAACCAGTGAAGAAACGATCAAGGTGACCTCATTATTGGCTTCTGGTAAGACAACACTCAAAGCTTCCAAGGAATTACAGCGTGATCACTGAACAATTAAGGCTTATGCAATTGGAGGCAAAGCCAACCGGAAAACTCCGGATAGAGCCTCTACGAGGAAATTCACTACTCCGGATATGCAGCATTTGAAGGTTTTTATGGCTAGAAAACAACTTTCTACAAGTAAAGCGATAGTTGAAGACGCTGGAGCCCCAGTACTAATCAGAAAGACAAGATGTGAGGTTCTGTAGCAGCTAGGGAAAGTGAAAAAGGCAATTAAACGACCACCTCTAACAAAAACTCATGGAGATAGTAGGGTCAAATGTGCTGAAGAGAACATGAAAACTGATTTCTCCAATGTCATATTTACTGACGAATGCAGAGCCACTTTTGATGGTCCAGATGGATGAGTCTGGATGGGTCCTCCATGACCGACCTCAACAGACACGGCTCAAGTGCCAACAATGAGGTGGAGGTGCAATGTCTTGCGCCGGGATAGTAGGTGACACCCATATTGGCCAATTTGAAGTGGCAGAAGGAGTTAAACTGAATGCAGAAAGGTATTGCCAGTTTCTTGACATTCCATGGCTTGGTGAGCAGACTATCGTACGCAGATCCATATCGGTATTTCTGCACGATAACGCTCCCTCACACCGAGCCCGGTACACTGCTAACTGGCTTGTGGATGGGGGATTTAAATCAAAAAAGATTATGATCTCGTCAGGGAAAATCCCATTGAGAACCTCTGGGCAATGGTCAAAGGAAGGTCTATGAAGGTCGTCGGCAGTTTTCGAGCAAAGTAAGCCTGTGGAAGGCAGTAAAAACAACTACAGATTCTATTCCACCGTCTGAGATATTAAACCTGACAAAGTCTGTTGATAATAGCCTTATAATAATCATGAAATGGAGGTTACCATGTTCAAAATTAACTTATGTTTACCACTACCGAACACTTATTTCAGTGTTTAGTAAATTTTTTTGGTATGATTTCTTGGTTTTGGACGTTTATTGAAAATATTCCTGTTCACATGTATTTATTTCCTCTTTAAGTTTTTATTGACTTGTTGCATAATATGAGGTAACAGTATAAAACTCTTAAATAAGCAAATTGCAGGATAAATTTAGCAAATGACTATTTATTTTACAAGTACTGTTTGTATTTCCAACATAGCCATACATTTAGTTAATATTGAGATTTCAAAGTTAGACACTTCTCTTGAAAAATAAAGTAAAAAAATATATATTTGCATAGTCAAAGGTAATATACTGTAGAGCTGAGAGCAAATGAAGTTTTCAGATAGTATAAATTCAGAATCAATAAGAGTGCTAACAGAAACTGTTAATGACTCCAGTGCTTGGATTTCAACATTGGCAGAACAAGAAGTGCATTCAATTGTAAGGCTGAGGATTCCTTACGTTCGCCATCTTCTCCAACTTTCTCTACTTTTCGCCTCATCAGTAACGCGACATAATCGCCAAAATCTTCAACTTTGCGCATTTTTCGCATGTATTTTGTCGAGAGCGTGATACGATATATACAAATCCATAAATATAGAAACCCACAGTAGTATTTATTCTATTGTTTGATTTGATTTGTCCGTCTCTGCTGGCCTTGTATGATCTTCCGGCTCGGTAAACTGGAACTGTACTTGGTGCGTCATACCCTAAATTGATTGATTTTACCTCGGTTTTTGCATTAGGTTTATGACTACGATGGTTACACAATTGTACCACTACTATATGTATGAGATAAGTGAAATTAGTTGAGTACCACTACTCTATGAGGGAAGTGTAATTAGATGAGCAAAACCTTTTTTTTTTTTGCGTCGAGAAATGGGCCGCTGAAGGTGAGGAGCAACAGAGCAAGCAGGAATACTGCCTCGTTTTGTGCACAGGACTAGGAAGAAAACATCTGCACCAGTTTTCCTTCCTTCCTCTTTGGTCCCGAAGCTCTCTGTAGTCTCTGCGCCGTATCCTGCCAGTAATATAGCCGTTGTTGGATGCTTGCCTCTGTGTGTTCGTCTATACCATAAAATATATTCCTCTCTCCCGGGCCTAAGTAGAACCATTTTAGCTGCGACTATAGCCCATACTTATCCTAAGATTTTAAGGTCACAACTAGTGAGTTCAAAACCGTGCTTGTTTAATCTCCCAATCTGGGTTGGCTTAGAATTCATTCCCGGGATCTGTCCTCCGTCATTTTTTATATGGATACGTTCAAGTCAGTCGTGAATAATTTTGAATGTGTTTCTTTTTAGCAGCCTGTTAGATGTTCCTAGAGTTATTCAAGGCTAGACTGGGTTTGTGTTACCTGTCTATGATTTATATATGTGTTCACCCTGTAAAAAAAATCATCGACTTTAAAGCCGACAAGTCATGAAGTAGCTAGCCGTGGGGATTTAGTACCAATTTGTATTTTACTAGAATAATGAATCCTTTTTCTTCAGTTAGTCAGCTGATGTTTTTAAATACATGTGAATTTCTTCCTCCAACGTAAAAAATATTGGTGACGGTGATCAAGTAGATATGAAGTGAATATAAGTTGTTTATCTAAACTTTTTGCATGAACCACTACGCTTGTGTCACATGAACTCATTTGAAATCAATTATAATGTGCGTTTCCTCGACAGCACCGCTACCACCGCCAGCTGGGTAACTGCAGCAACAGTTCTATTACCTCCCTGCAGCACTTCGCTCTTCCATTCCTTCCTAACTGTCACAAAGGTAATGTTAGCGTTGGCGCCTAGGCCACTTCAGAAGATTGTACTGCTGCCAAGTTGGGCAAAGTTCTTACACAGAACAGCTGTGTATGTTTACCACTTAACAAATGTATAATTTGGCGTCTTGTGCTTAAACTAAGGGGGAAATTTGTGTGAGTGATTTGAATATTTTTTTGACCAACCACCTTAATTCGTCTTGACAAACTGAAACTGGTCGGCATCTTCCCTAGGAGACGTGTGTGATAATTCGTTAGTGGTATATCTTGAGAAAAGTCGGCAATTTCGCACTGCTTTTGTGTATGCTTGCCTTATTACCTACTGCAGTTAGTTAAATCATATACAAAAAATCTCATTTCAATGTCACCTTTCTTATTTAAGTGTAAGGCGGGTGTCACTTTGCGGCGGCGCCGCTGCGCGGAAACGCATGTGGCGCCGCATGTGGTTATATCACACACAAACCTATGTGAGGTGTCACACTAGTGCTGCGCTGCCGCTTCCGCCGCAGCATGCTGCGGCAACACCGGTCCGGCGTTGCCGGAGGCAGCGCCGCATCCGGCAGATAAAATGCTGGAAAACACACTGAGTTCTATGCAGGTGGTCACACTGGACGGTCACGCCGCGTCCGGAGGCAACTTGTTTGACACGAAATTGTGTATTCTACTTGTAGATATGAAGTCGCAGCAGTTCATCAAAAGAAGGTTTCGATTTGCTGTAGTAAGCAAAAAAATTGTCATCATGTTTCGGTATATTCTCATAAACTTTTCAAATCTTTCTCTTGCTTCTCTTTCAGCGTTACATGGACGAACCCAATGTCTACGATGATTTGGCTCTTTCAGTAAGCCTTCAGCTTCCAATGCAGTAGTAGTTTTGACTTGGGATAACATGACGGTGAACGACCTACTATAGCTGCTGGTGATGGACTGAGCGACTGTGCCGCTATATATGACAGGGTGCAGCCAATGCGGCGGAGCCGCATGCGTTTCCGCCGCAGCGGCGTCGCCGCATAGTGTGACACCGGCCTAAAGGTGCTGCACTTGTGGGAAGAAATGTGAGTTGGTTGGTGGAGCAAACCAGTGCACTTACAGCATCATGAACAATGGACCAAACAGTTGTGCGTCAGTGTCAAGTTAACTCTTCAATTCATGAACCATTCTTACCTTACTCGTACGAGCAACTGTTGGAACGTTGCTTGCAAGAGTTAATTGAGAAATAATAGAATAATATCATTGATGTCTTGAGATGGCATTATATCAAATACTGAAGAATATGAAGAGAAGCACAAAGTAGAAATTTGATTACCCACGACGTACGTTTCGCTGTCCTCAGCTCATCAGGTGGGAGGGTCGAAGATGGTCGTCGAAATTGAAAGCGTTAAATTTTGTAGAAATTTCGGCAGGTTAACACAGAAAGATGTAGCTGTGATACTAGAATTCCTAAGTTTAAATAGAATTTTTCAACAAGCAAATGTTTCTTGAATTTTGGAACATTTGAAGCCCTTGTCCAGGAGGTTCCTGTCGCCCCGGTGCACCTGTATTGGAGTTGAAGTCAACGCAGCGGACAATGTTCCAAAATTCAAGAACCATTTGCTTGTTGAAAAATTCTATTTACACTTTGGAATTATAGGTATCACAGATACATATCTCTGTGTTAACATGTCGAAATTTCTACCAAGTTTAACGCTTTCAATTTCCACGACCATCTTCGACCCTCCTACCTGAAGAGCTGAGGACAGCGAAACGTACGTCGTTGGTAACCAAGTTTCTACTTTGTGCTTCTCTTCATATTCTTTAGAATAATGTATTGCTAGCGGGACCCGTGGAATTCGACGGTTGAATAAAGACTATACATTACAAAATGAAGCAAACCACGCTACACTATTGCAATTCACCTCAGTTTAGCCTAATGCAGCTCTTATAACGTAGCCCACCCCGTCTGAGTAAACGTCCGTCGCTCATTCCAACGCAACAATGTCTGTCAATCCAAGCATATTTAAGTCGTATGAGCTAACGTGACCGGTGGGAATTCACCGATTAGTTAATACTCCCATTTTATAAGATGTAGCAATCTAAGCAATACGCTACTATAACGCACCTAACCTAACACAGCTCCTCTAACCTAACCTACCAATACAGTCACTTAATCCTGACGAATTCAGTCTAACGAAGAATTAGAACGTTACTTTCTACCCTTCTGATTACGCTGCTATGGGTGCAGCTGGAACCCCTTAGAAATTTTACAGCACAGAAGCAATGTTCTTCAGTGATATCTCAGTCCCGTATCATCCGAATTTTCCCCTGTCTAATACTGAATGAACCTTTAAATATTCTACAAACAAAAGAATTGTTCCGTAATTATGATACCCTCATACCAGTATCACGCACGCCAAAGTTGAAAATGTCCCAAGTCTGGCCGTGAAGCGTCTACCCTAGACCTGCGAGCCGCATAGAAGCTGAAATACAAACTTGACGATTTCTTCCTTTGATCCCTTCCCGGGTCGTATCCAAGAGTACCTTGAGACCTTCTAATTTCCTTCTATCTGTTAGAGAAAAACATGACACACACGGTTAGGGAATGTTTTCACTCACCTTATTTAATTTGAGGTAACGCTTCTAACTTAATCCACACCGTCCCAACTAACATCCGCTTCGTAACCCTGTCTATCGTTAGGCATTCCGTCTCTAACGTGAAGCGTGGGTGACCCGTGAGAATTCGACGATTTGTTAATGCTCTCATTTTATAAAACGTATTACTCATTTGTTCTCTCAGCAGAGAATTCGCACTTGTGTCTTGATAAAAACATAGAAACGCGACGATACTTCTTGCAATGTTCTCCTGTTATTTGCACTCATTTTTTTAAAGCCCCGTTCCCCACAGCTTACAGATAATTTAGCAATCCATAAAGTTACACGTTCTAATTTTTTGTCGGCGTATCCGATTTTTTATCACGATTTTGGAACCCGTGAATGCAGCTGATCAATAACCCATCATTTTCCTGCTTTGTTTAATGCAATACAAGGCAGTATACAATAAATGAAAATAGATTGGGTCGATCGTTTCATTCGTTGGAGAGTATTATTTTGTTCTGAAGATGTCATTGCACTTGCTCAGACATCGCACTGTACTGGCTGATGCTTTCCTAGCAGCATATTCTCTTCGAAAAATAAATTCAGAGCAGAGATGCCAATACTAGCCGTTTTCTTTACCCAGGGCGTATCTTGGCTACGGCTCAGACCTTATGAGGAATGCCATCCGCTACCAGCAAAGCAAGTAAAATTTTTGTAACGATAACGAAAGCGTAGATATGATACTGGTGAAATGAAGTCAAGTCTCTAATTTACGCCTATCTTTTTGTGAAGAGCGTGACACACATACACGTAGATACAAGCGAATTAATATGTAGACTAGCTGGACCCGTGAAACTTTCACGGCTTTGCAAGGCCTTTCAGACAGACCCGTGAAACTTTCATATTTTAGCATGGAGACACTACACTTGTTCAACAATGGGACTTCATGTGTGATTTATTATGTCCATCCACTTGGTTGATAATAATATCCAAAATTCCCTGCAGTGCCGTAAACCACTCCCTCCCCAAAAAGTTACACGAACCCTTCACTGGAAATAAAACGTTGAAAAAAATTTACCGCTTAGGGCCTACCTTCTCTGTCTCGCTGCCCCCCTCCCTCCTTGAATTTTGCTAACACTCCTAGTGCCCACCCCCCACATGGAAATTTTCCAGGTCCTAACCTGTTCATTCGGAAGAGCCCAGGAGCATAAAAATTACTAAAAAGACCTTGCTCAGCTGCACAGAACTACTGACCTCCGCGTATCTTTGGACCCGTGGAGTATTTATAGGCCTATAAGCTAGCAGCATCTGTGAAACGTTCACGCTCTGGCTTAAGGCGCTTCAGATAGATCAGGGAAACGTTCGCATTGTACCATGGCTATTCCCCGTCAACATCACAAACAACACCGAGATTCGATGTATGATATCTTATACGACCAGCCTTTTTGCTGATAATTACTGAAGGTGCCCATGTCTAAGTGGCCCCTGGATTATGTTTGTAAGTCCCTCTGTCTAACTGGACCCGTGGAATTCTTTTAGCAGTAAACCACGGTACAGGCTCCCCAAAATTTTTTTCCTAAAACTTTAGGGCATATAAACAATTAAAAAGACCTGGCCTGTGGCCGAGAGATTAGTCACCAGCCGTATCACAGATACGCCAGCTTCCTGAACTCAATAAAGCGCAAAACTATGAAGAATGAAGGACGAAAATCGCCAATATATTTGCCTCTNAAATCAATTTAGAACAGAGATGCCCAACACTACCCGTTTTCTTTACCCAGGGCGTATCTTGGCTACGCCTCAGACCCTATGAGGAATGCCATCCGCTACCACCAAAGCGAGTAAAATTTTTGTAAAGAAAAACGAAAGCGTAGATATGATACGAATGAAATGAAGTCGTCTCTCATTTACGCCTATCTATTTGTGACGAGCGTGACACACAGACACACTGACACACGTAGATACAAGCGTATTAGTACTTATATATAGATTACTGAAGATTAGCTACTCACATTTCTTGAAAAATGGAATTGTTTATTAAAATATTTTCAACGACACACTACCTACAACCGCCTTTTCTATCTGTTAATAGTTCCTGCCTGCAAATAGTTGTATCAATTACGAATACCTTTATTATTTCTGTATTTTCGTCTCATGACCTTCTTCCTTTTTTTTTAGATCTGAAGACGCTCTGCAGCAGCGGAACTGACCTCCGCTCTGCCGTGATGGCCGCTCCTCGTCGTCCCTTTGCTGACTACGATAAACCATTGACAGAACGAGCGTGGTCAGTGCCTCTATTTGAATTCCCACAGCATCATCACATTTATATTAGCTACTGCATTTTGCAGTGAGGCCCTGGAGTGGTGTAACAGTTCGAATCAGTTTGTAGTAATAAGCCAGGGACATCCTCCAACGGGATGAACAATTTATTCATAATTCCCGCCTTGTTACTGCCGCTAGTTAGATGCATAGAAATATTCGCGTTTTGGCACTAATTCTGAGTTTGACTAGAGCACTCTGAGAGTGCATACCTTCCTCAAGCAACGCAACGGTAACGATAAATTCAAATTGGCTCTAAGCCCTTCATTTTTTGTATCAACACCAAAATCTCATTATTTGGGCCTCTCGATAGGATTAACAGTTTCTGCAATATTCGTGAAAATCCGTTAATAACTTTCTCAGTTACGGTATGCAGCTGACAAACATGAGTTATTAGGCAAACGAACCAACCGATCTTCACCATAATTTAATTATCCATGTCGTTTAACAGTACTAACTACTCCTGTAAGCCCTCAGGGGTATAGTATGGCGGGCCCTTTCCCTGCCACAATATATTTGGGCCTCATGAACCCAAGGAACATAGTGCCTTCTCTACAGGGGATGTTACAGCTGGCCGCAGTTCCTGCTGAGAAGGTTAGTTTCGTAAAGTTAGGTAGGTTCTCTATATTTCCCCGTCTGTTCCGTGAGGTGGGTTGTCGATCGAGATGACCAACCTAGTCACGCGCGACATTTCTACTCTCTCGCTCTCTCTCGTGTCTTTTTCTATTCTTTACGCCTTTTCCCCGCCAGTTGTAGCGCGCTCGGCCAACTGAGACTTGCTGGCGGGAATGCCGACATAAAACATTCTTGCACTGATGCGACGTAATAAACTGAGTCTCACTGCTTGGAGCGCGTCGTATGACTTGGGTGCGGTGGTGAAACCAGGAATATAACAATAATAACTACTCCTGTAAATTTCATAAAGATCCATTGAGAACTTTTCGAGTTAGTCTGCTAGCTAGCACCCTTTCCCTGCCACAATATGTTTGGGATCACGCACCCAAGGGTCCCGAGTGCCTTCTCCGCAGGGGATGTTGCATCTGGCCGCAGTTCCTGCTGAGAAGGTTAGTTTTGTAAAGTTAGGTAGGTTCTCTATATTTCCCCTTCTNCGAGGTGGGCCGCCGAATGGTGGTAAACGACCCATCCCATGGTACTCCTATCTGCTCACGTGTGGGCGCCACGGAAGGGACCCCCCGCGCGAGTGTTCACTTTCTTCTGTCTTGTTCTCTATTTGTTTTTCGTCTACCTCCTCTGCGCCGTACGGCTGAGCGATTTCGTTCAACCGAGCCGTGTGGAGTTGGAGATGCTCGCACCTTATTTCCTGCCAGACATGGTGCACCTGGCCAAGATTGTTCTAATAGAACTCATTTGAGTTTGACTAAACTTCTAAACTATATCATGCCAAATTGGATCGCTGTTATATAGTCTTCGTTTCTAATACGGCGGGAAAACCCACAATATAATAATAATAATAATAATAATGCTAGCTAGCATAAAATCAAACACGGAGACAAAGAGACGAACAAACAGATCATCACAAAAATTTGGTCAGTACTCTTCATAATAAACCTAACAACTCATGTAAATTTTATAAAAATCCCTCGATTACTTTTTCAGTTATGGCACTCAGAAAAATAGGCAGACAAACAAAGATATGAACGGATTTTCACGAAAAGTTAATCATCTGTTACTGTTAACATGCATAACCCTGTAAATTACGGAAACATCCGTTCATAACTTGGTGAGTTATCTTGGTGACAGACAAAAGACAGATAAACACACGGACAGACAAGCACGACAAAAACAAAACCTCCTTGGTGGAGGTAATAACAATGATTTCAACGAACAGGCATTGCCATCTAGTATCAAGTCAGGGATCGCGCTTTTCAGAGGCACTCAGCGGAATTAGAGACAGTGATACAATCTGTAGGTACATTTAGAAATATACTCAAAATAGATATGAAGAATACAAGTCATCGCATCCAGTTGCCACGGGTGAGTACTAAAATGTTGCCGGCGTCGCATAGCGTTACGCGAATTACATCTCTTGCGAATACATCTTTCGCAAATTATTTGACAGACCCAAATGTAATCCATGTTACTCTCGCGTCCTTGAATTAAAGTTCGTACAAACATAGTACTCGATGTGTACCACCTCGCAAAAAGAAAGGGCCAACTCCTACTTATTATTACAATTATCAAGTATGAGCAACAATGAGTAGGCATGTAAAATAATCATGGCAAGTAAGAACTACGAAAACGAATTAGTTATTGGAAAGAAAAAAAGCGGAAATTGATAGAGAGTGTAAGAAGGCCGAAATAAGAAGTGGCAGGCAAGCAACCGGAAAGAGGTGTCTTCACTAGCACCGGCTTGCACTCTAAACGAAGATATGACTGTCTCTCTCACACCTTAAGCTTGGCTTACACATGCAGATAAATCTTGAGATGAATCGTAAGACCTCAGATCGGATGAAAACTCCGTCACATTTAGTCGATCCAATTTATCTCAAGACATGTCCAGTTAACTGCAGAGAGCCCCGCGGAAAAAGTCGGTCACCTCGATCGGCGGCCCACCTCGCGGGACAGAAAGGAAATATAGATAACCTACCTAATTCTACAGATCTAACCTCAGCAGGAACTGCTGCCAGATGCTAATCCCACGCGGAGAAAGCACTCGGGACCCTCGAGTGCGTGATGCCCAAACATATTGGGGCAGGGAAAGGGCCTGCCACAATGTGCCCCTTAGGGCACTTACTCAAGATAGAGTCCACCTCATTTATGGCCTCCCCGATAGAGGAGTCAAAAGCGGACGCACCAGTAGGCGCAGCAATGTCATCAGAGGATACAGCGGGCGCAACTGCAGCCGCAGTCAGGGCGGGAGAA
>LQNS02276482.1:6065322-6080250 GCA_001587735.2 Parhyale hawaiensis | reverse complement strand
CTGACCTCACGTCGTCTGACCACACCGAAACCTGCATCCGCGGTGCCAGCCAAGTTTACCCAACAGTATGTTCCGTGAAGCACTGTGTAGCACGATCCCTGCGATGCGCTAACGGGAATGGGTTCACATTTGCAATGTGTTGTCCTCTTCTAGCTTGTCCTCTGCCAGCTTGGCCGCGGCCAAGCTGTTTTCTCAGCTTGGCCAGAGATATTAGCAGGCTGTTTTTTCAGCTTGGCCAGAGATATGAGCAGGCCGTTTTTTCAGCTTGACCAGAGATATTAGCAGGCTGCTTTTTCAGCTTGATCAGAGTATTTGCAGGCTGTTGTTCAGCTAGGCCAGAGATATTAGCAGGCTGTTATTCAGCTTGTCAAGAGATATTAGCAGGATCTTTTTCAGCTTGACCAGAGATATTAGCTGGCTCTTCTTCAGCTTGACCAGAGATATTTGCATTCTGTTGTTCAGTTTGGCAAGAGATATTAGCAGGCTCTTGTTCAGCTTGACCAGAGATATTAGCAGGCTCCTTTTCAGCTTGACCAGAGATATGAGCAGGCTCTTCTTCAGCTTGACCAGAGATATTTGCATGCTGTTGTTCAGCTTGACTAGATATTTTAGCAGGCTGCTATAGTTCATAATCACACAAATCAATCATATCCACTGGATATTCAGATCAAGGCATAGTTTTTCTTAAAAAAATATCGGTTGAGAAGATGACTGACGCGTAGATCGCTCACTTGATATTTGATTATTAGAGGGTTAAGTATTCTGCATTTGGAAGGCCGGTTGTTGAAACGTTGGTACATTAAAATGTACATTAAAACATGTTTTTTTATCAATTGTATAAAAAGGTATCTCTCGGGAAAGCCTTTTAGTCCAGACAGTGCTGGAGAACGCTTTCCCGGAAAGGCATTTAGTTCAGACAGTGCTGGAGTAGAATTTCTAGGGAAAGCCTACTATACCAAAGCATTTCCAGAGCGCATACTTCCACCAAGTAATGCAATGATACCGAAAAATTCAATATGGTTCTGAGATCATGATTTTCTTTGAAGCAAAACCAAAGTTTAATCATTTAAATCTTATGGTAGCATTAGCAGGTGCAGTAATTTTCTTGGAGGTCCCTTCATAGTTTTTTTTTTGGTTTTATTATCTATATATTAATACGCTAGTACCTACCTACCTACGTACTTACCTTTTGTGTCCCGCTCTTCATCACTAATAGATACAAGAAAATTCGAGCCTTATTGAGTTCGGGAAGCTAGCGTATCTGTGATAAGGCTGGTGACTAATCTCTCGGCACAGGCCAGGTCTTTTTAACTTTATATTTTCAAGAATAAATCTTTGGGAACCTGCATCGTGGTTTGCTGCCAAAGGAATTTCACGGGTCCAGTTAGACAGAGCAACGTATAAATACATCCCACGGGTCCACTTAGACGGGGGCAGCTTCAGTAATCATTATCAGCAAAAGGGCTGGTCGTATAAGATATCCTACATCGAATCTCGGTGTTGTTTGTGATGCTGATAGGGAATTGCCATGGTATAATGCGAAGGTTTCACTGATCTATCTGAAGCGCCTTTAGCCAGACCGTGAACGTTTCACGGATGCTGCTAACTTATGTAAATATTCCACGGATCCAATGAAACGCAGAGGTCAGCAGTCCTGTGCAGCTGAACAAGGTCTTTTTAATAACTTTATGTCCTTGGGCCGTTCTGAATGAACGGGTTGGAATCTGGCACTCACTCCAGGATCTGCCGACCCATCGCAAAAATCTACACTCGTGGAGACTCCGCTCTGTTAGGCTTATCCTTTTTTATAAAAACTACGCTGATAATTATTGGTCATCTATTAATGCTAAAGTACCAGTACAGTTCACAGTTGCAGGCAATTCACGCTTCTATTGATGATTTCTGCTCAACCCCCACTATTCCTCAGCCCAAATTAGACATTAAAACGCCGTACAAAAATAGGTATACTCAACTTAGCACTCGTAGGGTCTTCTGTTGACTCAAGCCTAAACGGCTTAGCGAGCTGTTCCCTGCCCGACGGCACGACCTATCACTAGGCACTCACTCCAGGATCTGCCGACCCATCGCAAAAATCTACACTCGTAGAGAATCCGCACTGTTAGGCTTATCCTTTTTATAAAAACTACGCTACTTCTGAGTAAAGTTTTGAAAAGCTTCTTATTGTAATGAATTTAACTTGATCAAAATTTTAAATATTGTTGCCGTGGCTATGGGAATTAATTCACATAAATCTTAGGAAATTAAACTAGCTGGCAACTCTTGCTGTCTTTGTATCTTGAAGGCATCCCCAGTTATGTGGGGGGAAGCGAGGCTGGGGTAGCCCACAGTTCTTTGTCAGCTTGACCGTTACTTCTAGCTATTTTGAACGAAATCGCCCTGAATTAACACAATATTCTAAAATAAGTAGAGTTATGAGAAATCTAAATAATTGGTACATTTCGTAAATAGGTGTTGGAAGGGCTTAATCAATATCTTGACATTTCGTATATAGACCCTATGAGTAACAGTAACATTATATTGGGCAATTTGATAAATGGACATTTTGGGGCGAGATGTCAGGGGCACGGGAAAATAACCCCCCCCCCCTATCCCGGTTTTTGTAGACGGATCCTGCAGTTGCGGCGTTGCACAGGCAGTCTGTCGCTGGTGGTCGGTCGATGATTTTCTATGACTTGCGCGCTGGTGTCCGTCATTTTCTCTGGAGGATGTCATGTACTCTGAGGGTGCCTCCCTTGCGAGGCAAGTCGAGGGAGAAATCCATGACCGCCCACACATGTTGGGGCACATTCTCTTGCCCTCCTCCGTGGTGGGGTTTGGTCTCCCTTCCTCCGAGTTCCTCGTCTGAATTCTCGGACAATTTCCTAGTGGAAATGCTCGTTGTGGGGACGCGTTCCCGCCCCTCGTCCATCGTTCTAGCGCTGACGTGCACACCGGCTTTCCACCAGCAAGCTGCTTCCGTCGCTGGACACGGTCTGGGGTCGTGTGGCTGCAATATATGAGGGCGATGAGTTTCAAATATGGGTAATGTTTTCCCTTGGTGTTCCAAGGAGTTGTTTTCTCTTTCCGTGATTTTCAGCGGTCGTATTTCGCTGTTCACGTGGATTTCAATTTCTAGATTTGAGCTGTCTCAGTGGAGGCGAGACCATCAATAGTGGGCGTTACAAACGAATTCTACCAATTTAGTTATCTCTAAATCGCTCCCGGCACTTAAGGTGCGGGACTCCACTTAGTCTTACAATAATATATTTTTTTATAAATTTTTCTCGTTTAAGCCCGGGCTCTACTACAGCTTAACTTATAATTTACTTCCAAGTTAATGTAAGATCGCTTAAGGCGACAGATAGTTTAACTCTATACGCCCTCTCCTTCGGGAGACACCAGATTTTCTCATTTTCAACTCATTAGAACACTTTTTTACGGGGTACGCAGAGAAATACAATCATCTTACATACTAAACATCCTATCATTAAAATGACCACACACTAACATTTTGCTTCTCCGGAGGACGTGAATGTAAGTAATTGCTGGGGAATACTGAAAGAATTGATTTTTCAGAATTGAGGCATTCTAGTTATCAATTATCATTTAAACAAAGGACGATGACTTGATGTTTTTATATTATTTTTAGACAGTGGGAGATTCTTAATTTTGATGAAAGTTCTCAACTGAATCAATTTTTTGGTCGAGAATTGTTCAAGGCGAAGGGAATGAATCATACGTACTGAAGACTCCATTGACCTTGACGGATAAATGTACATGTACATTCTACCATTAAGGGACTATACGGGTCCGGAGCCGATAACGTGGCTCTGGGGGTGGTTGTACCGGGCCAGTTTCGGTTTCTGGCCGATCTGGCACTGGCTCTGACTCGGGTACTCCAGGCCTTGCTTCCTCTGTTACCTGTGGGTCAGAGTTATTATGGGGAAAGCCTAGGTCTTCCTTCAGGTAACCTCTTTTCAGCCTGTTCAAGTGTACATTCATATGCCGTTTGTCTGCTTGCACGCCTGAGATAACGGCATTAGTACCCATTGTTTCGATCACCCGGTACGGTCCTCTGAACCGGGTTGGCCAGCCCCTCTCGTTTTCTGGGACGCGGCCCTCGTTCCTAAGGAAGACCAGGTGCCCAGGCTGTATTTTTTGTCGGTTTTGCCGTTCTGTTATAGTACTTAGCGTGTCTGGCTTGTGCTGATGCCGCATGTTTCCTAACCTGTTGGAAAGCTTGGTGCAGTCTCAACGACATTTCTGCTGCATAGTTGTCGTCCACGTCGTAGAGGATTCGTTGTCCGGAGAGCAATGAACCGTACGGCAGTCGAGAGTCTCTACCATGTTGGAGGAAGAAGGGAATGTCCTCTATAGAGGTATGATACGAACTGTTAATGGCTAGGCTCACGAAACCCAGAGTTTTGTCCCAGTTGAAGCGGTCGTGGGAGGACAGGTGAGACAGTGCCTTTTTGATGATACTGTTTGTCCGTTCTGTCTGTCCGTTCGCAGATGGATGAAACGCCGTGGTCAGTTGGGATTTCGCCTCTAGAGGCTTACACCGGCTTTGGAAAGTGGCGGAGATTAACTCTGACCCTCTGTCGCTGGTAATGGCGGCCGGAACACTGTGTTCCCCTATGTATTTTAGCATGGCCTCAGAGACCTCGTCACTGTTTTTACATGTCAAGGGATAGGCTGAAACGTATTTGCTAAAGTGGTCAACTACGGTGAGGATGTACCGGTGGCCACTGTAACTCTGGGGCATTGCGATTAAATCTACCCCTACCTTCTCTGAAGATCCCCTCACCTCTTTGAACTGTCCCAAAGGAACCTTGCACATCCCTCGGTGTCGTCTCTTTTGGCAAGGCATGCATGCACTCCTTTACGTACATTTTGACATCATGCACCATATTTGGCCACGAGAAATTATCTCTTGCACGTTCTACGGGTACGCAGAAGGCCAGCGTGTGCTGCAATGTCATTGTCGTGAGAAGATTCAGCGCCTTACTAACTAGAGATTTGAGAACAACTAACTGTTCTCTAAATCTATTAGGATTAGACTTAAAAGTGCTAAGCTTACAAAGTATTTTGTCATCATTGAGGAAGTAGTCCTCCAGGTTCCTAATCTTTTTATATACAAGGGACTCCTCAAGAAATTCCCTGACGGATCTGCAGAAAGCATCATTTCGCTGTTCGCTCCTAACTAGCCCCAGATCCTTGAAAGGGTTACCAGATACTGCCTCACCAACTGTGCTGTCCTCCGCACCGCCGGCGCAAAAAGGAGTGGTCTCCCCTACACCCGTGTCGTTTTCGCCCAGCGCCCTCGTTTTCTATGCACTCTACAGCCGCAATAGTGTCCTGAGAATTCGCCCGTCGAGTGATCTGCCCCTCGTCGTTTTCTTCAGTTTCGAGACGTGACAGAAAATCAGGGAAGGTATTGGTTACTCCGGACTTGTATAGTATGTTAAAATCGTACTGCTGGAGCAGAAGGCTCCAGCCTGCGATTCTAGGCACGCTCGTTTTCTTTGCGAACATATACTTAAGGGGTTGGTGGTCAGTAATGACTGCGAAGGAATTTAAGTAAAGGTAAGGATCAAAATACTTAACCTCGTCATGAATAGCTAGGTCCTCGATTTCAGATACTGAAAATTTCTGTTGATTGGGCTTGAGTTTTCGGCTATAATAGGTAATGGGTTGTTCACTGGCTGCAGTCCTTTGGCTTAACAGGGCCCCAATTGCTGTCCGGGACTCATCTGTATGCAGGATGAAGGGCTTGTCAAACTCCGGATAGGCTAAGACTGGAGCACTGACCAATTTGTCCTTAAGGGCGTCAAAAGCTTTCTGTTGCGCTTCGGATCATTTGAACCTAACGTCCTTTTTAGTCAAGTGCACTAAAGGTGCAGAAATTCGGCAAAATTCTCTTTGAAGCGACGAAAAAATCCTAGCGCACCCAAAAATCTCCGTACTTGTTTGAGAGTTCTGTGTGGAGGCATATTCGCTATTGCTTTGGTTTTCTCAGGGTCAACCCTTACGCCACTTTTGTCCACTACGTGACCTAAATATTTTACCCTTTTTGAGGCGAATTTGCATTTTCTCAGACCCAGTTTGAAGCCGGATTTTACCATCTGCTGCAAGGTGAGCTCTAAATGATGAAGGTGAAGTTCAAAATTTCTACTAAAAATACAGACATCGTCCACATAGCAGAACAAAAATTTGGAAAGATAGGGTGAGAAAGCTAAATTTACGACTCTTTGATGAAAAGCAGGCGAATTGGCGAGACCGAACGGGGTCTTAAGGAACGGAAGGTTCCTACATGAGTTTGGATCGAGGTGATATCTTTACTTTCCTCCGCCAGGGGTACTTAAAAAACGAAGATTTCATATCTAAAGTGGTAAAAATGCTAGCTCCTTGGAAACTTTCGAGGGTCTTTACAACACGAGGTATCGGGAAGATGTCTCGCTTACTGACGGCATTCACTTTCCTGTAATCAACAACGAATCGGAAGAAATCCTTTGTCACGGGCGCTCCCTGTTCCGTTTTCTTCTTAACTAACAGGATTGGACTGGACCATGGGCTTCGGCTTTGCTCGATAATGTTTGCACGCAGCATGTCCGTGACATGTTCTTCCACGAATTTCTTGCATGAATGCGGAATACGGTACTGCGGAACATGGATGGGTGCGTGACCCTGCACATCGATATGATGCCCTACATCTTTGACAGTTCCGACTTCGTCGCCTATGGCAACCGCGTCTCGATATTTGTTGAGCAGTTTTATTATCTGAGATCGTTGCACATCCAACAGGTGTTTCAAGTCTAACGCATTTAGACCCTCCTCAAAGACAGGTTCGTTTCTACACTCGTCCGGTGGAATTAGATCAGTATTCGGCGAGTCTACACAAGAGAGGTTCGAGCTGGGTGCCTGAGTGATTTTCCCAGCGTCCTCCGTTAGTACGGTACAAGTCTGAAGAATAGGATGGTCACTACCGGTTACACTGGCATTGCCAACACGCGTCGTTTGCCATACATCTTCCGACGCGTGAGTTTCGGTTTCCTCTTCTGCAAGGTCTACCGAAGCTAAAACCGAGCCCTTCCTGACTCTGATAGGTTTCTCGTGGCAGTTTACTACTGTTTTTGGCACTTGTCCGTCCTTCACTACCGCAAAAATTCTTGGAATAAGCAAGTCTTTACAGGATCGGCTCTGAGTCATCACCACTGCCTCATCATTGAGATGCTGCGGCAGCTTGAGCGAAAAATGTTCTGCATTTCCGATGCCAATCTCGATGTCTGACGTTGCGCGAGCGACAGTGAGGCGGTCTTCCGATCTGTGCACGACGAAAACACCGTGGGTCCCTCGAGCTGCAGTAATCGACGGAACTGGTACTCGTGATGGCCTATTCGGGCGAAGCCTCGATTTTCTGAAGTGAAAACCAAGTTCACCTTAAAGTGATTCAAGAAGTCTCTACCAAGCAAAAGGTGGCCCGGGAAGGTTAGTTTGTCCGCAATGACAACTGAGTGGGTTTGAGGAGAGCCGAAGTCAAATCGTAAATTTACGTATCCTTGGGTCGATATAGGCACATTATTGACGGTTCGTAACTTAGCGGTACACAGGTGAATTTGTTGTGCTCCTAGCTTCATTTCTTGTAGCGCTTCTCACTTCAGGATTGACGTAGCAGCACCTGAGTCAATGAAGCAGTCTAGATGTCGCCCGTGAACCTTTAGTCGTACTACCGGCGATTCCCTGGCGGCCATGGGCACTCCAAGTTTTTTGAACCCCCAGCAATCATTTCCGTGTTGGACGTTCGTAGGTCTGCCCCAAGAGCGGTCGTACGGTTTCCTAGGCGGCCTCCTATTTGTACGGAACGGTCTGTCAGGTCTCGGGTCTCTACGTTCTTCATGCCTGTGATACCTGCCCGGATGTTCGGGTGCGGTGATCGCGGCCCTGTTTCGCTGTGATTCTGGTCAAGGGGGACTTCGGTATTGTTCGCCGTCCTCCTCTATGTCTCGTATTTTTGAGAGCAACTCTGTGACTGATTTTGGCTCGTAACTTCTTGGAAACCGGTCGCGGAACTTCCCCATGGCGTGTTGACTTAAGGTCGCACACAGTACCATTTGAGCCTTTTCGTCTGCACTCGGCCATTCCTCGTCAAATGCGTCTTCCCATATGTGAAGCAACCGCGTCCCAAATGTGTGAACGGTGTGAATTGCGCCCCTGGCCTTGCGTTTCTATCAGCCACTGTTCAGTTTTCGCGTAAGTCGTCAGTTCTCGTGCTTTCAAAAGGTATTGTTGCCACGCCTGTCCACGCAATTTTGCCTTCAAAAGCTTCATATTCATCGTCACGCTATTCGTGCCCAGTTCTACACGCGCGGAAAAATCTTTAAGGAACGCTCGGACGTTGCCTTCCCCATTATAGGTGGGCAAGTTCTAAATGATTTCGTTCGCAATCGTGATGATATGAATTTATGCTTCGCCGCCCACGCTTGAATTCTACTATATTACAAATTATTTTGTTCCCTTTTAAAGCCTTCTTCTGACCCAAAATCGTCACCCGGGTCTGACTATTCGTCGAGGAATTTATTTCAAGTTACCGGGTATACTAGATGTAATGCAACTACTCTATTCACCCCTTTGTCACACTAAGACTGAACAAATATTCGTTATAGGAATAATCTTATTCTTCCCTTATTTCAAAATTTGTCCCCTATATTATAAGTTAAAGAAATTATTTTATGTTTATTCGATCTAACCTACTTCACTATCGTCCTTATAAATTAAGAAAATTATTGTGAATATTTTCTAATCTACTTCAGTTTTCGTCCCTATAAATAAGTTTCCACACAATACAAGATTTTCTACTTAATGTCCTCTGTAAGAGTATCAATACGTTTCAGTAGCTACTTTTGTTACAGAAAATAAGGATGTGTTTCCTCCCTATAAGGTATTCTTTCCTACGGTCATATCTTTGAACTGGTTTCTAACAAAATTTGTAAGTATTGAGTATTAACTACTAGTATTGCTATTTTAATCCAATAAATTTAATATGTATTTACAACACTTAATTCGGCAATGCTCCCTCTCAACGACAATGTTTCTCCCACACCGTGGTCATTATACAACAAATCTAAAAATTTAATATATATATGACAATTGAATTTCGGCGCAATTTAATCTATAAATTTTAACAGGTAATTATCACACCAAGTTTCGGTAATGTTTTCCTCTTTATGACCGTATTTCTCCCCAGCGTGGCTGCGTACAACAAATCTATAAAAATTTAATTTATATTATGACACTTGATTTCTGTAATGTTACCTCCCTACAAAAATATTTTTCCCCAGCGTGTTTACGTACCACTAATGTACAAATATTTAATATAAATCAAACATTTGAATTCCGTAATGTTTCCTCCCTATGACAGTATTTCTCCCCAGCGTGGCTGCGTTCTAATAATTCCGGCTTGTTAAAATAAGTTCAACTTCCTATAGGATAGGAACCGCCAGCAGCCACCACTAAGTTTTATTCCACAATTCCCAAGCAATGAAAATTTTATCCAACTAAATTCGTGGAGGCAATATAGGTTTAAGCCCCTCGATGCAGCACTTCCTGTGAACAACTAAGTACATTACTTATATTTCCTGCCCCACAAGTTTCGTCACTGTTTTCGTTCCGTAATATTTCAAATTATATCAACTCCAGTGCCGTGAAAGGTTAATTTTTAAGACCTACAAGCTGGCTCAGCACTGACCTCCGGACCTATGGTAAGGTGGGTTCGCTTCGTTTGTTTACGTTTACCGCCAGAGTCGGTTACCTTCTAATGCGAATAATGGTTAAGTCTACACAGGTGCGTTTATGGGTTAATTATTATTCCCGTAACACAATTTAAGCTTTTCCCGTTGAGCGCTACTTCCCATGAGCTAAAGATTCACTAGATATATTTTCATTGACTCTTCCCACAGTCTCAGCAGTAAGTCAGGTTTGCATTCTCGTCTTGTCCCTAAATGCAGTTTATTCAGCCCAAAAATCCATGAGTTAATCACTGCTCAGCCTTGCAGTAGTAGCAGCAGTAGAAGTAGTGAGGAAGAAGGTGTAAGCCTCAGGTTCCAAGCGGAACGATATTAAGGAGGGAAGAAGAAGGAACATGTAGTATGTCGATAGAATCTGGGAACCTATGCACGGCAGCGTTCTTTCGTACTATCAGCGTGCACGGAGCAGCAAGTTAGGGAAGAAGAGAAAGAACGGAATAAGGCATAAGCAAAGTGGAGCACGAAATTGAGAAAGAAGAGAAGTGGACACGATAGACAGACGTCCCGAAGGTGTAGCTATTGGCTGAAGTAAACTGCACAAGCTCTTTACGGTTGCCAAGCTAGATTCGAAAGTTCTCCCGAGTACACTTTCAACATTTACGAGAATTAACCCATCCCCATGGCAAAACACACAATATTCGGCAATAATTTCTGCACATAAAATACAATGCAATGCACAATGAAATACATAAATGAAATTATATGTTAATACACAAGTACTACCGTAGACTCAAAGTGCTCCTACATCAGCTGGTAAGCTCTGCTTTGATACCACGTGTGGCAACACGTGTGCTATCACATTCCTATTTCTGATTCAGGTTCTCCAAACCAAGTCATTGCAGAGAACTCTCTCTTTTGTAGAAATTGGCGGAATATATACCGCTATTTGCTGAATCCTTGGTAATGCGTTGTTTACTGAGGGGCAACGACGATTGACAATTTTCTGGCGACGTGTGTACAACCCTAACTAGTTTCTGTGAGTCCCCTCTCCACTCACAATTTACAGCGGCAGTCACCTATACCAGAGCTGACGTGACAGTTAATAAAGCATTATTTTGTGCACGGGAAAACACCTGAAATTAGCTAGCATGTACTTCGTTGAGTCTTGGTAGTATATTGTGATACATCCTAATTAAATAACGGTAAAAGCACATAAATCAATAAATCATTAAACATAAATTTTCAGTCTAAGGCACATATCAACTTCCACACAGCACAAACCACGAAGTTTTGAAAAAGAGGAAATTTTACGTTACTTACTGATTCTCACTGATATTTGTGATGACGTGTACTGAATCTTTGGTTTCTCACACCATACTACGAATTCTTTATGAATAAAATAACTGACCTTAACTTGGGGAAAGTGTAGCTATTTTTACGGTTATTTACGCTGCAAATTTCAAGTTAATTAAATAGCCTTATCAAAATTACAACCTTCAAGATTCAAGTTTTCTAAACCCTTTGAACTATTTCATAGTAACGTTGGTGGTTTGATTTGTGCTGTTTGGAAAACACATCATCGGCAATGGCGTCCTACGAAATGCGAGTGTCGCACGTGGTTCACACTCATAAGTCTCTTGACATTGGTATAAAACACTTATATTAACATGAGAATTACATTCCTAACTCACCGAAATACATAATTAATACGTATAATATGAGCCAACCATGTCTTCACAACAGAATTATGAAGCTAATTTCCAAATCTGGTGGGTGAACTTAGGGAGTTGGGGAGAGTCTAGTGAGTTGGGGGATTCTCTGTTGGCTGCTTGGAGAGAGAAGGCGTGATCGAGTTTGAAAGAGTGAGGGTGGGTGAAGTGGAGGTTTACCCTTAGAGCACACGTGAACAAGGAAGGTGGTGGAGGGGTGGGGTGTTTGACTTGACAAAGAACGGAATGTAGCGGCCGGCAGACTTGGGAGGCGTGGGAGGACACTTGGTTTCGACTTAAAATGCTTTCTTTAACATTAGGAAACACTGTAAATATCCCACCGTAATAGCTACCAGTAAGTGTAATGGGCCTCACTAGTTTTGTGGAATTTGTATGAATTGGCAAGGATCTTGTTATAGGTCTATTTTAGCTCTATGAAACGCCCGAAGCTAACCGTTCCAGGGGATGCAAATATAAGCAATTTTTGGGATTTCGACCCCCGTCTTCTCTCTCCAACCTACACCTACAGACAAGGTTAAGGAAACATGGGGAGGTTATGACAATTATTGGTCATCTATTAATGCTAAAGTGCCGGTACAGTTCACAGTTGCAGGCACCAGCATGCACTGAAATTTTCTATAGATAATTGGTAAATTAGTATATATTATCTTAATTTATATATTCGCTAGAGATTTATTAAGCAATTTAAGATGATTCTTTGGGTTAAATTAGTTAAAATACTTCTAGGCTGCTCAGCCATAGATTCGTCGATGATGACGTCACTTTTGGTGCTAATTTCCCATGAGTCCTCCCGTTATGCTCTTTGCTTCCTGGGCTAACCTGTTACGTTAATCAACCATGGGTTGGAGGGTCATACTTCATTGTTTTCAAAATTTTAAGTCTGCTGGTAGTGGTTGCTGAACTATACAAACTGTTAAATTAGAAAGGTAAGGAACTTTGGTATTAAATTGTACATGTTTTGGAGCGCAACATGGATTAATTAAGATTAAAGTGGATTTATAAGACCACGATACATTTCAGATACATACAAAATAAGTCGTAGTTCTCTAAGTAACAAATGTATATTTTCCCATACAGGTTTTCTCTCATTTTGAATAACAGTTTGGGTACATAGTACAAAGGATAAAAGTACAAACATTAACGAATACGTTGTAGAAACTTTCGGAATAGTAGGAAGTGCACCTGGCTAATTGCAAGTTTGACAAAAATCTTTTTGTTGTAGCAACGCAACATTATATTGCTGCTAACTTTGAAACTGATTGTTTTAGTGGCAATCCAAAGGCTGCAGTGACACCAACATAAATACAGAAGGTCTACGGAATTTACATTGTGCAACGCTGAAGTTCACCCATCAAATGTTTGCTCCTTCGGTGTACTACGTTGATTCAGGTAAGTGATACGTGTATTACTGAGCTAGAATAGACGTAAGAGAGGAGGGATCATCAACCTAGGCCGATCATCGAAACGGAGCACATCTCATGTCTGAGTAAAACCAGTTTGCTCTCATTTCTCGTGTGTTCAAAAGTATCGATTACAGCGGCGGTCTTGTGGTTATCGACACTTTGTTCCTGCGTGCCACCTACTGAGCAGGTAATTATTGACGACGGGCTGTTGCCACATGTTGCATTGGCATCTCCGTATATAGAGTGCAGGCCTTACACCGCACAGAAAAAATGAGAAAATTAATATCGTCTTTGATGCATTTTCCCTCCATTCATTCTTGCATCTTTTTTCTTGCATTATTTCATTCCTGTATTATTTTTTCTTTCATTGTTTCAAACCCTCTTACAGTAGTAGTAAGACAAATCACGCGTGCCAGAACATTTATTCGCTTCGGCTCATAATTGTTCTGAAACCGCGTGATTTGTCTTACTACTATAAAACTTGAAGATCTACCAGCACAAAATTATTCTCTTACCAGCTCTGTTAAGCCCAGTGCCTATCCTGTTTATAACTGCTTTTAGAACAAATGTCACAAATATGCTGGCTAGCTCAAGGCTAGTGATTCTAACTTTTAGCATTCCAGGACTGCAGTTCAATCCTCTGTCGGCTCACTGTCTTTTTTTAATGACACTGAGCATAAAGCGCTTTGATATCGTATAACATAAATATTTTAAACATATTTCATAGTTTTCCAGTGTTTTTGTATGAATTTTTTCTTGCTAGAGCAACCAGTGAATCAGTTAAGCATGAACTCCTTACATGAACGCTGTCTTACGTGAACGCTGCTGTGAGGCGGAGCTTCCAGCTTGGCATTGAGGGAATTTAGCAACATATGCATTAAATGCTGATTGCTGAAAGGTTTGAATATTTATTTATTTATCAGTCAAAAATGCATAGCTATCGCGATACCTAACTTTGAAGGTGTTCTAGTGATTGCATATGTTTTTAGTATGAACTAGTTCTGACGTCATATAATGGAGGCTCCGCTTCACAGCAGCATTCACGTAGAGTACTTCATTCTATGAAGCAATGAGATCTATAAATACGCAATTTCATCTTTGGATATATCATAGACTAATAGCAAGCCTTTGTAGCATGAATCAATTCTGACGTCATATAATGGAGGCGGAGCCTCCTCAGCAGCGTTCACGTAGAGTGCTTCATTCTATGAAGCAAGGAGATCTATAAATACGCAATATTCAATATAAATATGCTTTCATCTACATATATAATAGTGATTTTAGCTTTGGTGCACCATAGACTCATTATCTGCTGATCAGCAAAGCTTGCAACTGCTGAGATTTTTTTTCAGACCACATAGCAATGCCAGTCCACAATTCAATACATGACAGTTAATTTTAAAGCTTTCAAAGCATCAAACAACTACATGTCTGGCAGCGCAATGCTGGTCTACAATTCAATACATGGCATTCAGTGCTTTCCTCCATTTATATAAGGATAATTTCTTTTAATTGGTTGTCTCGATAAACAATTACGATCTAATAAACTCGTTTTTTGAAACTGTAATTTAGACCCATCGTAAATGATATTGCACTTTCGATAATTTTTTGGTAGCTTCTGCAATTTGATTAAATATAGAAAATTTTCTAGTCCATGTCGTAAATAAACAAGGTATAACGAATGAATAATTTTTTGAATCTCAATTACCTGATAAATAGTGTTTTCTTTCATTTTTCTAAGGATTCCATCCCCCTGCTTGTTATAGCTTCTATTGCACTTTTATTTAGTAATACATCCTGATCAATTTTATTAATATGCTCTCTAAACCTTTCTACGTAGGATTGAAAATCAAGGAAGACTCTTTCAAGTGCTATAAATTTAGATTGTAAGTCTTCAACAGTTTCTCCCACAGACTTTAATTCATTCATTTCACTTTTAAGCTCTGTAATTTGATCTCTAAAAAACTTGATATCTTCGTTCACCGCTTCTCTTACATAATCTATCTTTTTGTTAGTTGTTTCGAAATTAGTAGAATGTAAATTATCAATTTC
>LQNS02276482.1:6028909-6044553 GCA_001587735.2 Parhyale hawaiensis | reverse complement strand
CATAGCAGTAGGCGAAGAGATAGGCCACGTCAAGGGAATTGCCCAACATATAGATGTGGGAAATGCTGAACCAATCAACACGCCACAGTATAGGGTGCCGTTCGCGACTAAGCGGTTTATCGAAGAACACTTGCAGCAAATGCTCCAAGCCGGCGTGATTCAGCGTAACACCGTGCCCACCGCTTGGAACTCGCCGGTTATTCTAGTGCGAAAGAAAGGACATAAAGACAAACCGCTGTCGGAGCTAACAAAGGAATCGTTCACGTTTTGTATAGATTATAGAAAAATCAATGCTGTTACCAAAAATGACGTATTACCGGTGCCACTAATGGTCGATTCGCTAGAAAGATTAGGGGGCGCGGCTATTTCCTCTACACTTGACATGAGAAGTAGTTTCTTTCAACTTGACTTTGATGAGGAAAGTAGAGAGATTACCAGTTTTCAGACGGCTACCGGAAGTTGGTTTTGGACGCACTCATGTTACGGCCTGAAAAATTCGCCTGTCGTTCACCAACGGGCACTGACGATGTGGTTTAGCGAATTCTTGCAAAAGTTCATTTCTACATAAGTTGATGATATAATAGTGCATTCATCTTGCTTCAATTCCCACCAGCAGCATCTCGAAATGACCATAAAACGCGCGTTAACCGCCGGGTTTAAGATAGGATTGGAGAAATGCACTTTCGCAGCACCCTCTGTAGCTTATCTAGGTCACGTTGTCGATAAGGATGGAAGCAGGGCGGATCCAAAAAAGACTGAAGCCATCGCTAATGCAAGTCCACCAAAAACTGTCAAACAGGTTAGAAGTTTTCTAGGCCTGACCGGATTTTTCAGGAAGTTCATCCCGAATTATGCAAAAATATCAGCACCGCTAGTCGAGTTGACCAAAAAGGGAGTACGGTTTCAATGGACAAATCAGCAGCAGCAGCAAGCATTCGATATGCTAAAAGAGAAACTTATCAAGGCTCCCGTATTAGCTTATCCTGATCAAACAAAGCCGTACCGGTTGTACTGTGACGGGTCGTCAAAATCTGTAGGAAGTGTGCTCACGCAGGTGTATCCGGAAGGAAAGCGGCCCATAGCGTACTTTAGCCGAAAACTCAAACCACATGAAAGCTGCTATACGACTTCAGACATCGAAGGACTTAGTATGCACGAGAGCGTCAGATTTTTCCACCCGTATTTGCATCTCCAGAAATTCACCGTGTATACGGACCACTTGCCGTTAAAATATATTTTTCGAGGCAAATCTAGCGCTGTGCGGTTGGAAAGATGGGCGTTGCTATTACAGGAATACCATTTTGACCTAGAATATTTACTAGGAGTAAAAACGTCGGCGCCTATTATCTCTCCAGGTGACACGAACGGGATGGCGACCAGGCGATAAGACTTTGTAGTTTCCCCCTCAATCGGCTGGTACCAGTCACAGAAAACGTGCAGCCAGAAACTGGGAAGAATATGCCACTACAGTATACGGAACCAGTAGGCCAAATTTCAGTACGCGATACAGTTGCCGCAATAGGTCAGGCCCAAAATAACGAGCAGCGGAAGAACCTGGGCCAGGGAAGCTTCGACAATGACGTAGTGCAGGGAGAGAACTCAGCAGGACGAGATGTATGCTAAGAAGTATAACAGAACACGCCAGAGAATTCTGTCCGTGACGCAGTAGCTATATTAATGAATAAGATTTTAGTCCGTAGGGAGCAGAGAAACGATCCTTTCTGGGGCCGTGTAATAGACGCTTTAGAAGGTAGAAACGTAGACATTAAGTTAAAACATCTAGAAACCTTTTTTCTTGTCGACGACGGGATACTTCGTAGGTTAACGTTATATCGAAATAGACCGAAGAAGTTCCGCGAGCAGCTGGTAATTCCCAAAGCGCTCGTACCTAGTGCGTTAGCATTAGCCCACGACAGCCACCTAGCCGCCCATCAAGGTTTCTTGCGGACCCAGGAACGAACTAGAGACTCATTTCACTGGCACAACCAATCGTAAGACGTTAGGAAGATCATGTCTTCCATGTCAGAAACGTAAGAGGCAGGGATGCGTCAAGGCACCGATGGGGAGGTCAGAATTACCGGAGTTTCCCATGGACAAAATATCTATCGACTTAATTGAATTGCCACTGAGTTACAGCGGGAACAAAAATTGTCTAACAGTGGTCCACGATTTCAGTTGTTATATGTCTTGTTATCCTATACCAGACAAGAGGGCAATTACTGTGGCAGATGCGTTCTTAAAATACATAGGAGAACAAGGGGCGCGGCGCATAGCAAGAAGTGACAACGGAAGCGAGGTAGTTAATGCTATTTTCCAGGAAATGCTAAGGCTGCTAGAAATCAAATCACAACTAGTGGAGGTTTTTAGTCCATTTCAAAATGGCCAGATCGAACGATTTAATGGCACTATAAAAAAGGCACTGTTGCATCTCGCATCCGAGGACATGTATAACTGGGATCGAAGCGTGGGACTGGCAGGCCTCGGCATTAATGCCTCTTTTCAGACATCAATTAAAGACTGCCCTTTCTACATCTTCAAGGGGAGGGATTGTAGGCTCCCGTATGTTGCAATTCTTGCCAATCAACCGATAGATTATGCGGGAGAAAATTACGGGATCGACGTGATGAGGCGCCTGTCCAGTGCGTTCGCGTACGTTAGAAAGAACGCCAGAGTAGCACGTGACCGAAACGCTGAATATTACAATCGCTCGGCCAAGGACCCAAAAATAGTTCCAGGCAGCATTGTACTCAGGAGGAACGATACTATGCGGGCTGAGCGGGAGCGTTCGTGGCCGACCATGTTCATCGGTCCCTATCGTGTGTTGTCAACCACAGCCACAACAGCGGTGATCAGGGGTATTTACGCCGACCAACAACCGAGCAGCGTGCACTTGAACAAACTCAAACGCGCTGAGATCAGAGAAGATTTACCGTATGCTTTCAATAACCATGTAACAGCAAATGTTCAGAACCCAGAGCCGGTGGACGATGTTCCCACTGCAGCCCAGTCACAGCCAAGGGTACCCGAGACAGGTACCAGAGAGGAACCGAGGTATCGACTCCGAAGCAGATTCATTCCATAAACTATGCCCAGACTCCTTTTTGCAGCTCCCAAATAATCAACTTTTACAGGAAACAGGTCCGAGACGGCCTGTGCATCATCTAAAACACTCATCGTACTTTTTTACTATCATCACCTCGTTTATTTTTCAACTATATATTTTCATTGATCGGGGCTTTGATAAGAGTGACGTGCTATCTTCTGTTATAAGGTAAACTTTCAGATCAAAATTAGGGAGGTACTTGCCCACGCGAATATCAAAAAGAAGTATTATGTAAGGGAATAGCTTAAATACACACAGATTGGTGAATCAATATGGGCAATTGTGTCGCATTATAAAAAAAGAAAATCTAAGGGTGACATTCAAAAATTGTCGATAACATTGTAGTACTTGCCGAGGCATTTAAAAGGGGAAACCATGTATATAAACAAACAAAAACATTTGGGGAGCTGTAATAATGGAAGGGTAAGCCAAACCTCAAATTGGGATGATATGAATGACAAATGTGTATAATTTTAAGTCCGTAGAAATAAGTATTGCACTGTGGTGTCCGTTGAATTAAACGGAGCGAGATCGATTTCTTTAATGTCAATCGTAATGATGGAGTCTGGCCACTGGCCAGAGCGATTCAAACTGTAAAGTTAATAATAATAAAATAAGAAAAAAATACATAAAAAAATATATAAATAAAAAATATACGTACAGAAAAAAAAAAATATTTGAAGTAATTAACGGTGTCCCTTTCGGGAGCGACCGTAATGTTAATTGTGACCAGTCTCATGGCTGGCGTAATTTTGTATTACTAGAATTAATTCTCAAACAAAAAAGAACTGTGTAACCTTCTACACATCTCCACGGAAGGCCCCATTGAATGGTCATGCGATACGAACTCTTTTATTTCACCGACACCACTCGAATTATCTCTCCTGAAACGTTCCAACAAATTTGTACCAATTGCAGCACACATTACACACCACCGCACGATGCAGAGCCTGCCGCGATGGACCAGGTCAACAACGAAGCCCGGAATCCGCACGTGAGCCAAGGACGGCTCGACCGCCACGACGTCTGGAAGGAAGGTGGGAGAAAGACCACTGGAACGGACGGAGATGAAGAAGAGCCGGAGTGACATCGCAACCACGTCAAAGGACGACCTCCTCGCCGCCGTCGAGTCGAGATTAACGTCAGATGAAGGCCTTATCTAGACGTCGTGTAACTGGGTGAGGTTCCGGGTCCGGCGTGTATAACTCAGAAGCACACTCAAAATTGCCTGCCCTCGTCGGACTCGACAACAAGGACCTCTCCAACCGTACACTAGAGTATTCCCCCCCCCAGAGCACTACATTTATAGAGAATAGATCAACGCACTCCGGCGAAACAACCTACAAGAAGCAACGGAACTAGTGGTGCACGTGGCGACGGAAGCTATTCCGCCAAGCGGAAGGGAAGGATTCAACGAAAAAAGGCTCAGTCATCGACCCGTTTCGAAGGAGACAGGGTTGTCGTATGGTATGTTACGACTTACCTAAATTACTACCAAAATCAAGCATTCAGCTACTACGCAGTTATAGCAAGTCGGCAACCGGCAAGCGACGTTGGCCGGGAAGCCCGCACGACGAGCCGAGGGACGCCTGTGACATCAGCAAGCATCGCACCTGCGGCATCCAATCACAGATCACCCGAAGGAACCCGGCCGTCGGAACATTTAATTTGTGTTTGTTCGGGAACTCTTCTTGGATAATTGCGGCCGAAGCATGGCATGCCGCAAACATTTATGTATGTGTATTCATAGCTAGTATATACCCATAGCCTTGATATTAGTGTATAGGCGCATGGAACCCGCCAAGGTAGTGAAATTAGAGTTTCTAATAGGAAAAACGAAACAGCCTCGCTCTCCTCTCTCGAAATATTACAAATAGTATCAAAACTATCAGATGTAGGAGCGGGAAAGATCAATAAATAGCTGTAATATCACGAGACCTATAGTTCGATATACAAATCGTTGAGATTGGCGTCACGGTTAGTTACTTAGAAGGCAAAATAGTCGACTAGACAAACACAAATCAAGGGCTGCGAGGGGCAAAAGTGTCAGAGAGTTCAGATCGGCTGGTTGTTTACTTTTGCACAAAATGCCGGGTATAAAAACGTAGGACGGCCTGTCAAGCCAGCCAGTGTCCAGATGTGCACCGAGACCAGCCATACTTAGTGTGACGGAGAGGAGAGAGAGACCAGGACGGAACCCTACTGCAGCAACTTCAATTTACGAGTTAAGTATATGAATGATGAATCATGATAGTGGGGTTTGGAAATTCCGGTGAGATGTGTAGATGGCGGTAGGAGTGCTTTGCGTGTTCTTTGTATCCACACGTAGGTCGTGAATTCATTGTGTTTTAAGTCCCCGGAAGATTCGTGTATCAGGGTCGTTAGAGAAGAGTGAAGGTATTTTACCTCTTGTCGTTATTATCCTCTGTTGTGCCACATACCCCCTTGTTTTGAATCGCGCCTCCGCTCGAGCCATATTCAATATCTATATTTAATGATCAGACCAGTCATAATAATTCACGTGATAATTGATATAATTAATATTTATTAGACCTGATTTCGAGAGATCATATCGTAGGAGTCAACTTTGAATAATAAGGAAGTTTGCCACGCTACCATTTTTCTCAATTTGTGATTGAAATATAATAATTAATATATTACATTCTGTGAGTTTTCAAGATCCCTCACTGAAAGTTGTGGAAAAGATAAAATTCAGTTTCCCAAAATCAGTATCACACGACACCAGAGAAACTTTGCAATGGGGCATTATAGGCTGCTAGAATTGGTCGTAAGGGAGTGCCGGTTTTGTGTACCTTCGGAAGCAAATATATGACTCCAGGGGAAGCACCAGAATTGTACAGTGAACAGTAAGTCGCATTGAAATTTTCTAGGAAACTTGAAAAATCAAAATTAGATTTGAACTTCTTAATGTGCTGCAAAGCTGATCTAGTTACCCCGAAATTCCTTCGTTTCCGTCTATACCGGAAATCACTCCAGAACAGCCAACTGTACAAATCATGGTAAGCAAAACTTTTAGATATAGAAATTCAAACCCAGCGCAGTAATATTACGAACCATGCAAATTCAGAAAAGCACTTTCTATCTCAGATTAAAAATCCATTGTTGTTTCTCGATTATCTCAGCTTAGTTCTTTCGTACAGCGCAACAAAAGGAAATTTATAGATAGAACTTAATTCGTCCGCAGCAGAAAATTAAACGCATTAGGAACATCTCCGAACCTAACCTCTTGTAATCCAGGCAACGTAATATTCAACTAATCAAGTGCAACCCTTCAAACACACCTCAAATTTCTATTGTACTTTCGGCTAAAATTCTGCCTATCCGAATTCAAACCGGCTACTATAAACTTTTCATTGGTTTTGAAAACTTGGGCAACAGACTGAAATCTCAACCACAATGCCCTATGTTATCATTTGCCGAGGTAAAGAATAAAATCAAAGAAACTTGTCATAGCATATTCACCGTATACAGTTAACATAAATTGTTTTCTCCAATTTTCTCTGAATCTGATTTATCTCTGTTGTCAAATTTTAGCAAAGAGAACTCAGTTGTAGTATGTAGACCCAACAAAGGGAAACGTGTGATCATTCTAGATAAGGATCAGTGCAATCAAAAAATGAATGCCATTTTAACAGATACAACCAAGTTCACTCTTTACGATCCATTTACCGATTCTTTTAAGCTTACACTTAAATTCACCGATAAAATTCATAGATTTTTGAAAAAGCTGTTAGATAAGACATTATTTCTAATTCGATTTACAGTTCTCTATACAATTCAGGTGCTTTCCCTGGAGTCATATACGGGCTCCTGAATGTACACTAAAGAGGCATTACCTTACGACAAATTCTAGCAGCCTATAATACTCCATCCTATCCAGTTGCAAAGTTTCTCGTGCCATAACTTGAACCCTTAACGACTAACCAGTATACATTACGTATTATGAATTTAGAGACAGTATCAAAAACCTTCAATTACCGCCCAATGACTACCTATCCAGCTTTGATATCGCCTCTCTCTTCACCAACATTCCCGTAGACGAAACAATAGATAAATTTGTAACAAAATTTTTGATAACAGTCTTATTCCTCAACATGGATCAACATACCTTTAGAACTTTTCTCAGTCTTGCCATTAAAGATTTTTTTTTCATTTTTAACAAAAGACTGTACAAGCAAGTGGAGGGAGTTTCCATGGGCAGCCCACTTGGGCCTACGTTGGCAAATATCTTTTTATGTCATCATGAAGCTCTTTGACTAAACGTTTGCCCAAACAACTTCAAACCGATCCACTATAAACGTTTCGTAGATGACACCTTCCTCAAAAAAACCATACAGATTCGCGCTCTTTTCTTCAGTATTTGAATAGTAAACATCCAAATTTTAAAATCACTGCTGAAAACCAATCTAACAATTCATAACTCTTTCCTAATTATATTAATAACTAATCAAAACTCAACAATGACCCCTAGTATTTACAAAAAACCCATATTCTCAGGTTTCAGGACAAGTTTCTTCAGTCACTGCAAGGATCAATTGAAAATCAAGGCAATAAAAACTTTACTTTCTCGGGCATACCATTTGCATTCTTCCTACCTTGCATTTTCAAATGAAATAGACTTTCTTAGAACATTTTTCAAAAGTAAAGGTTATCTACACCATCTTCTGGACCACTACTGAAAACTGTTCCTTAACAAACTATTCGATCCAGGCATAACTAAACATTCTGTCCATTAATTAGACTTATTTTCATTCGCTTCCATATTACAGCAAGGACTCTGTCAACACGGTTAACACTCTGAAAACTTTCCTCTTTGAAGATTACCCGCACATTAACTTCAAATTTGCAAACAAAAACGCCTTCACCATTGGATCTCATTTTAAATCCAAAGACAAGTCTCCTACACCTCTCCTGTCGAGTGTTATCTACAAAAATATCAGTGCAGAAGCTTGGTACATAGGTAACACTGGAAAATATTTCAAAGCTCGAATCGATCAACATTTAGGCGTATCCAGTAGAACAGGTTTACCCCTCGCAAAACCTGCTCATTCTGCTCCCCGTCTCCATGCTAAACAAAATAATCATCCTATCAGCACGACAGATTTCTCAATCATAAGCTTTTCTACCCCACTCGAATTCCCCACACTGGAATCTCTCTACATCCGTAGAGCAAAACCTAACCTCAACATTATGACCTCGGCTGTACCTCTACACACGGTTCATGACTGACCCATCGTCCTCCGACTGCACAGACGTCGACAACGGGACCTTCCAAGCTCGCTCCATTCAGTTGCATTTTAGACCTCCCCAACCAAAATGAGGCAGGAGTTGAGCAATGTATTATTTTTTTGTTAGCCAGGCGGGTTGACCTAAATGTGAACAATGGCAAAAACTATAATTAGCTGACCATAAAAAAAGACGGCGATGAAGGAGTTGAGTCATAATACTAATTTCATTCAGGCAGTCAGGTGGGTTGACTGAGATGTGAAAAATGCTAAAACGTTAGAGTAAGCTGGCCATAAAAAATGACGGCGTTGAATTTACCCCCATCGCGGGTGATAGTCTTACGCCACAAGGCATTTTAATTCTATATGCAGTAGAGTTGAGAAAAATCTGCTATAAATCGTTCACCGCTTCTCAGGATAGAAAAAAGCATCAACTTGTCTATTCTTCCGAAAAAGAAGGCTTAAGTTGGCCTAGAAGTAGCTGACTGGCGATGACTGGACGTTTATATTATTCGACATCGGACGGCGTCACATTTATTTAACAACGCAGTGCTCATGTTTACTGAATAAAAAATGTAAAATGGCTAATGAAGCAATAAAATCAGTTGTTAGGCATTCAGACAACTTGGTTTTGATATATGCGTCAATATTAACAAAACATTTGGAACAAAATAACAAAATTACACGGCGAGATACTGTGATTTGATGGCTTGGAAGGAAATACAAAGTGCTGTATATCATGGCATTACTGATAAATCTACTATATGTTCATATCTGTTCAGAGATCAATCTCTTAGCTAAATTGGAATTTTTCAAATTTTTTTCGAACCATTTTAGTCAGTGTCTCCTGCCATGGTTTCATTACCTTCGCCATGGAGGTTATTTTTCGTCGAGTTTGTCGCTCACCAAGATAGTTCAAAAAGTTAAAAACGGATTTTAATGAAATTTACAGGGATTGTTAGGTATGTTAGGAGGAATAGAAGATGAAGTTTTGGCGAAAATCCGTTCATATGTTTGTTTCCCATGCCATAAATCGAAAAGTCTGGACAGATTTTCATGAAATTTCTACAAGTTGTTTGGTATATCACGAAGAGTCAATGATCATTTTTTTTGTGATTATCTGTTTGTTCGTTCGTTATTTTATCGCCGTTTGTAACTTTATGCATGTCAGCACAATAACTTAAAAAAAATTATCAATGGATCCTTATAAATTTTACAGGAGTTGTTGGCAATGTTAAAAACATAAATAATTGAATTTTTCTGATGATCGATTGATCTGTTTGTGAATTTAACTAATGATTATCAGAATGATTGTTAGCAGTACAGCTCAAAAAATTATAAACGTATATTCAAGAAAATTACTGAAACTGTTCGTACTGTTAAATGACGCAAATGATTAGTTTTTGGCGCTTCTACAGAAAAAATCATAGGCTCAGAAACAATTTCAATTTATTACAGCCCATGCTTGACGGAGGTATATTTATGCGCTCTCAGAGTGTTCTAGTTTATATTTTATTGTTACAATGGTTCCCCTGTTAGAATTACTTTCTTTTATTTTTAAACAGTTTTCATAATCATTACTCTCATTATTTTCAGAAAACGCTTATTATGATTTTGACAATTATAATGGCCATGCTGGTAGTTTTTACACCCTGAAAAATACTTTCCTCGCCGGATTAAACTCTCAAGAATCATTCATCAATCTGAAAAGAAGTCAAGTGATAAGATTTTCTTTAAAAATTATAAATAACTTTTTTAAGGAGACTTCCCCCTTACCTGTCGGTGTCGGTGCCAGTCACTTTTTATTTGGGGGAGGGTTGAAAGAAGGCAGTAGAATATAAAACATGGAGGGGCTTCACAAAATATGCAAACACCCATGATGGCGAAATGGTAACAATATTGAATGCGTAAAGATCGTGGGCATGGCTTAATGGGAGGAGGGGAAAGGCTTGTCTGAACATGGGGTGGCTTGGTTCAATATGGGGTGGGGGTAGGGCTGCGCGTAAATTGGGGTGGGCTTGGCGCCCCCCCCCCCTCCTTACGAGAATAGGCTAGATCTGCCAGCTATAATAGGAACATGGCTAGAGAAGCATGACGTCAGCTACGCAGGGTATATGGTACCCATGTTTAGCGTTCTAGGGTTGAACTGTGAAGCTGTGGACAAAACGTACTAGTCATATTTCAGTTTTTCGATTTACCTATTTTCTGTTTTTCCTAGCATGACAACCTAGAATCGGTGTCTGATTGCTAAGATACGTCGCTGTTATAGCCGACAATTTCACTTCGTCAGCGGGATTCGGACCCCTAGTATGCGTGAGGCTCTCGCCCAGTTCTTGAACAGAGTTTTATGACAGTACAGCGCGTGTAGCTCATCCTGCAGTACGAAGCTGAATGTAGATAAAACTGCACATGAATGCCAGTCGTTGCCGTGCGCTGATACCCGAGCGTTCTCCACTGAAGATAGGCGACACTGTACTGCAGGCAAGATTTCTTTTTGTTCGGAGGGAAAGAAAACCCTTTATAATGAAGCTCAAATTTTCGGCAAGGATGAACTCTGGCTAAGAAGCTGTGCACAAATATTGCAATATCATATTGAAGTTTTGCATGTTTTCTGGGTACTATATTACACTGCAAAAACACATAATTAATGTAGTGGGCGCGTGTGCATGCGGGCAGAGATGTACACTGCGTTGTATGTACGAGGAATGGCTGTGACAGAGCGACAGTGAAAGGAGTAGACTGCGCGTAAAAGTATTAGTACCTTGCAGAAATTTTTGAGATTCATAGTTATTCTGAATGTTTTATCTTCGTTAAATTTAATTTTTACCTACATTGATGGAGATGGATGTACTCTTTATTTTGACGTGATGAATTTAATTTGTGACTAAAATTTACTTGTATATTTTGCCATTTGTTAAAATTGGTCCTAATACAGGTGTGTGTGATGTATGTAATAATTGGTAACCTCCTTTGTTTGGGCAATTAAAAAGTGTTAATATGGGTCGTAAGGCGGATTTAACAGACATGCAGAACGAAAAAATCGTGCAGACGCTAGCTGATGGTCAATTGCCGTCGCCATTGCTGAACAACGGGCCCGACATCCTTGTACTGTGAGGAAGTACACTCGGAACTTTACCTCATCTCAAAAAAAAAAAAAGAGTGGAGCCCAAATTTCGAAGGATTCCTGAGCGAAACTTGCGAGCGGTGAAGCGGTAAGCGAGAAAGAAGTTGTCTGCCAGTAAGCACATTTTCGAAGCCGCTGGTGTGAGTAATGTGGGTAGGAGTACCAGGTGCAAGATCCTGCGGTCCGTAAGAGAGATTAAAAAGCCGCTTTGAAACCCTCCCTAGACGCCGCTACACAAGGAAAATCGCATAGCAACGTCTCGTAAATCTATGAAGTCGGATTTTTCCACCGTCCTGTTAATGGATGGTCCTGACGGATGGAGCTGAGGGTGGATCATGAAAGGCGATACCACCCCAACCGAATGAGGCGCCAACAGGGCTGAAGTAGGGTACTTTTCTTGCAGGGAATCATCGGTGAAGAGTTCGTAGGCCCAGTGAGAGTGGTGGTGGCGGCGGCAGTCAAGATTGATTCCACGTACTACTGTGACCTGTTGTGAAAGAATTTCTTGCTTTGGTTCCGAAAGAAGGGTGAAGCCTTCAAACGCAACATGATTTTCATACAAGATAACGCCCCCTCCTAAGCCTCTCGCTACACTCAGGAGTGGTTGAAGAATAAGGGACAGAATGTGATGATCTGGCCTCCCAACTCACCCGATTTGAACCTCATCGAGCACTTTTAGTCGGTCCTGGAAGCAAAAATTTGCGAGGGAGGCCGCCAATTCTCGGGTAAAGAACAGTTGTGGAACACCATAGTGGAGCAGGAAGCAAAGAATGCAGCGGGAGGACTCAATAGTACTAAAATGAAACTTAGCTGTGACCGCACGTAGTAAATTTACATCACATCGACGAGTCGAAGTATTTGAGTGTGGGACCTCAGGCCTTCATAGGTTGTTTTCTTAAACATATCACCGTATTTTTTCGATTTATTTCATTCAATCTACCGCTCATGACAGGCCAGCTAATTGAGCTACAAAATACCGCAAAATGTTGTCAGGTACAGAAAGTCGAGCAATAGGCTAACTGCTACTGTGATTTCTCTCACATACAGAATTGGCTATAATGGTGCTTATGATTGTCGGTAAGGAATTTGTGAAGAGCACTGTGAACTGAATATGAAATGTAAATAAGGCTCCAATCAAGAAAAAGCAGTTAAATCAGGTCGTCAAAAGGGAACAAATTTCTACGCTATGGCTGTGAAAGTTTCCACCAGCATGCACTGCAATTTTCTGTCGATAATTGCTGAATTAGTATATATTCCGTCAATTTATTTATACGCTTGATCTGAATTTCGCAATTTAAGACGATTTTACTGGTTAAATTAGTTAAAATACTCCTAGGCTGCTCCGCCATAGATTCGTCGATGATGACGTCACTTTTTGGTGTAATTTCTCGTGAGTTCTCTCGTTACGCTCTTTGGTTCCTGATAGTGGAGTGTTCCAAGAAAATTTCGCCAAGTACTATCAGTACCTTAACAAAATATGTGGACAACAGTTTGCTGTTAGTTATCAGGAAGGACGGGGCTCGATTTTTTCAAATCATAAACTCCAGATAATATAAAACTTAGAAATTCAAAATATTGCTTGTTTTTCTTCGGTTGGAGTTAAATTCCTAAGGTCAAATAGAGTTGAAAACTCTTATTCAAATTCGTTTTAAACTATTTAAATCACTTTCTAGGCCTTCATTATTTTTCTTTTCATATAGATCACTATTTGCACTCCCATTTTCACAATTATTGTATCACAAATAATCTACGAAAGCTGGAATTAAAAAAGTGGTATAATATTATTTGCCAACCAATATTACTTAAAAAATAATCATAATAATAACCATAAGACTTTTGCTACAAGTATTATTTTGAAAAAACCGTGGGACTAAAAATTTTGAACACAGTCTAAAATAAACCCTATGTTAATGTATTTGATCTTTCTTTTCGCACTCTTAACCAAATAGGCGGAAAATAGGCCACATTGCAGATTTTATAATATTGTTGTAGTTTGATGGAGATCGGTAAGTGAAAATTAGCCCAGATTTCAGACTATGGTCGCTGTGGGTCTCCTTATCCCTGTAATTGAATGCACTTCTTGCTCAGCCAACGATAAATTTAAACAATGAAGATATATCCAGATTCTTCAGAGCTTTCGTGGATTCTGATTTTTATTACTTTCTCCATTCTTACCTTTAAACTGTATTTGTTTTCAGTTTATGATGTGCAAATTGAGTAATTGATCAATGAATCACAGGAGAAGTAATTTTTCAAGGTGCTCTTACCTTTTCAAAGTTGCTTCTTCCTTTGAAGAAGTTATCGCTCCAGCTCAGAAGTTCCCATGGACTGAATTTGTACCATGGCGTATACAGGATACGCGGTGGGGAATTTAATGAACTTCAGTGATGCTTTATCGCTTGCTAATATGAACTGTTTTTTTTTTTCGCATATCATCCAAGGTCCAGTTCATATTCAGCATCATGCAGCGCTTGACCAGGCACGAAGGCATCTTTTGCTTGGTATTTTTCCTACTATGTCGTCAGAAGCTCTAATCTTGGGATTTTGGAAAAAGTTCAAGAACAAGAAATCATGAATAAATACGATATGTTTATAAAGCAATTATCAGATTAACATAAGAGTCGACATAAATAAAAAAGTTAACGTTTCGGGATGAAAATCTCATCTTCAGAACTAAAACAAGGATATAAACGTCTAAGACCAGCAATTTATTTTAATATGCTAGCTGGCGACAGAGATGTTATTGTGGGGAGTGTAAAAGGTGAATGACCGTAGTAAGCTTGCTTGTACAGTCGGACAGTTAGGGAACCTTGTTGGCGGAAGGAGTGTACAGTTGGGGGAAAAGCGTCAGTTGTAGATTGCAGTGAGGGGAACGGTTGAAGTCATTGTGTTGAGGCTGGGATTACTTTTATGAATGTAAAGAGATTAAAATATTGTGAGTTTTTTGAGTTGGAGAAGTCGATGATGAAGAAGTTTTCCTGCTAATGGGATGAATGTTTTATTCTGCATGGAGACGGGGAGCTGAATGTGCAGGTCTTGCAAGTGGTAAACCTGTTCTACTGAATATACCTAAATGGTAAAAAAATTACACTAAGACAAATATAAAATACTGAATATAATGTCAACTAATGGTGAAGTTTAACGTTTCGGGAAAAACATCCCATCCTCAAAAAAAGTTAAAATTTGAATCTAAGCCTGTGAATAATTTTTACTCCATTGCTTGTGCGGTGCGGGGAGAATAGATGTTGTCGGAAGGAAATCTAAAAGGGGCCGGATGTCAGCTCCAGTACAGACAGCGAACGTGGGACTAATTGTGGGCAGGGCAGGGGACGCATGTGTGAAGCAATACAGCCGAGGTCATAATGAAAAAGCTGGGTCTTGTTCTGTGTATATAGTGGGGCTCTAATGTTGTAAGCTCAATTGGATTAGAAGAGTCTATGATGGAGAAGTCATTCTTGTTGGTGGGATGGTTGTTTTACTTAGTATGTAGCTGAATGTGAGGCTTTTGCAAGTGGTAAACCTGTTCGACTAGATACACCTAAATGATGGTCCATATGGGCTTTGAAGTGTTGTCCAGTGTTACCGATGTACGAAGCATTGCGTCCCCTGCCCTGGAAACGGTAGATAACACTGGGCAAAAATTGTTGTGGTTCCGTGGTTTCGTAATCGTATACAGATCCGATCTGGCAAAAGGTGTTGCCACTCTAAATAAAAATTAGTACCATAAAAAAATGAATGAAATCCTGGCCGATACGTCAAAGTTCAATACTTACGATTCTCATACCGATCCTTTCAAACTTATGCTTAAAGTAATCTACAAAATCCATAGATTTAAAAAAAACTGTTAGACCAAGGCATCATCACTGATTCGATTTACCGTTTACTTTAGAATGCAAGTGCTTCCCCTGGAGTCATGTGCGGGCTTCCAAAAGTACACAAAGCCGGTGCCCCTTTACGACTAATTCTAGCTGCATATAAAACACCATTCTACCCTATTGGGTAGTACCATGGGGTACCACCATCGGGTAGTACCACCTGATGCTCTTTTCCTTTCCTTTCTCTTCTTCCTCTTTTCGGCCAAAGCCCGTACTGGTGATGGCAGGGTTTGGGGCACGTGGATAGCTGGCCGCTCTCGTTGCTATCACGACTGTCGATTGGCTTTTTTGTAATT
>LQNS02276482.1:5937832-5949572 GCA_001587735.2 Parhyale hawaiensis | reverse complement strand
TGTATCAGATGCTACATATTTTCGGTTTTGTGTTGAAACTTGTAAGCATCTTTCACAATTCCACATGAAGCTTTTGGGAAATCTGTTAAACATGTCTATCATGCCCGGACGTAATTTTGCACAAGAAGCACAGAAAAGAAAGTCACATTTTGTGCAAACAACTTTCGGTGTAGCATTTGCAGTAGGTCCTCTACACACGGTACAAAGCCAGTTGCTTCTCAGTGGATCTTTCATTAACTTTCATGTTCGGAAAGAGCAACGTTTCGAATCTCACGAGTTCATAGTCATGCGGGTACTACATAGAACCCACAGTTCTAGAACCTTATAGCCTGTCAAACATGTCGAACTGGTCTACAGTTGCCAAATAGTCATTATGCAAGTTAAAGGCAATTGATCGGTGTGTAGCTGTTGCTATGCGCGTTGATCCTGTGTGAGAACCCTGTCGCGCATAGGTATGTTCCACATTGCTATCGACATACTACAGTAGGACTATGCCCCTTTCTATTTCTTCTGTCAGGTTGTCTTCGTACAGAAGCGGAGGCTTTTACAACTCACTTCAAGTATAAGCGGAGCCCTTAATACGTAATGGGAGTCTGTGATCTAACGACAGTACTTGACGGATATGTCCATTTATTCTTCATTATGGTGAGCCGTTAGCTCATGCATCTTATCAGCAAGACAATTTTTAACTGAAAATGGGTGGTTGCGATCAGAATCGTACTGAAAGATTATATTCAGCCAAAACCATAGGTTACAAATAAAATCAATCATTTAGGCGAATAGCTATATAATAATTTTATGATGCATACCACGTGTTTTTTCTCGTGCTTATAGTTCATTCAACTGGATAAGGAACTTTTCCAGTCCTCCAATCTAAGCGCGAGGCCGAAGCAGTTCTCTCTCAATTCTCTGGTGAAATGATTTAGTTTGGGGCAATCGAATTAGGCCTTTGAGGATTAACTTGTCCGAATGTTCTGACACGGGCCCTGGCTTCGACTAGTTTACAACGTTGACTGTTGATCAGTTATCTGTGACACTTCCATGAACAGAGTCTGACTCGGTAAAATGGAGATTTCAATCGACTCAACATAATCGGGCTGTTCTAGCACGTGCTACACGATTCAAAGTGTCGAAGCCAAAGTTTCCCTCTGGTCCGCAGAGTTCAAGTCGAAGGGTTTGGCTCAATCCACTATGACGACCCAAGGTAAATGGGAGATGCTTATTTTGGAGGCTCTCTGGGTATGTTTGCATTTTAGATCCGGCACCAGCTTTGGATGTTTCGACAGCACTAGTAAGTTCCCATTGTTTTCCTACGGGGAAAAATAGAAGGATCCACCAAGAAGCCTAAACTAACCTATTTTACGTTAGGTAAGGTTAGGCTAAGTAAGGTTAGCTTAGATTGCGTCATTTTAGGCGATATTAAGTTCGTCTGGGATCGGCAGATATTTCTCCAATAGGAAAACAGTGGGAACTTCGAAGTGAAATATCTCAAAAACGTAGCATTTATCCATAAATTTGTATTAATGAAAAATGTCTTAGAATGGCTTCTTTAACCTTTATAAAGTGGCAAGGCATCCAAAACTGGTGCTGGATCTAAAAGGCGAATATACCGCTCTCTGCATCGAGCTCAAACAAACGCTCAACCAGCAGGAAGAGGGACGAGATAGGATTTTAAAATCATTTGAGGTCTTTGTTAAACATTCCCTTCATTAACATACATTAGTCAGAATTTTAGAACCACTGTAATTATGTAAACCATTTAAGAACATTTATTACCGAGCTGCATAGCTAAGAATTAAAATGTTCACCATATTCGCTATAGGAATCTTACAATCTAAGAAATTTTAGAACCTACCGATCCTTCATTCTTTAAATTGCACAATGGCTAGTTGGAAACTCTAGATGCGCCCGACATGTCCAACAATAGGCTCTTGGGTTCTAGTGCCCGCATGACTATGAACTCGTGAGGTTCGAAACGTTGCTCCTGTCGAACATGACGCCGACCGCAATTTTAGCTAAATGGATGTCTTTCTGTACCCTACATGTGTGCACTTAAGAAGATAAAGCCAAGTATAGCAACGTAGAAAGAGAAGCCTTGAAACTAATTCAAATCCAGAGTCTTCTTCGTTTCGACGAAACTTACATTTACCTCCTCACAGCTTACACAAGTTTTACCGTTTTGCAGCTTTTTTAGGTTTTACCTTACTGACAACAGCAAATTATTTCCATTTATTTTGACCTCTGAATCTTTTTATCTTGAAGTAGAAATTATCGTTTATCCTTATAATACTTTTGGCAGTCGATCTGTTAGTACCTCTCCACTGAAAAATTGTGAAAAGCTTACGCAAAATTTTAAAATATTGCATTATTCTCTTTCTCTTTGCGAGTGGCCTGCACGTTATCAGGCTGCCCCCACTGTCCGGCCACCGGACGCCTCTTTGTTTGTATGAGCTGGCTTTGGGTTTGGGGCTCTGGGTGTAGCCCGTTAGTTGGAGGAAATGCCACTCTAAAGGAGGATGAGACCTTTTGGTCTAACGGCATCCCTAAGAGGAGATGAAAAGGCTGGTGCCATAGCTGGGTTCTCAGTCTTCCGCAGTCAGCTCCTCTCTCTCTTTCATCAGGTAGTACAACCAGATGCTCTTTTCCCTTCCTTTCTCTTCTTCTTTTCGGCCAAAGCCTGTACTGGTGATGGCAGGGTCTGGGACGCGTAGATAGCTGGCGGCTTTCTTAGCTATCGTTACTGTCGATTTGTTTTTGCTTCATTATGCTTTATATTGCCTTCTTAGTTCGTGGGATTCTTTGTTTCTTATTTGTATATTTTTGTATTTATCTGTACAGTACTGTATATTTATGTTTTTTATTTTTCTCTTTCTGGGGATGTGGAATGCAACCCGGGACCTGGTCGGGCTCGGTGGCGTCGTCTCCTCTATTGTTAATATTAGAGGACTGCATGCGAACCTTGCCGAGCTCGACTTAGTGTCCCGTGGTGTGAATGTCGTGTGCTGCCCTGGCATCCAAATCCCTGCAGTATGCCCAGACTGCAATAGGACCAAATGACTCAGATAATTTGGCTTTCCAGACAGTGATAAAAAAGTATCAAGAAACGAAATCACTCTGAGAGCGCATACCTCCGCCAAGCGAGGCAACGGTAACAAAAAATTCAAATTGGCTCTGAAACCATAATTTTCTCTATATAGACTCCAAAATTTAATCATTTGTATCTTCTGACAGTAATAACAGCTTGTGTAATTTTTTTGAAGATCCGTTCATACCTTTTTGAGTCATACTACTAACAAACGTTATGACAAAGATGAGTCAAACATGCAAACGAACGTACCGATCTGCACCAAAATTCAATCATTTTTGTCTTTTGACATTACTAACAACCCCTATAAATTGCATAAAGATCTATTCATTATTGTTTTGAGATATTGTGCTAACAAGCATAAAATTAAAAACAGTGACAAACGAACGAACGAACGAACAACGGATCATTACCAAAATTTGGTCATTTACTCGTTGTGATATACTTAACAACTCATGTTGATTTCATCAAAATCTATTCATAATTTTTTGAGTTATGGTATTGAAAAAATGAGGCAGAAAAACAAACAAACGGGTAGACATATCTTCACCAAAAGTTAATCATCTGTTTCTCCTAACATACCTAACAATCCCTGTAAATTTCATCCAAATCGGTTCATAACTTTTTGAGTTATCTTGGTGACAGACAGCAAACAGACGAACAGACAGACAAACACGACGAAAACATAACCCCCTTGGTGGAGGTAATGAGGAGTACCATATTTAATTCAGTAGTCATACACTGGGATTACAAAGCTGAAGGAGGTATGATGTCTAGGAGAAACCTGACCTGACAAGCTGCTAGAACACTTCCAAGAGGAACTAATTGCATCATTGTCACCGGAAGTGCAAAGAATTGAAGGCGGCTGTGCGCATCTTCAACGGAAGACGGCTGCTTGTATTTTCAACGGATATTATTTGTTATTACAATATATCTAATAGCAATATGCTACAGACTTTGCGATACATTGAAATCTTTCAGCAATCTTTGTACAATTTTATATCCTAAACTGGAACACCTCGGTGGCGTAAGACCATCACCCGCGGTAGGGGGTAAATTCAAGAAGTCATTATTGATGAACGAATTTAGAGCACAGCCCCATTCCTTCCCAGAGATTAGCTCTTTCAATTATAACATAGGAAAAAATAAAAACACTCCATTTTGCAGAAGATCTGCCGCGGTGGAGGCAAATTCACCGCGGTGGAGAAAATTCAACGTCGTTATTTTTTATGGCCAGCTAGATTTAGTTTTTTGGCATGGGTCACATCTAGGTCAACCCATCAAACACCCTACAAAAAAGTTAGGAAGATTGCTCAGCTCCTTCGACCACTTAATGGGTGGACAGACAAATATATATACAAAAATATAAAGAATTAAACTAGGGTAATTGATTAATAATATGAAGTCGAACCAAGATATATACAAATACAAAATATAAAGTACGACTGTTGGTAAAAATTAACGTTTCGGGATAGTGTGTCCCATCTTCAGAAAATCTTAAAATTTCAATCTATACCAATGACTTAAAAAGGTTTTTTTTTTCTTCATCACTAAAGTTGAGGGAGCATGCGTGCTGTCAGGGAAGAGTCCAGTAAGCACTATCCCGAAACGTTAATTTTTACCAACAGTCGTCTTTATATTTAGAATATGAAATCGACATAATTAAAATTCTTTAATGTTTCGGGATAAATGATCCCATCATCAGAAAAACTATAAAGAACCTATAACTCATAAAAAATACAATTTTTTTCTGAATCGGATGAGGGAACATGGGTGCTGTCGGGGGGAGGGGGTCTGAAACGCGAATGAACGGAGCCACGTAGAGGGGCCGGATGTCAGCCGGATTATTGGATCATTGATCCCGAAACGCTAAAGAATTTTAATTATATATACAAAAATATGTATATACAAATATCTATACATACAAAGAAATATAGATAAGTAACAAATAGAAGTCGACGAATATAAAACCTTAGCGTTTCGGGATGAAAAATCAAATTTTCAGAAGAAAGCAAAAAAAAAAAAAAAAAAATCTAGGCTACGATCAATAAATAAAAATTTTTTTATTATTAATAGGTAAGGGGTGCGTAGGTGTTGTCGGGGGAAAGTCTAAAAGGCAAATGGACGGAGTCGCGCCCAGGGGCCGGACCTCAGGTCCTTTACAGTCGGGAGAATTCAAGCTAGGTATATACAGTATAGAGCGGTACAGCCGTGTTCTTGATGTTGAGGCTAGGCTTGTTGTTATGTATGTGGAGAGACTCTAATGTTGCGAGCTTGATGGGATTGGAGTCCATGATGGGAAAATCATCCCTGCTGATGGGGTGGTTGTTTTGCTCAGCATGCAGAGCCCCTGCGCGCGGCTCCGTTCATTTGCCTTTTAGACGCTCCCCTTACCGATTAACAATAAGGAAATTTTTATTTATTGATCGTAGCCTAGATTTTTTTTTTTTTGCTTTCTTCTGAAGATGGGATTTTTCATCCCGAAACGTTAAGGTTTTATATTAGTCGACTTCTATTTGTTACTTATGTATATTTTTAGATATTTGTAGTTATGAACCGATTTGGATGAAATTTACAGGGATTGTTAGGTATGTTAGGAGAAACAGATGAATAACTTTTGGTGAAGATATGTCTCCTCGTTTGTTTGTTTTTCTGCCTCATTTTTCTCAATGCCATCACTGAAAAAGTTACGAATAGATTTTGCTGAAGTTAACATTAGTTGTTAAGTATATCACAAAGAGTAAATGACCAAATTTTGGTAATGATCCGTTTGTTTGTTTGTTTGTTCGTTCGTTTGTCACTGTTTTTAATTTTATGCTTGTTAGCACAATATTTCAAAAAATAATGAATGGATCTTTATGAAATTTATAGGGGTTGTTATTAATGTTAAAAGACAAAAATGGTTGAATTTTTGTGCAGATCGGTACGTTCGTTTGCATGTTTGGCTCATGTTTGTCATAACGTTTGTTAGTAGTATGACTCAAAAAGTTATGAACGGATCTCCAAAAAAATTACACAAGCTGTTATTACTGTCAAAAGGTACAAATGATTAAATTTTGGAGTCTATATAAAGAAAATTATGGTTTCAGAGCCAATTCGAATTTTTTGTTACCGTTGTCTCGCTTGGCGGAGGTTTGAGCTCTCAGAGTGCTCTAGTTTCTTGATACTTTTGTATCACTGTCTGGAAAGCCAAATCATCTGAGTCTTTTGGTCCTATTGCAGTCTGGGCGTACTGCAGGGATTTGGATGCCATGAACATGACCTTGCAATCAACATGGTATCGTACGTCTGCTGTAGGTAGGTCTGTAGGTATACCTGCCACTCGAACTCTGACCAGTTCCGCCTTAGCATCTTGTCTCAAGTCGCACACTTTCACAATTTCTTCCTCTAGGTTCCTTTTTCCAGGCACAAATGTTTCCCTGCACATGTAAGCTGGTCGCCCATCTTTTGGGATTTTTGGATCTTGCTTGATCTCACAAATGTGACCACATAATACAAAATGTTCTGTTGCAAGGAACTTTGAATAGTCTGATCGTCTTGATCTCTTGGCTTCGATATCGCTTCATTGCATATTATACTATTACACTATGAAAGTCTGCTTCTCTCTATCGAATTGCTTTTTGGATTGTCTTATGGTGACAATACTTGCCTACACACTTTCTGTGAACAATTATACTTGCATGCCCATATTCTTTGTAAGATTCCAACTCGACAGATAAGCCATCTTCACATTGCCAGCTGGCCTTTATATTCCATCTAGTTCAGCCTTAGAAAGTCCATCTTGACTGGTACACTGGTACAAGTTTTCAAAGATGCACTTCATGTTAATTTCAGTATTCATAAGCTGTTGCAGATCTACGTGTACCTGGAAATCAAGGAATACATATTGAAATACAGAATTAACACTAATCTGTTAAAATAGTTACAATAACTGAAAGGATTAATACACAATGGTCCTCAACAACTTTCTTAACAGTGAAAAAATTTCTAGGTGAGCTAAAACCGTTGTCGCGAAATAACTCACCAGATTTGAGACAATCAGTGTACTTTTTAGCACAATTAGATCTAGGCACTTTCAATAATATGCAGAATATGTCGTTTTAAGCAACGCGCAAGCGCTCAATAGAGTTCTTTTCAAAGTTACATCAAAGTGAGTTATAGTACTTGAGCAACAGTAGGTTCGGAACAGCTGGCATTTGACGTCTTCAGGGCAGTGACAGAATTTCCGCATTAACGTGTTTCCAAGTTATTGGAGCTCTCGCGATTCTTTCTCGACAGATATCCTGGTCATCACGAAAAGCCTCAGTGATTTCATGACTCATGTAAGAGAAGCTGTTTACGTACGTTAGAACAGAATGTTTATATCCAGGCAGGCTTCTACTCCTAGGCCTAATATACATGCTCACTGTTTTTAGTGTGTTTGACTCAATACAAAGTTTATTCGCTTCGCCCTCGCAAATTTGGAGCAGGTTTTGCAGTCCTGTAGGACGGGTAGGGGCTAGTACTCTGTCGTCAGTATAACTAAGGACATTTACTGCTGTATTGTTAATATGACAGCATACTCCAGATGCATTCATCTACAGTCAGTGAAGATATTGAACAGAATGGGAGACAGTAAGCCGGCTTGTAGCATACCATTAGTTATGCCAAATGCTGATGACATTTCCGCCCTCCCCCCGTTTCACGTAGCATTTCTGAGTTGAAACCAATACTTTAATGCTTTTACAACGTGAAGAGATATTTTTTCTCCAGCATGCAACTAAACAGAGAGTAATGGTGCACCCTATCAAATGCTGCCTTAGCGTCAAGAAAACATAGGAGCCATTGTCACTGAGATACTGTAGTTACCTCCGCCAATGAGCTTATGTTTTCGTTGTGTTTGTCTGTCTCTCTGTTTATTTGTCTGTCTGTCACCAAGATAGGTCAAAAAGTTCTGAACTGATTTGGCTAAAATTTACAGCGATTGTTAGGTATGTTAGGAGGAACAGATGATTAAATTTTGGTGAAGATATGTCAATCCGTTTGTTTGTTTGTCTGTCTCATTTCTCTCAATGCCATAACTGAAAAAGTTATGGATGGATTTTCATGAAATTAACATGAGTTCTTATGTTTATAACAAAGAGTAAATGACTAAATTTTGGGAATGATCTGTTGGTTCGTTTGTCACTGTTTTTAATTTTATGCTCGTTAGCACAATAACTCAAAAAATAATGAATGGATCTTTATGAAATTTGTAGAGATTGTTAGAAATATTAAAAGACATAATGATTAAATTTTGGTGCGGATCGGTTTGTTCGTTTGTATGTTTGACTCATGTTTGTCATAACGTTTGTTAGCAGTATAACTCAAAAAGTTATGAACGGATCTTCAAGAAAATTGCACAAGCTGTTATTACAATCAAAAGGCATAAATGATTATATTTTGGAGTTTATGCAAAGAAAATCATGGTCTCAGAGCCAATTTGAATTTTTTGCTACCGTTGCCTCGCTTGGCGGAGATATCCACTCTCAGAGTGCTCTATATTTTTAAGTAGCTTGAATGCTTCACGAACTTCGTCGTCCAATACCGTGTCCGGAATTTTCGCCGCAAGAAAATTCGCCGCAGGAAAATTGGCCGTAAGAAAATTCGCCGAAGGAAAATTGGCCGTAAGGAATTTTTGCCGCAGGGAATTTTCGCCGCAACTTGGTACAATCTGCATTCGTGTACATTCTATATCAGGTCATGTTGCCATATCAGGCATCATCGAAACTTTTACCAAATTTACCTTTACCGTATTCACTTCTGTAGTTTATTTTAGACACTATTGGCATTACTTTTTTTTTAAATTGTGTCTACTGTATAATTTTGGTAAATGCAAGGTTTTGGTGTTGTTGTGTATGAATTAGAAGTGTATTAAATATGTAGTGATCGATGATATTTTTATAGACCTCATTTTTTGTGTTTCCACAACTTTGAATTCCAGTTAACTTGTTAGTTCAACTTAGTTGAATTTTTTTTAAACATAGTGTTGATCAAATTTATCGGTAGACTTTACCCGTACTATGGTTTACATAGTGAAAAGTAGTAGAGCTTGGTGCAAAACCTGTGGATAATGGTCATTATATGTATATAGAATAGATAGAAAACATGGAGAAAAAACCTATTGGTAATGTATAGTAAGTTAGGGGTATTATAGTGGCAAAACTAACTGGCATGAGTGCATTCCACTCATAAAGATGATACTCTGTCAGTATGCGCAGCAATTGGTGATCTTGTCATTGCTCAAATCCCATAAAGCCAACAATTTGTAAAGCAAAATCAGAACTGAAGCATTCAGCATTAGCTTCTCAAGACAGTGCACGCGCGCTGATTGCTGAAGCATAAAAAATCTCGACAGTAATGCCTTATCTTACATGTTGTCTAAATATATCAGGTATGTCCCGCATTATTAGATACTGGAGACAGTTAAATAGCCTAGCACCTCTCATTCCGGCTGGACGCAGTGGACACAAAATTCCGGAGGAAAATCAGGTCATTGAAAACGGCGAGCAGTTTCTGCTATATGACAGGGCATGCATGATGTAGATGATCAATATAGAATTTTAGTGTTTGGAACACAACCAGGATTAGAAGGTCTTCAGCATAATGAACGTTGGGATTGCTATGGAACTGTAAAATGCGCACCGGGTATACATTATCAGTTATTCACCGTGCATACTGTCATTAGGAATATAGGCGTTCCACTCGTTTTTGCTTTGCTCCCCAGTAAATCCAAAGAAGCGTACACCAAATTACCACACAATCTTTGGGACTTGACACTCCCAGGGCTCCAGTTTGCTGCTTTACTCTTCAATTGGCGTTTGTTCTGTTAAAGACTCTAATTGCATTCTGTACCAAGTTGCTATAGTCAGCCCTATCACCATAAGTGGACTGTGTTCCGGTCGAGCACGGCGAAGATTCGGTGCGGCGAAAATTCCGTGCGGCCAATTTTCCTACGACGAATTTTCTTGCGGCCAATTTTCCTACGGCGAATTTTCTTGCGGCGAAAATTCCTAGAACCGTCCAATACAGTCCGTAAATTGGTCATAAGGTGAGCTCATATTATCTAGAATACTATCAACATAATATTTATGATTATTGTTATCAAAACAGTTCGTAATGCCTTCATAATGATATTTTTAGAATTCAGCAACTTTACTTTCTGCTGTGATTCCATCTATCGAATGAGCAACAATGTGCACCTTCGGTTTTAGTTTTTTTTTATTTTCTTCCAAAAGTCAACGCCCCTATTTTGAGTTTTTGCTACTTAGTTTTTCTGCTCTAAGCTCGTTCTCACGCATTCGCACTTGCTTAAAGCCAATTCGGTATCTGTTATGTAGCACATTTTTTCGTATCCACAGTTGGTCATTACGAGGCCTCCCTACTTCTCTCCACTCATTGAATGCGTGTCTGCTAGCTCCGTAAAGTTCACGGACATCTTCACTACAGCCTGCCACGTTCCTCCTATATCTATTGGGTGAAATACTGAATATACGGCGCCCAGATTCAAGAGTGGCAGATTGTATGTCAGACAAGAGTGCACATAGCCCAGCCCTCCTCGGGAGGATGTATCCATGTCATTGATATATTCCTCCTGGCAGTCATTCAGACTAAGCTGGAAATCACGGACAGCACTCCTATCATTGAAATTTCAATTTTCACGCTCAGAGGCGACGTGTTCATGTCGCACCTCAGTAAGTGGATTACATATGCTAATATCACAGGAATGAGGAAAATCGTCAAATAACGGACTATAGGGCCCTAGCTTACAATTAGCAGTACTATTCGCACTATTCATTGTGATAACAATGTGGTTAGGCCAACGAGCACCATCCCCCTGTTTTTTGAAATGGGTAAATCCACATATTTGAGGGGAGCATGGAAATATCTGCAAATGTAATACTATTTTCTGAGAACATATCACGCAGCCTACTGTACCCAGCTGTGCCAGGGCTGGCGCTGAAATCTCCAAGTACAAAGCTTTTCGAAGTCGCTGTTGTTTTGTGGACATCTTCCAGTACAGCAATATATTTTTTTCTGCTGGTCTACACCATATGACGCATCTGACAAGTAGCTACACATTTGAGAAGATGACTTCAGTGTCTGACGTTTTATAGGTGAGGCCTATTAGTCTAGTGTCACATTTACACACCTTTAATTTTTTTTTGCAACATTGTTAGACCATAAGAATGATAGACCTCCACTAGCCCTCCCACGGCGAATTTTCTCAGGTCTGTCCACTCCCGAAATTGAAAATGACCCGTAAGGTTTACATTATTTGTAATATCGCTCTCAAGAAGCCAAGTTTCCTGAAGCATCAGTATACCATAATTTGCTAAGAGTACAGCTACATGTGCACTCGAGGGCTTATAACAATAACAGTTAAGAGTGCACACTCGCAAGTATGTATCAGCGCCGCGAATTTGTTGACTTACTATGATTCTTTTGATGTCGTGTTTCATGCAGTGCATTTGTAGATTTACTATGTTTATTCTGAAGTGTAATTGTATTCCATCTTTGTCCTAAGAGGAATCACAATATTACGCCAACGTGCAACGTATATATCACATTGCTTTCAACATCTTTTTCTTCTTTAGTTTAATTTTTTTATTATTTTATCTTATTATTACTATTATT
>LQNS02276482.1:5920436-5931370 GCA_001587735.2 Parhyale hawaiensis | reverse complement strand
AAACGGCCCATGCGAAGAGGGTCAGTTAGACTAGCTATGGCTTCAAACATATTGCGTTGACATTGTTTCTTATACTAGTGTGTAAGAATAAATACTAGTGGTGTGACTGACGTTTTCTTCACTAAGACTGGGGAGAGTGCTTCAAACTCTATTCAGAACGAGATGGTCGTTACCAACGAGAGAAGTCGAGCTTCATAACCTCTAAGTTGTAACAGAGGATTTAGTTATCATTAACTAAGGGTCGTCTCTGGAGCAAAAGCAGAGGCAAGAAGAAGTACCCGCAAAAAACTTCTTACAATATAAGTTATTTAAACATTTGACTTCCCTCACTCCTACTTATATCCTCGACCTACTGACTTAGGCATATTTAATGTATGCTGCCATAATTCCACCGTATTTTGCATAAAATGTATAACTTTCAGATGTTCAGCTGCATTTGCCTCTGATCCGAGATTATGCTGAGTTCCAGAAGTCCAACTCTCTAGAAATCCTCGGTGACCCTTTTGATGAAACCCATTTGTTTGCAGTGCAGAAGGGGCGCATTATCTTACGAACTTCAGGTAAGATGGAGCCCATACGCAGGGACAACGCTGTGTTTCTTGGCTGTGATATAATCTGGATGCATCTGAGTATTTTTGTTGCCCGTTGGAATACTAAGAATCCAACGCATAGGAAAAAATTGATCCCGCAGCTGCGAAACGAGCCGTACGAATGTCTAATACAGGAAGTGGGACTCACCAAATTCACAAATTTGCAGGTGACCTGCGCGTTATCAGGCCTCCCTGTTGTCTGGCCACCGGACGCCTCTTTGCTTAAGAGTTAGCTTTTGGGTTGGGGATCTGGGTAGCCCCTGAGTTGGAGGAAATGCCACTATAAAGGCAGATGAAACCTTTTTGGTCCAACGGTATCCCTTGGAGCAGATGAGCAAGATGGGTACTCAGTCTTCCACATTTTGCTCCTCTATCTCCCATCAGATAAAACCACTCGATGCTCTTTTCCTTCTCCTCTCCTTCGTGTTGGCCAAAGCCCGAACTGATGATGGCTGGGTCTGGGGTGCGTAGATAGCTGATCACTTCCGTAGCTATTGTGACAGTCGATTTGTTTTTTGTATAATGTTTGATGTTGTCCCCTGCTGATGGTGATTGTTTATCTATTATTTTTTGCACGCCAGATAGTTCGCTGGTCCTCGGGGATCTGGCGCTTGCTCTTGCCGCATCTTGTGTGCTAATATTCGTGGTCTCTATGCTAATTTGGCTGAGCTCTCTGTAGCCTCTTCTAACTATGATCTAGTGCTGTGTTCCGAGACGCTCGTCTCTAGCCAACGTCATATTTCTAAGTTGATGATCCCGAATTTTGAAAGCCCATTTTGCTGTTAAAGGTAAAGTCAACTTAGACCACACCCTCACCTGGGAAGGGAAACCCACATGCACTGGTTTGAGCTGCGGGTATAGGCCCAATGGCACCAGATGAGTAAGTGTAGTTGCAGTCAACCTCGGGTCACCAAGAACTATGGCGCCAATTTGACGGAAGGAACAAATGATCCGAGACCCCAAACCCCCTCATCTCTGAGGAAGGCAGTTCCACTGCGGCGCCGTGCATGCATACACAGCTGCGAGCCCTGGATTTAGAGGTCTGGCTGCTTACTTTCGAAAAGGCGTTGTATCTAGGCAGAGTGAATATTAGTGTCAATGTTGTGGGCTAATAGTGCTTCGGGTCTATGGTTCATTTAGAAACTTCTATTGCTTTCAGTGAATCGCAGCCTGTCAGCTGATGATAGGTTTTTTGATGGTCTCTTGGATGCAATGACTAGGAATCAGTCATCGGTTAAGCGTTCTGCTTTTGTCTCTATGGGTGATTTTAATTATGATGTGGAGTGATTAGGCTCTGGGAGACCGATTGCAATGGCCATGCAGCCATGAATTGTGGCTATTGCAGCCTCTGATTATGAGCAGATGGTTGAGGAAGCCACCATCTGCTGGGATGTGTTCTTGACCTCCTGTTGACTGATGTTCCTGATTTGATTGAAGTGTCTGTGTCGTCCCTTATTGGTTCCTCGGACCATGATGCCCTTTCTGCGATGCTGCAAGTTCGTCAGCGGGTCACCAGAGTCACTGTTAGGGGTGCGATATTTTTGAAGTCCAGAGTGAATTGGGAAGCCGTTTCTGGCGCTGTCCTTGCGTTACATTGGGGTGTAGAGTCTCCTGATCCTGGGTCTACTTTGGATCGGCTTTTCTCTGGCATCGTACTTGCCTATGTCCCTTCCCGCCTTATTACGGTCAGTACTGGCGATGAACCTTGGTTTGATGATGCTTATGAGAGTGCGCCGCAGTTGAAGCGGGAGACTTATGCCCATTGGCGTAGGGGCCGGTCTGTTGTTGACTTTCAGCGTTTCGGGGAACTGCAGCGTCAGGCTGGGGCTACTTACGAGGAAGCTGGGGGCATAATTTGAGGTCCAGGGAGTTGTTAGCTTCATCTGTTAGCGCACATATGCGGTGGTCCATCTTGAAAAGCGCTGTGATTGGTGCGAGCTCTTCTGTCTCCCCTTTAATTTGTGCTGGTGTTGACCTTGTTGTGGTCCCTGCTGCCAAAGCAGACCTTTTGTTACGCTACGTTGATAGGAAGCAGAGCCGGAACCGGGTGCAATTTCTTTAGCGGGCGACCCAGAGCCGATTATTTCCGGTTTTGTTTTCAGATCTTCTGAAGTGCCCCGCCTTCTTCTCTACCTGGAGCCCTATGGGGGCACTGATTAATCGGGTATGTTTACTCTCTTTCTTCCCTTTGCGACTGGTGTGCTTGCGCCCTGCTCGGTTCAGTGTTCTGCCGGATGTTACGGCTGGGCTCTTTTTTGGAATGCAGACATGTCGTTCATGCGATGCCTGTTCCGAAGAGCTCTGTATCATCTCAAACCTCCGACTATTGACCCATCTCGATCACATCTGTTCTGTCGAAAGCTCAGGAAAGATTGGTTGCGTCGAGGTTGGGTCGCTTTCTTGAGAAGCAGGGTGTTCTTCCCCCAAAAACAGTATGGTTTTCGTAAGGGCTTGACAACGTGAGATGCCCTGGTTCACATTTCTCATGCATTGCAGCTGGCACTTGGTAGGGGTCATGAGGCAAGGTTTGTCCAGGTTGATTTCATTGCTGCTTTTGATCGCGTGAATCACCTTGTATTGCTCCATAGGCTAAGATAGATTGAGTATTGGTAGTTCAATTTTCGCGGTTATTAGTCAGTTTTTAACTGGTAGACGCCCTTGTGAATTTGTTGATGGGAAGAGTAGTGAGTTTTTGTATGTTGTTTCTGGTGTACCATGCGGTAGTGTTCTGGGGACTTTGTTGTTCATCTTATACCGCAGATCTGTGATCTTGTTCAGTATTTACTTTTTGGTTACGCTGATGATATTACTTTGCTGGCTGTTTGCGAGAATCCTAGTAATAGGTTGGGGGTTTCAAAGTCCATTCAGCGTGATTTGGAAGTGACTGATCCCGGTGATCTAGCTGGGGGATGATGCTAAATACACGCAAGGCTGAGACCATGCTCGTTTCTAGGCCACGTACAGTGAGACCTACTTTCCCCGCACTCATACTAGTTGGTGTATCCCTTTCTGTGGTTAATGACTTGGTAAGCTTCGCTGTCATTTTGATCCCAAGTTGACGTTCGCGCCTCACATCCGTTCGGTTACCTCACGAGCATCGCAGAAAAATGGCCTTATGCCACTTGCTTGGTGGGTTTTTGATTCGGTAGAGTTGACACGCCACTGCTTTAACTGCTATGTCCTCTCCCATCAAGAATACTGCTTCTAAGTCTGGGTTTCTGCTGCTGATTGTCATCTGAGTTTGCTTGACAGAATGATTTGTTCATGTCCCTTTATGCTTGATTGTGTTGTGCCTTGTGATCTGACGCAACGTCGTAGAGTCTGTGGGGTCTGCTTTCTGTATAAATAGATAATTGCCCTAGACATGCACTGGCGGCTTTTCTTGCGAAGCCATTTGCTCTGGTGAGGTATACTCCGCGTACTTGTGCTCTTCATGAGCTTGCTTTGGAACAAGTACGTTGCCATACAAGTTAATATGCTCGTTCGTTTTTCCCATCATACGGAGAAATTTGGAACGGTCTTCATGGCTCTTCCTTTGCTGGCGCGGGTATTGGCAGCTTTAAGCAATCTGTAACATAGCTATTTTGTCACCTCTGATCTTCTCTTTATTTTTTTCGCTTACTAGGCAGGTTGCGTGTTTAACCTTATGGATTTTAATCCGTTCTCACGTCGCCAGTCAAGTGTATCTTCATAATAATAATGCCAGCGGGATAACTGGCAAACCCTGTCTCGACCACCTGCCCGTGAATCCATCAGGGCGTATGAGTCTGACACATGGGGATGTTTAAGGTGACCCTGTTGCGAGGAAATGCGCAGCAAAAGCCGTATGAGCCTTAGAACATCGAAGGCCAACGACAACCTGCCCAAAGACTGGCGACTAATCCAGTCAACCTCCTGTAGGTCACCGGCTGGTCATGCTGAATCTCAGCTTAACCAGGCGTATGAACTTACAGTTGGAGGATCGAGCACCTCTGATGGCTGAAGAGAACCATCATAGTCGAAGGTAGCCAACGAGAAGACCAACAGCTGATTGAGGCAGAAGAGTCAACTCGTTGAATGCGTTCGACAGCTCGGGGTAGATGGAACTCCTAAGCCCTGAAAGGCAGTCCATTTTCGCAGACGCTAAAGTGCCCCGCCGCCTGAGGGTTATCAGGCAACCATGAAAATGAGTCAAAATAGAGATACCCCTTCTAACGATGTGAATGGTACCTTAGTTAGACTGGACACCTCGCTCTTCCGGTCTCCTGTGGGTGAGGCAGGGGCCGTTTGTCAGCGCGGTACTCACCCGTCGGAATCGCTTAGCCAGGATTCCGACGCTAGTGTGAATGCTACTGGAGGGGGAGTGTGAGGGAGCAGGCTCCCCTCTCTCCGCGGGGTCGGAGGAGGCTACTGTCCCGACGCAACGCCGCACGCGCCACAAGTTGTCCAAGGAAGACCGAATTGTGCTGTGGGAGTGCTTCGTCGCCAGCAAGCACGAGGGGCCAGGCTACCTCGAGCGCCTGAAGCAGCTGTGGGACGAGAGAGGAATCCCGGGCAATTTTCAGAAGGCTTCTGGCTTCTCTTAGTGGCCAAATCCGGCAAATCTTCAGCAAAAACCTCTTCAGTGAACAGGAACTGCTTCAAATCGCTGCGCGGATGGAAGCTCAAGTTGCCTCTCCATCTGCTGACGAACCTGCACGCCCGGTTCCAACCCGACCTGTGACCCCGCCTAGATCTCCACATGTGGAACCTGCTAGGCGGCCCTCCATTCCATCGGAAAAAACCCCTGACTTAGGCGCTGTTCGTCTGTGAGCGACTCTGCAAAGTTCTGGGCTTTTTGTACATCTGATATCAGATATTCAAGGGCTATACCCCAGATCAGACTACACTAGTTGAAATGAGAGAAAACAAGCGTGAGAATAAGAAGGAGACGAGATGTTTGATTTTATGTAGAAATATTAGCTTGCCGTTTACGGTATTGCATAATTTTTTAATGTGATCGTCAAACGTTAGATGTCTATCCAACCACACACCAAGCGATTTGACAACATCACGAGGGGTAATGGTTGAGTTACTAAAGGAAATAGAGATAGGTTGCAGCTGCTAGTAGAGTTGAGTGCCAAATACGATGCATTGTGTTTTATCTGCATTCAGTTTTAGCCCATTTGCATTGTACCATGCTTTCAGCTTGTTCAGGAGAGTTTTCACATAGTCACCCACTTCTTGTTCTTCTTTTGGTTTAAATGGAATTGCAATTTGGACATCATCGGCATACATAGAGAAGGTGCAGTTATACTGATCCAAGGGGAATATCATTCACGAAAATTGAAAATAAAATTGGTCCTAAGATCGATCCTTGTGGGACACCAAAACTGTTCACAATATAGGACGACTGAATTATATTGAGCATGACAGTATGTGACCTGTCTTGTAGATGGCTAGCAAACCAATTAGGGTAAATGTTCATTGATGTAATTTTATCTAGCAGCATACCATGGTGAACACTATCAAATGCTTTGGACAGATCAAGTAGTACGAGAAGAGTGAAATGACTTTGATCCATATTCCGGTAGATGACTTCAGTGATGTTTAGAAGAGCATCTTGCGTGTTAGCACGTGCTCTGTAGGCGTACTGGTTTTTGTGAAGAATACCTGACCAACCGAAGCCTTTTCGAGTAGTTTCGAGAGCATGGGAAGCAGGCTTATCGGCCTATAGTTCCCTGGTGTCTCTTGCTCCCCTGACTTACGAAGGGGTTTTATGGTAGATTGCTTCCAGGAAATGGGAAATGTTTCAGGGATAATTGGAGTGTTTATGATATGCAGAAGGAATAGACCTACAAAGGAAAAAGGATCTTTAACGTAGGTGTTAGGCATATTGTCATGTCCTTTCGCCTTGGTATTTTTCAGGGAATACAGATTATCTCTGAGGTTACTGACAGTGTTTATTGGTTTTGGTCGCCATGGAAGCTCGGGTTCCCCTTCAGGACTCTGACACGTTCGTTTTGAGTCTCGGGCGGGATTTGAGGGGGAGTCAAGTTCAGGCTGGTCGTTGTTAGGTACTAAGGGAGGCTGTTGATTCGTGGCTTCTTCGAACGCCGTTTTGCCTACGTCCGCGAAAAAGATGTTAAGTGCAGTGGCTTTCAAAAGTGGGTCGAGTAGACGTACAGTCTGCATTTGATTTTATTTTGTGCTACGTCTTTGAGTATGCGCCAGGTCTGTTTAGGGCCACTTTTCGCTGCTGTTAATGCATTGTGAGTATAAGTTAACTCTGCTTCGTTGATTAACTTGTTCAGATTTTTTTAACGTTTGAGCTCTTTCGAGAGCTCTTCATTCCGAAAAGTTTTCAGTCGTCGAAGAAGAGTATTATTTTCCTTACTTTTTCGCTTAAATTCTTTGGTCATTCATAGTGCAGGTGGTTGCCTCATGGTAACTCAAAAAGCTTTGGATGGATTTTTATGAAATTAACATGAGTTGTGAGGTACAGTACCTAGACATAAATATTTGCACAACTCTATTTTTGATGTATTTTTAAACATTCAGGGTCTGCTTTAGGATAACTACTAATACAGGAAGTTTATATAACATATATATATATATATAATAGAATATTTAAACAGAACAGTCAAATGTGCACTTGTAACAAAAAAATTAACACAAGTAAAAGCAATGAGCGACAAAAGTATTTGACCCAAATAAATATGATGTTGAATCTTTTATGTTTAATAGTATAATTGGAATAAATTAGTTTGGAAATTATTTTAGAACGTTCACGAAACGTCTCGAAACAAATGCAATGCAAACAAATCACAGCCGGCGCAATCATTACCTCTCTAGACCTCGTTGAAGTCGCGCACACCCTCACTACAATGCCCAAAGTTAATGAAATCTCTGAAGCTACTCGTAAACGGATAATTCAACTTCGTAGTGAGAGATTAACTTATAGAGTAATAGCAGAACGTGTCAATGTTTCTTTTTCAACGGTTGGAGCAATAGTCCGCAAGCATCAAGTGACTGGGGCGGTCTCCAGCCTGCCAAGACCTGGAGCTCAGCGTAAGATCACGGATCGTCCTCAGCGCTACGTAAGGCGACTAATGACCCCATGAACTTGTGCTGACCTTCAGAGTGAACTGGCGTCTCAGGGACTGCATGTCAGCAAGAAAACTATTGGTAGGGAATTGAACCGTACTGGCATTCATTCTTACACTCCTCACAAAACTCCTCTACTTACAGCAAAACATGTTAAGAGCCGCTTAACATTTGCCAAAGACCACCTGGACAAAGGAAATGAGTTTTGGGAAGGGGTTATATGATCTGACGAAACTAAAATAGAACTTTTTGGCCGAAACGAAGCTCGGCATGTATGGAGGAAACGTGGTACTGCCTATGACCCCAAGAACACCATCCCCAACGTGAAGCATGGAGGGGGCATGTTATACATTGTATTTCTGACGAGGTGACGTCCTAATTGAGTTCGTCACTGTACTTGGTTGCGAGAGTGAACTTCTAGGCCGAGTGATGTATCAGGCTACAGGTTGGATGGTGAAGGAATCTCGTAAAGGTCTTCTGGTTCATTTACATCTTATTATACAAGACTTAAAAGATATGATCCAAAAATAAGTAGCAAGCATACTACTTGATAGATGCAGACAACAGAGTACAAGTTTACATCTAAATAGTGTTACAAGCAGAAATGCCGTAGGCAATGTTGGTACTGCAATGCCAAGTACCGAATTAAGCTGACGTTTGATCCTGCAAGCGCCTTAAATAAGTATAAATCCCGGCTTCATTAGAACACCGGTAGCTTCCGCCGGATTCGAGTAGAAAGTCTGTAGGTTTATGTTTATGTTTACAAGCATAACAAATATCTTCGAGACTCTGGCTACAGGCTTTAACAGACAGCTTTTACCGATGCAGGTTCCGGCACGAAGGTCATAGAGAAATACACATGTCACTCAGAGGCCGTGCTGGTAAACCAGCACATTTTTAAATGGTCATAAACGACCTTTTACATTCTTTATCTTAGAAGCTCTGACCTGAAAGGAGCTGGCGGTGGCTACATCCGCCAGGCATGAACTTGTGATACAAAGAATGCGTCTTATACATTTGAATGTTAAGGCTAACACATTGGAATATTATATGTGCGAAACGCGTATATAAGAGGGCAGCATCATGGTGTGGGGTTGCTTCACTGAACATGGTGTTGGGGATCTTCATATCATTGATGGCAAGATGAATAGATGAATAGTTTCATGTACAGGGAGATATTAAAGAAGAAAATGCTTCCAAGTGCCAGGAAATTCTATGGACGGTGTAGGTGGACCTTCCAACAAGACAACGACCCCAAGCATACTGCGAATTTAACAAAAGAATGGCTTCAAAATGTTTTTGAAAATAAATGTTTTTCTATGGCCCAGCCAATCACCGGACCTTGATCCAACAGAAATTTTGTAGCGTCTTTTTAAATCTGGTGTCCACAAACGGTGTCCCAAAAAACTTACTAAATTAAAGGTTATCTGTATGGAAGAATGGAAAAAATACCACGAAGTGAATGTGAAAAGTTAATTTCCAGCTATAACAATCATCTCCATGCTGTTATTGCCAAAAAAGGTCTCACCCCCAAGTACTGATGTCATAATTTTTTTGGTCAAATACTTTTGTTCCTCATCACTTTTGCTTGTGTTAAATTTTCTTGTTATAAGTGCACATTTGACTGTTCTGTTAATATATTCTATTATATATATATGTTATATAAACTTCCTGTATTAATTATCCTAAAGCAGTCCCTAAATTTTTTAAAATACATAAAAAAGTTGTACAAATACTTATGTCTAGGCATTGTATATAACTAAAAGTGAATGATCAAATTTTGGTGATGATCTATTTATTCGTTCGTTTGTCACTGTTTTAAATTTTATACATGTTAGCACAATAACTCAAAAAATATTGAATGGATCTTTATGAAATTCATAGGGGTTGTTATTAATGTTAAAAGACATAATTGAATAAATTTTGGTGCAGATCGGTTCGTTCGTTTGCTTGTTTGACTCATGTTTCTCATTACGTTTGTTAGCAGTAGAGTTCAAGAAGCTATAAACGGATCTTCAAGAATATTCCACAAGCTATTATGACTATCAAAAGGCACAAATGAATAGATTTTGGAGTTTATACAAAGAAAACTATGGTTTCAGAGCAATATGAATTTTTTTTGCTGCCGTTGCCTAGCTTGGCGGAGGTATGCGCTCTCAGAGTGCTATAGTTATGATTGCTTTAGTCCTACAGTTAAGTTACTTAGGTTTGCCCTCCTTGTATTGTGGGAGGCAGCGCCCAAGTGGATCGCATAGGAGGCTTTAGCGAATAGTTCAGGCTCTGGGGGGGGGGTGTCTGTACATTTCTCTTCCACTGCAATACCATTTATTTTCCTGTTGCATACAATGAGAACATTCAAAAAAACTCGGGTAGAACTTTCGCTACTGGTACTTTTTTGGGGGAAGGCAAGGAAGGAGGGGAGGGGCGGCGGCACAAATTTATCAATTGTTGACTAATGATTGTTCTGAAACTTGCTCAGAATATGTATTTTTGAAAAAGAAACACATTTTGTTCATACACCTATTCAATTTAGGCCTTAGTTTTTGAGATGATGGGGTTTGTATACAAATATATGCGTATATTTTGGAAATTTCAAGCGAATAGAACTCTATGAGCTTCTATGATAGAATAAAAACAATGACAGTTTTAGAATCCTTGAAACATTCCTAATAAAACTCTTAAGACGGTTTCTCCATTTTTGCCCTCATAATGTTTTCTATAAGAGCTCAAAATCGAATCTCGTAATTGTTTTTTCCCTATATTTTAGTTAGCGATCACAACGAAATATAAAATGTAGAATCCAGCTGTGATAAAAAAATATTATGAGGGTAAAGATAGAGAATCCAGCTCTATAGTTTTGTTTGGAATGCTTCAAGGATTCCAAAACTGTCATTGTTTTTATTCGAGCACTAGTGTACCCGTGCCGTCAAAATTGACGGCACTCTTACATATTTTTACTCTCACAAAACCACTACCCATTATTAAGATATTTTCATTTTAAACTGTGGATATTCACTAACACCTCCACAATTGCTGCAAAATTGTCAATATGTACTCATATTGATCACTTACTATCATTTCACTTGAACATTAGCCCATTTCTCGATTCGCCAACAACTGTGAGACATGCAGTAATAGTTGCACCGGAAAAATATGTTAAATACTAGTGGACCCGTGCGTGAAAAATTCACGCAATAACCTATACGTTTGCCTAATGCCTCTAGGCCGGTGCGGAATCTCCTCTTCTCTTATTTGCTTCTTAATTTTCTTCTTTTCTTC
>LQNS02276482.1:5731534-5746524 GCA_001587735.2 Parhyale hawaiensis | reverse complement strand
AAGTGACTTGAGCCTTGCACATTGGTCGGGCGTGCCTAAAATTATACACTGTGTTGTATCAGCATTGAGTTTGAGTCCATTTTCGTCATACCAGTCTTTGAGTTCCTTTAGGATCCTCTCAGCTCTATCTTGTGCAAGAATTTGGTTGTCTAGTGAACAGGGTATCGCAATTTGAACGTCATCACAAGCGTTTGGGTTCATAGCTTGTTTCTCTTGGAATGTAGGATTCGGATATTGTAAGTTACAAAACAGGTATAAAATGTTGTACCGTTGGTAAATTTGGGCCCTGCTCCATACTCCGCTGTTGGATATGTTGCGCTCTGACAAATATAACATCTTACCTTCCCCAACTGTACAGGTATCTCTTTTTCTGAACGCTACTCGCGCTTGGCGATGTTTATTACATGGGCAAAAGTTGACGCTCTTTTTCACTTTCAGGTGTCCAATTGGATGATCAACGGTCGTCGCCGCTACTTGAAGATCTTCTTACTAAAAGATGGCTACTCCCCAGACGACTATGTAATACGTCGGAAAGGTAATAGGAAATCATCTCGACCAATAAAAGTAGAACACAAAGGGCTGAAATCGGTAAAAACTCGACTACTAGACCGCACTTTAGAAGCCAATTCTGCTGTTCAGCAGTTCTCCAGTGCTGCCCAATACAGCAGCTATCAACCTCAAGCAGCTATCAGCCGAGCATCTTCTTGGGATGAGAGTACGTCCCATCATTTCGTCAGCTCCCGGTCACCTCCTCACTGCAATGTGGTGTACGCTGACAATGGTGTTTACGAGGATGCTGGTCCGTACGCCATTGAGAATAGCCCCCAGTATTGCTTAGCTCCGGCACAAGGGACTTCGTCGTCTTTTCAGAGCGATTCCAGTACAGACTGTGGAACAGTCTATGGTATGTCTCCTAATTCTGCATACACAGTGGCATTACACGGAAATGGAGTTACACCTCCTCCTACCCCTCCATCCTACAACTCCACTCTGCCAGCTGCTGCTAGGACTTGCTCGAGCTATACCGCTTTACCTCCAATAGCAAGTGAAGGGAGACCAGGGTACGGAACTAGTAGCACTGCTCATGTGGCGGATCTAAACACACTCCTTGATGCCGTCGACAACGGCGGCGGCTCGTTTACTTCATGCTACTCATCTACTGCCGAGTTTCCATCGGGCCGCTGCGGCGGAGAGACCCTAGCCTCGACTGCCCAGCACTTCGCTCAGCCAGGGACCGGGCCTCGTCAGCACTGCACAGTGATAGATGGCGACCAGCAGCAGTTGCCAGCTAATGAAAGCTACAGCAGCTTGAATATCCTTGTAGACACAGCTTTAGGTAACTGCAGGGAACCTCGTCCCCATGATGCCTTTTGTAATAATAGTTACTTACTGTCGAGCCTTCCGGAGACTGAGGAACCTCCTCGAGTACTGTTGTCTCTGTAATATTGAGCAGTGTGGGTAAGGCTGTTCTATTGATTTTGTGACACTTATACTATTTGAACTTGTGAGAGGGCTTCACGAGAACTGTGAAAGCGAAAGTTGACTTGTTGGTTACTTCTTTCAAAGCACTCTTGCCATGAGTATTCGCCTTACGGAAAAAAATACCATGGGCTGGCCCACTAACAATGTACTGTATTCTGATAACTATTTTTACTCGTCTAGCATAGGAGAGTTTTCTGTTGCTAGGGGATTCACAGCAGACTATAATAATTAATTGAATAATTATATATGCTCACTACCCACTCGCAACCTCTCCTCCTGGCTACTCATCCATCAGCTGAAGCCTCAAGAAGATCTTTGTCTACATATTGAGAGCACCGAACTTTTTGCTTCACAAAGCTCTCATAAAGTGTTTGTAATCTCTGTATGAATCCATAGATTCTTTGCGTACTGAAACTCTCTGGTGTTGTTGTTTCTGGCAGCGCAACACTTGATAAGTTACCTGTAAATTTTTCGCATCACCCTTCGTCTCATTCGGCGTAGCAAGCCTCGTCTCCCTTTACTCTCCAGCCTCGGAGTGAGGAATGCACCAGACAAATTATATGACACGCCGCATACTTATTGTTTGTCGAGCTTCAGTTCCGAGCTACTGTATACTCAGCTGAATAATAGTGTTCAAGAAAGACTGTAGTAACGATGATCATTCTGCTGTACCTAGTTGTGTCAGGCACAAAAAATGTGTGCCGTTACGATGGGTTTGGTATGTTCATCAGTCTTGTCCTGACATTGTATGACTATGCTGCTGCTAAGTATATTGTAGTGTAGCCATAACAACGGTAGGGACTCCCACACTTTAATGTTTATAAATCCAGTCAATAAATTTCACGAGTAAATGCGACTTAGTTCATGGACTGCCACACTTAACGGAAGTTGCTTGTTTGGCTGAAACTCACAATATAGAATCGTGTCTCATTTTTTTAGAGCCAACTTATCACCACATTTTGCAGTGCAGTAGACTGCATCCGCGTTTGATGGTTGCAATGAATTTAGCTAACTTCCCATGGTTAGACGCAGGCTCCCGTGTATACGTAACGCTTCCTTCAAAGTTCCATGCTGGGGTGAACTCCAGCTCCTATCACTACATGCTCCTGTGCCTCACTGGTGTCCCTCATCACTTATTTGCGAGTGCAAATGCTGTCCTAGGTGCTGCTCCTGCACTGTAGTCAGAAGAGATACTTAATTGTTCAACGATTCACTGTTATAATTTCTCAGGTCCTATGAAAGCTTCTTGGCTGCATGTCAGTAAAACGTTTGTCTTCCTGATCTGCCGCTTGCTACGACGTAGTTGGTCTCCTTTACCGATATCCTAACTTGTTAACTTTCTGTCACTACCAACCTTGTTACGTCTAACCATTACCAAACTAGTCAATATTTACCCATTGCCTTACTTGTCGTTGTTTTACAGGACGCGCTCGTGCATCATCCGAACTAGCCTCTTAGCGACGCCACATGTGTGCACCAGTTCTGCATCCCAGTCCACTGTATCTGCTAACATCCCATTGGTTCTACTAAACACTTCCCGTGTCTTCTGCATCATCTTCTAATTTGTCTCAAATTAGCGTAGCCATTAACACATCCAACGTCTCTAGGTACCCGCAGTTTGTGTACGCACCATGTAATGACTGGCGTGTTCAGTACCTAAGCTACCTTGTTATCTTGCCTACTTAACGACTTCTTGCTCAGCGTTGTCTATGTTAGGGGAACTGCGCCCCCAGTGAGCCCTATAAGCTACCTTAGCTGTTATCTAGGCCTTAGGGACGTCTGTCTTTCGTGCCCACTTTTGCTTCCTCTCTAGTTTAAGCTTCTACTGATCTTACTTTCATTTGTTTTTCCTCTTCTTTGCCGACTTACTGTTCCCATACGCGTTTATCCTTTTTGGAAACACATTCGAGCATGGGTTCCTCCACGTTTACATCGACTTAGTTAATGTCGTTTCCTTCTTTCTTTGTTAGATTGCCTTAGTTTTGGAAACGGAGGCTCATATCACTCTCTAGCAATAAAATGACAATGTTGAGCTTCGTTGCGTTACGTCACCGTACCTTACGTGGTAGCTTCATTTCTCAGTATATTACAGACGTACTCACTTTCTACTGAAGACATTTTCAAAAATAATATCTTCATGATATCTTGAATAATCGCCAAGGCAAAAATTTCTAATTGCAAAAATTCTCTAAGTTCCACAGATCGGCTCAGTTTCGCCAAAATACCAATGTTTGATGTTCAATTGTGCTTTCTTGCGTAGTATTCAACGTTGTAATCCAAGCATTGTAATCCAAAGTCCTTTGAGTCAGTACCTGTAGATGTCCTCCTCAGACTCTTCATCTTCACGCCATTTTACTGTAGCTAGTACCTAACATAGAAGTCTATACTTGTTCACTGATGTCCTTGAATTCGAAAATTCTTTCTTTTCACGTCCGTTACCAATATAACCCATGGTTTCAATTCCTTGATATTTTCGCATCTTTCCTCTGGGTTATTGTTGATCAATTTTGCAAATGTGTGGTTACATCATGAAGTCTGGCGATGCTCTTAAGTTTTCAGATAGTGTTGTGTAGACCTCACCATTGTGATAGCAGCTCACAAACGAAATGTTTGTGTTAAGTATGGAATTCTGAGGTCGTAGCTCATCTGTACGTTGTCCATGTCGTAGTACGAATGCTACTGTCTAACGGTAAGATGGATTGAATGCCTGACACAGCAAAAGTAGGTGCAGTCATTCTAGCAATTACTTAATGATTCTTACTTTCTTTCCAACAGCGTAGTTGTGAACCCACATATTGGTGTAGTGGGTTCTGACTAGTGTTTGTACAAGAATGTTTGCAATAGGTCAGTCACAGGGGCAGGCTGACGTGTCGTANTAGGTCAGTCACTGGGACAGGCAGGCGTATCGTATGTACTTTGCTATTTTATGCCCACAAGTACTGGGCGCGTCATTCGTTTTGCCAGTGCGACTTTGTGACACTAGTTCTGATCTCCTCAGCGCGACTTAGTAACACTAGTTCTGATCTACACAGTGCGACTTCGTAACACAAGTTCTAATCTGTAAGATAAATAAAAGAGCCAAGGTAACTGAAGCAATCATAGTAGATTAAAAGATCTACTATGATTGCTTCAGTTACCTTGGCTCTTTTATTTATCTTACGAATTAGTAAATCACTTGATGTCCTAAGTTCTAATCTCCTCAGAGCAACTTTGTGACACTAGTTCTGTTCTCCCTAGTGCTACTTTCGGCATTTTAACATCGTTAGCGCGGCATAGTCGCACTGTTGCTGATGGGCTGAACCACGTAACACATTAACCCACTCGCAGATTGCTTCGTAAGCCCCGCCCACTTCCTCTCAACTGTGACGTCACGTGGAGCGATAGACAGCAAGACAGCAAACTGTGTTCTTGCCTGTCACTCGCTTTACAAATGCAGATTATTCGGTGCGCATAGGCTTTGATGAAAAAGAAGAAGGGAAATAATATTCGCTCGATTACAGCTATTTACTGTGCGATACAAAAATCCTTTTGTCATAAATAGCATAATAAAATGTTAAACTGGTTAAACGACTAAGAAATCAGAGTGGGCCTATTGGTCAGCCTACTGCAAACTATCTATTCTGAATCAATTACAGCAACATACGTCTCCTTATCTATTACATTAATACCACTGTGTCCCTAATCATCACTATCATATTCCTGACTAATGCCCCCGCCGTCAAAAAACGACTGTAAAAAACATGATTTATAGAAAATAAAACTAGTGCGCTAAAATAACGTCGTATTAAAAAATTTCAACTTTTGACAGACATGCATTGTACGCTTTGCTGACTATAAACACGGGAGTATAGAAATGTGAATACATGATCTGCTAAATTCGGGAATAATTCAGTATTGGTAAAGAGGGTTTACTAGCGCAGCTATAGTAAGTCACTTCGCACTGAATTCTCAGTGATTTTTGTTCTGGCATTTCTGTCAAAAGGTCTTATTTGAACGTACGTCTTGTTGTAGGAGTCATAAAAGTTGATGCTTGTTGATACCTTGTTGGTGCTTCGGACAAGGTCCAGATGGCGTTCTGCACGCCACCCATCTTGTGCAGAGGTGACGTTGAAATCCGTGACCAGCGGGACGGCTAATAGCGTGTTATCTCCACAGTTCACGTAGCCGCTTAGAGCAGGTTATTCTGGCACTTTCAGTAAGTAGCTATACGTCCAGTAAGTAGCTATACGTCCAGTAAGTTCTCCAATTTCGCAGTCTCTGTACCGGTGACATTTTGAATGGGACGTGGTATTTTGTTGAATAATATCGCCCCCCGGACCGCAAAACTATTAGAATACTTTGTAGCTATTGCATTACCACCGGTTTTGATCGGAATTCGCACTTCACAAGTACGGCCAATACGGTATGAGTGCCTGACCTGGATTCGCGCACTGACATTGAGATTAATTCATTCTGGAATTTTCGTAAAGTGCTCGAATCTCCTTTGAATTGAGTACATTTGAATTTGAGCAAGTCTTTCGTGATAGTTTAAATCCTTCATGACCCGGATTTTTGCAGTGAACGATCTCTGGATAGCCTCGAGGCGCTGTCTTGCAGTTTGCTTGGCATCCAAAAAGGTGAACAGTATGCAATCCTCGGCAGTATCGGTTGTTTCCATAAGGTGAGCACTGAGTCTGCCTCTCGTGAAGAGAAAGTTCGGAGCACCCATCCGCTCCACTCCGTGCCTATGGTAACACTCGAGCCACGTGATCTTCATAAGGGGCATTGTCTGGTAGTCTCACCCCAAGATCCCTTAAAATTTTCCTCGATTTTGCCCTTATTTCTCGTCGTGTAGGACGTAGATTCAGTTAGGGAAAAGTTTTTTCCGTACCGCAAAAGTTCAAATTTTGATTCGTTGAAGGTCATGTTGTAATCGGATGTCCAGTGAAAGATGTTGGTTAGATCTCGCTGCACATTCCGCACGTCTGCCTTTGATTGTAACGTTGCTAATATCCGTGTGTCATCAGCGAACGATGAGGGAACGGCAAACTTGCATTGGTGCCCCATATCATATATCAAGATGAAGAAGAGTATTGGACCAAGCACGGTGCCTTGTGTTACTCCACTGAGTACCGGCTGTCGTTTGGACACTTTATTATTGATAATTACACTTTGTGCAAAACAAAATAATTTTGGTGTCATGCTCGATAGATAAGCACTCAGAGGCAAAACGCGCTTTTTTTTATTTTTTATGTACTTCTTTAAAAAAGTGAATGTTGCCTGGGTTACTTGGGAACACTTGAAATGAAAACCGAACTACTCATAATTAGGTAGTGCTTTTCTAACTGTTGAAAAAAAAAAAAATGTTGAGAATCAGGTAACTTTGAGTCTTACACTATGAAAGCGTGTTTCCAAACCCAAATAAACGCTAGTAAGAAACACCATTGCATGATCTACCCAGCGATACAAAGTTATTAACCTCAAGCATTGCACACATAAGAGATAAGTGTTTACCATGTTGCTGGGACAAAAAGATGTTTTGAGCAAACGCTGCCATTGACAGCGGAAGATAAATCTGCTCTTAAGCGAGCCAAAACCCACTTTTTCGCAACTCGGGATCTTTGGGGAAAACGAAGAATCTTGTCTAAATTCTTTTTTCAGAACAACCAGACATCGAACACCAGTCTATTGTAACCGAAGTAATCATAAAAATGAATTAGAAATACATACTACTGACACTTGCACCACTAAAGTTTTTCACAAGCTTTCGCTCTACCTGACGTCATACAAGGAGATGCGCAGAGCCGTCTTAACATGGTCCAGCGATGAGTTAACCTGTTACGATTTTCAACTACATATGGGTGTCGTAATGCTCAGCTCTGATGCTGTTGTAGATGGTCACCAGTTCGGCTTTGGCTTTACATGCTATTTGGAGGCCCTGGGAGTCTGCCCAATTTTTTATGCGATGCTAATCTATTTTAAAGTTGTAAATTTTTGGGAGTTCAAGTGATCGCCACGTCGGTTTTAGTGGAGTGCCGAACGCTTTAGCTGTTTTATTTTTTTTTTGCCCGCTAGTTACTTTAACATTGATCTGTGAGCAATCTCATTTATCGTATTTTATGTATCTTTCGTTATGTCTTTTGGTACATTATTTTCATTTCTGTTGATGCCTCAGTGTGGGGCTGTGCGTCATTTCATTTTTATTTTAAACAAATTGCGTTGTCTGGTGGCTATCAGTGTCTTCTTCCGTGCACTCAACACTGTCAGCATTAATATATTTTTTCTCAACGGGAATGCCCTTCTTGTTGAGAACAGTTTTAATGTTATGACAATTACAGAACCATCATTACAACGGAGTTGGTAACTCAGTACTACTTTTATAATGATTACTTGTTCCCAGGAAAGCTCGTATCGCTGTTCCTCCTATGTTATTATTACTATCATCTTGAGATTTCCTGCTATTTCTTTCTTTTCCGCTACGAGGTGCAAGTTTTCGCTCTGCTGAAAAAATTACTTGCAATAAGAACAAACGTTAGCAGTGCAAAACGTGTATATCTTTAGCAACATATATCGTTGTTATGCAAGTTATGGATTACGTGCAATAGATAAAAAAGACACTGCGAAGTTTCACGCTTATTTGTTTGCTATGAACGTATACATATCATTCATACAATTACCCTCAAAATGTTTTCTGTTATCTTCTACACGTTCTTAACTCGGACATAACTCTAATGAAGGTCCAACAAGTTACGCTTTCAATACATGTAATCATATCCAATTTGCTACTGTTTTGGCTCGTATTTTTGTTCTTACGTCGAAGCTTGTCCGAAGTATTTATACATAAATGGCTTTGTTGAGTTGAATCTGCCCTGCTTGCCCTCGGACAGCGGTATATTCTGGCGGACCCTTTCGTTGTCAGAATATAGGTATATGGGCCACACGAACCCATGGGCTGTTCCGAGTGCCTTCTTCGCGGAAGATGTTGCAGCTGGCCGCAGCCCCTGCTGATGATGCTGGTTTGTATAGTTAGGTAGGTTCTGTATACTTTCCCCATCTGCTCCGCGAGGTGGGTCGCCGAATGGTGGTAAGCGACTCATATCATGGGCTCCTACCTGCTCTCGTGTAAGCTACAGTAGTGGGTTATAGGAAAAAAGCCTTGAGAGGAAAAAAGCCAGGTAGGAAAAATGCCCTGGTTTATCTCCTAAAGTACATTTCTTACCCTTTCTTAGTTATTTTGAAGCAAGTTATATTAAAATAAGTTAAATTACACTATACTTCATTTACCTACCCTAACCTAGCGAAACGAAGCCTAACCTAGTCTAACTTTTTCTATTTGAACCTAGCCTAATCTTACGCATCTAACTAAAGTATTAAACCCAACCTATTCTGACCTATTACCTAGCTTTTTCTAACCTAACTTGACCTTACCTCAGCAAACTTGACCTGAACGTTTTTTTTACAATTGCGATTTAGAGAAAGTCAGGCCTCGCCCACCTAACCTCGCGTAATTGTTTGAATCTTTGTGTAATTACCAAACTTTTCGTGTAAAGGCAATTTTTGTCCGATAGATCCAGGAGGCAAATAGTGTAAAGGGATTACTAAATGGGACCAAAATAAAACGTAGCCGTAACCGCATGTAGTCAAATGACGTCACACCGACTACTCAAAGTATTTGGGGTCAGACCTTTGTTAGATGGGTTGCTAAACCTAACCGAAAATGTAAGCAGTGTTATATTCTTGACGCCAGAGAAGCCATAGGAATAGTTATTGCTAAAATTTTCTGTTTAAATTAATGTTACTGCGTTTTGTGCGTAGGTACAACTCAAGTAGCTGGCTCGTCATGAGCGAGAGATTGAATGAATTAAGTCAAACATAGACTCTGATCTGTTTAAATGTGTCTTGCGAAGAGCACTGTAACTGAATATGTGTATATAGGGTTTCACCTTCACTTCGAAAAAATAAATCAGAGAGCCATACCTGCCTATATTTTGCTTCTAGTGCTGTGAAAGTTTTCACTACCCTCCACTGTAATTTTCTATTGATGATTGTTTATTGTTCAATTAGTATATATTCTCTTTGTTTATACTGGGTGTTTTTTTTTGTAGGGACAAATTTCAACTATAGGTAGAAAAACTCAAAATAAATAGATTTTTATAAATGATAAAATGTCCAAAACTCCCTAGTTTTCGAATTATAATGCGTTAAAGAAATTTAATGCTTTTAGTAGGACACTACGAGCGCGCCAATGTTAGCGCTAAATTTGATAGTTCAGCACGTTTTCAGACCACATTCTTGCCCACGAGTTTATTCTGAATCGATGTTTATGATGATTTGGGTGAATGACATTAGGATTATTGAGCTTGAAATGCGTTTCATCTGTGAATAGAATCAGCTTGGAGAAGTTGGGATCCCTTGTTCGCTGCTGCATGAACCACTATGAAAATTATATATGAGGTCTGGTGGCAGCAGCCCTTGCATTTTTTTTTTTTTTTTTGGAAACGACTTAGATGTAAACTCTGACGACGTAGTGTCCAACATACAGTTGCGTAATTACGTTAAATGCAAACTGCTGATATTATTCCTAACCATAAAATGCTTGCCGTTTTTATTGTAAAAATAATGTAAACCGCATTGGTTGGGTCGAAAACGTGTTGAATTATCAAAATTAGAGCTAACATTGGCGCGCACGTAGTATCCTAGTTAGAGCGTAAAATTTTTAAAGACATTATAAGTCGAAAACTATGGAGTGTTGGGCATTTACCATTCATGAAAATCGATTTATTTTGAGCTTTTCTACTTATGGTTGAAATTTTTATGTACAAATATGAAGCACCCTGTATATGTGCTTATGGGATGAAATTCGCAAGTGATGGCGACTTTTCATGCCAAATTGATAAAAAGATTCATGGGCTGCTCTGCCGGAGCGCTTGGCGATGTTGCCGTCTGTCATGCCACGCCTGGTGCCCACTCACCATTCGACATCAGTCACTCTTCACGCCGCTCCGAGAACAGCATATTCACCCCTATCGACACTTAGTAGGCCTAGGACTACTGGGTCCGTTGCCTGCAGTCTCCTCTCCAGTGCGTATGCCTACGCCGCTGGGAGTTCTACTGTAACTTGCTGTAACTGTAACTCAGCCTGTAACTTGCTGAGTCACCGCCGGAATGTATATTTAACGCTCGTGTTTATTCTGCCAGATAGCTCGAGATAAAACTAGCAAATAATTTTGTTTCGCATAAACCTCTTGCTAAGTTTTTCTCGAAGGACAGGTTACGCCTGAGTGGGTAACCTGTCAGGAAGACCGCTCTTGCAGTCTGGCACATCACTAGGAAAATAAACTGGTAAGCCTCAACGGACTAGACACGGCGAAGAGAGCACTCCCAGGTCTTTCTAGTATCCCTCCGCTACAGCCTTGGTGGAACTACACGGCGACGGCTGCACCCTCGGTCTTTCCAGGGTCTACCATAGTCTGGCGCCGAAGGAGGGATCCCCACGCTAGCCAAAGCAGCTAGCCGCTACTGCCTACAGCTACAGGCCGCTTAGTAAGCCGGATGGCCCGTGCGTATTACCGGGACCGTCCGCACAGGCATCGTATTGCCCCGGCCCGTCCGAGGAGGACGATTCACGCAAGCCGGACGGCTTGCGAGAGCTAAACGGGACCGTCCGCCTCCCGAGAACCCTGACAACGTCATTTATAACGTCACTTTTAATGTTAGTTTTTCATGAGGCCTCCCATTACGCTATTCTGTTCATGGATTGGCCTTACCCGACATACCCGATTTTTGGATTTAGAACAAGTCCAAAAATGTAAAAATTGGGCTCCTGTTCATATAGTCTAACCAAAGCTCAAATAATCTACGCTCACCTAGCCTAAGCTCACCTAACCCAGGCTCACATAACTAAATGTAACTTAATCTCACATAACCTATTTCAGGGGTTCTTGCAACCCATAACCGCACGTGCAAATGCTAGGTCAAATTTAGCTCAGCACAATATCGTTTAGTTTATTTAAATGTATGGTCTTCAAATAAATGAATAGAGCTTTCATACATACTTTCAAAGGAAAGTAATTTTTTCCTACCGGGGCTTTTCCGGGTACTCTCTTTTCCACCGGGGCTTTTGTCCTCCCGGGACTTTTTCCCGGTTACCACGGAAGGGACCCACCATACGAGTGTTTCTTTCTTCTGTCTCCTTCTTTTTTCGTCTTTAGTCTCTTGAGATGCTTTACATCTGATTTTCTCGCCAGTAGTAGCGCTCTGACCCAACTTATACTATGTATATGGCAGAGGTGTGCCGATGTCGAAATAGGATATCTCTACTCGAGCCTCCTAGCCGACTACCATCACTTTACGGATCGCCGTGTGTTGAATACGGTGGTTAAACTAATCATGTAATAATAATTATGTGACCTGCTTTTAGAAATCAATATAAAGTCTACGTGCTCAACCCAACACTTTGTCTCGATAGGTACTCTGGTTATACCAGGAAGCCGAGAGTGTAACGTGGGACTCACTTGGATTAAAATAAAATTTATCCGTGACCACATGTTGGCACATGACGTCACATCGACCAGTAAGACTATTTTAGTGTAGGACCTTAGGTCTTGGATGGATGGGCTCTTAATCCTAACAAAAAATATAAGTAGTGCTAAATGCTTGATTCAAGAGAAACTATAACAGTTGTTGTTCAAATTTCTTGTCATTGACGACAACCATTTTTACGTGTTGTATGTATGGGTGCAGCTCAAGTAGCTGGCGTGTCAGGAGTGGGAGGTTGGATGGATTAGGCCGAAAAGTACGGCACAATGCTAGCAAATGTTTTGTGGGGAGCAGTGTGAATTGGAGCCGAAGAAAAAATATGGCTTCTTTCAAGAAGAAGTTTAATCAGGGCGCCATCCAACCCAGAAATTGGTTCTGATGCAATGAATGCCTTCACCAGCCTCCACTACAATTTTCTACTGATAATTATGTTTATTGTACGATTACGATTAGTAAATGTTCTCTTCATTTATTTATGCATTTTAGGGCTGAAAGTTTGTAACAAATAGCTTTTTGGCGATATTGTATTAAATACTCACATCCTGTTCAGCTGCACCGTTCGTCGATGTTGCGTCATTGATGAATTCACTTTTTGATGCTGAGACCACGTGAGTCCTCCCATTACACTACTTTATTTGTCTGGGTTAAATTGTGCGAAGTTATTTATATAAACACACCCTGCAGAGGGCAGGAATATGACCAGAAATATAATCGGTCATTTTCTTCCCAGCATAATGGTGCCTGGAGATTATGCAATATATATCTGGCGGCTTACACGCAAGAGACAACGATGCTGGATTTTCTTTAGCAACGTTTTGGGCTTCTGTATTAACTGTCCGTGGGAGCTCAAGCGTGAAGTTTTAATAATAATAATAATAACTTGACCAGCACACCATAAAATAGTGTCCTACCATTGTGGTATTGGTATGGTTATCAGTACTCGTACGGTATATTGAATACAGTGCCGGTATCTTCTGCAGCACATGTGCCGTCTTTTTCGCTGTCTTTCATCGCCACTGTACCGGGAGAGGGCAGTGATACTAATTTCCTTTTAATACAAAAGTAATGTCTGATTGATTTTTATGAAGATCAAAGGTAAAAACAAAGTGTTATAACCTGCGTTCCAGGGTGGTATGGGCCGCGCCGTTGCTTGGTTGGCAAATTGTTGAGTTCTCTGAAGCAAGAGCTTCCAACAATTCAAAACAAGTTTTTTATTTTTGGACGACCATATTTTGGCTCTTCACCGCGGAAACGGGCAACCCACCTCCTGCAACTTCGTTCATTCACTACGTCAATACCGTAAATGCTCTGAATAGATTTTGCTGCCGCACTTACATTAATATCTTTATGAAACTCGTGGTGTAAAACAATTATTTGCTCTTAAGAAAGGACAAGACTTTGTCCAAGTCCGGATCGCTTGAGTCTCACGCCCCAAACCGATTCTGAGTAACTTGTGCAATGAACATCGCATTTAGCTGCAGCTCCTACTGAAACGTGTCGCTTGTAGATTTGTAATGTTAAGAAGCTTCTGTGTACTTCTCTTCTGCTCTGTGATGCTGGCCGCCTATCGAGGTGGCTGACTTACGTGCACCCGTGTCGTGCGCTGTCCGCGTGATTACCCCTTTCTTTTATTTTCTTTTTATTTTTTTCGTTTTGTTGAGCGGTTTTGTGCCTTGTTTCCCCGCCAGAAGTAGCGCGCTGACCAACGTTTGAGACACAGTACTCACTCTTGTGAGTTAGTTGGTTGTCAGCCCCAGCAAATGTCTGAGATGAAATGTCTGACCATCGGCGCGGCGCGACTTAGCATCGCTGCCCTAGCAAACTCATTTACTACTACGACTAGTAAATGTGACTAATTATATGGGGGGTAAAACTTTGTGAAAATTATGGGTAAAAAATAAATAATCTAAAGAAAACGGTAAAAGTTAAACTTGAGATATCTTAAAACTATAAACGGAGGTTAAAAAATTTATAAATGCTATCTGAAATACATTTTGGAAATCAGACAGTACTATATAGTGCACCGACCTGATCCTTCATTACTGTGCCGAGCACGCGAATTTTAGTAAGTGTTCGTAGAATGCTGTGGGTGTTTCTGGCTGATAGACATAGGGTATAGAAAAGTACAAGTGTGTATTTGTACCGTAGTCCAGTGCCTGCAGGTTCGTCAGTCCGGTAATGTCCTGTTGTATTTTTACATTTTATTGTAGCGATTCATCAAACCTCTTGAAGCGGGCACTCAAACCGCTTGTAGCGAGCACTCAAACCGCTTGTAGCGGGCACTCAAACCGCTTGTAGCGGGCACTCAAACCGCTTGTAGCGGCCACTCACGCCTCGTGTAGCGGGCACTCACGCCTCTTGTAGCGGGCACTCAAACCTCTTGAAGCGGGCACTCAAACCTCTTGTAGCGGGCACTCACACCGCTTGTAGCGAGCACTCAAACCGCTTGTAGCGGGCACTCAAACCTCTTGTAGCGGGCACTCAAACCGCTTGTAGCGAGCACTGAAACCGCTTGTAGCGAGCACTCAAACCGCTTGTAGCGAGCACTCAAACCGCTTGTAGCGGGCACTCAAACCGCTTGTAGCGGGCGCTCACGCCTCTTGTAGCGGGCACTCACGCCTCTTGTAGCGGGCACTCACGCCTCTTGTAGCGGGCACTCAAACCTCTTGTAGCGGGCACTCAAACCGCTTGTAGCGGGCACTCAAACCTCTTGTAGCGGGCACTCAAACCGCTTGTAGCGAGCACTCAAACCGCTTGTAGCGAGCACTGAAACCGCTTGTAGCGAGCACTCAAACCGCTTGTAGCGGGCACTCAAACCTCTTGTAGCGGGCACTGAAACCGCTTGTAGCGGGCACTCAAACCGCTTGTAGCGGGCACTCAAACCGCTTGTAGCGGGCACTCAAACCGCTTGTAGCGGGCGCTCACGCCTCTTGTAGCGGGCACTCACGCCTCTTGTAGCGGGCACTCAAACCTCTTGTAGCGGGCACTCA
>LQNS02276482.1:5593164-5604509 GCA_001587735.2 Parhyale hawaiensis | reverse complement strand
AGCACAGATACGCCAGCTTCTCGAACTGAATAAAGCTCGAATTTCCTTCTATCTTTTAATGATGAAGAGCGTGACACAAAAGGTAAGTAGGCACGTAGGTAGGTACTAGCGTATTAATATATAGATTTGTCGACAATGACGCTCATATGCCACGTTGCGGTCCATTCTATGAGGCGGTCAAGGTTTTGCTTAGATTCGATTCTATTCCTGTCCGGTTTGGCAGGGCGACAGAGTTCAGTGTTATCCGCATATTTAATGATTTTGCGGCGATGTTCAAATCGAGATCTTCGATGGAAATTATGGACAGAAGTGGGCCAAGCACGACACCTTGTGGTACCTCAGATGAGACCGGCGCCCAGCCGCACGTCTCCTATTGTAACTATGAAGGCCGATGGCCTTGTAAGACGTTCAACGCACTGAGGTAAATTAACAGACAGCGAAGTCGAACAGAGATGAAAGCGTTTATTCATAAAACTTCGATGTAGATAAATCTGATGACCTTATTCGGTTGTGCTTTCATAACTATAGAAATCAAATACCTACTTAAAGTCTCAAATCTGGAAAATATATCCCGCTTAAATATGTTGCGGCAATCTAACCGATAGCCTTTATTTTATTATACATCTGTGTCTATCAATTATGTCATGAGCGTAAAAGTTTAAGTATGCAGCATTTACGTTTTTCGATGCAGACATTTCAATTCCTACAATGTAAACGAAAAACCAAAGGCAAATATCACTTTTTAGATACTGTTACTCAAAGTGAATATCAGAACGATCACGAAGATTTCTAGGATAGTAACGAAAGCATGAACAGAGAGCAATGAGGTGCCCAGTCGAAATGGAAGGGGATTAACAGAAACAGAGCTTTCTAGTCTGAGCACGAAAATGGCCGGAACACACCGAGAAAAAGTTTGGAGGTCTAACTACAGTAGCTGACTAAGGGGTGCCTTGGTGCCTTGGCGAGGCGCCACCTCTTGTTACATTGGTTAAGCAATGACTATTTCATTATTACGAGAAAACGATGCATGCGTAGTAAAATCCTATGTAGTTTATTGATTAAAACTTACCGAATCATTGGAAGTATCAACTACGTACATGACCATGTGTCGCGCTGAACTAGCACGAAGAGGTTTTGCTAAAATCGAGCACAGCTCGTAGTGTTCTACCGACCCTTATAATCTGGAACGGCAACACCATTAACAGATACATACAGTATGGCGTTAACAGTAATAACTAAAGGTTGTTGGTGCCCGAACAAATGGTGCGAGGTAGTTGTTCAGAATTATTGTTGAAATCGTACGTAGGTAGGCAGGCGTAGAAGTTTAGCTTATTGTTCGCATGCTCATTTTCGTACGCCTCAGCGAACAAGATCACCGTTATGATCGAGGGTGATCTGCCTTGAGACGGCATCAATCCCTGAACAACACTGTTGTCTATCGTCAGTCAGCACAAGGCGTTAAATTGGGTTAAATTTTTTCACAAGAATGATAACAAATAAAATGAATCTAAATTCTAGGTGTTTGAAAGAAATTTGCAGAACTAATAATGAGACCAATCTTCACTAGCGACGTTCGTTATCACGATATATCTAATGAGAAGTTCTTTCTACGAAACTACAAAATGTTGTAGATTATTACCCTCAGAGCTACTGTATAATGTACCTATATACTTTCCTGCCAAACCTTTATAGCGCTGCTCACATGATGTAAATATCGCTCAGAGGCTGCCAGTGAAGCCCGAGTCAAATAGCGGTAGTGGAATTAGCTCTTGAATTGCGTCGCCAGCTTGCTATTCAAACTATTGTGTCGTCTAGCGGCAGGGCGATGATTTCTCTACGGAACCAGTTTTTTTATCTCAAGTGTGTGCCTGTAAAATTTCTTCCAGTCATGACTTAAAGAACGCGGGGCTTGCCGGACGACTCACGGTTGCTGGCGACGATGCATCGAACAGTAAAACGGGCGCAAGTTAATTCGTGGAAGTAAGACAGTTGGAGTCGGAAGTGCTTGCAGGCGGTATTTTGCTACACTGCAGATCTGGGCCCACATTTACTAATGCTACAATATAGTGAGACGTAATGTCTTGTGACCTACATAATTTCTTCATCCCGAATTAAAAAATGATTTATGCAAACCCCACAGCTACAGTTATTGCAACTGTAAACGGGATGCATAATTCCTTCTACCCCAAGCCTATGAGAGAGCTCGTGACACGCTACTTGGGCTCTCACCTACCAAGGGGTGCTTGAAGATCGTAAATGAACTTACAAGTTGTAACTGGGTATTACAGCACGAGCCTGGCTAAAAACTTGCGACTACCTTGAAAATTTTTTGCCTTGTTTTGAATGAAAGTTGCATCATGAAGTCATCAATTAGTTAGAACCACTTGTTTTTAGAATATTTGGAATTTGTCCTTAAAATTAATGCTGAGTTAAAAGCATTTACAAATGGTATTTGAATAAAATGCACAAAATTAATTATTATTTTACGACAATGTTGCTTAGCTATGACATTATTTATCAGAAGATAATGATAAAACACTACTTCCGTGAGAATTATTTTGACACGAACGAAATCAAACTTAGGGAATGGCTTATCAGTTTAATTAATCTTTCATTAACATAGAAAGCAACTTCGTATCTCCTGCCGGTGAAACTTCACATGAACCTTCCAAAATCCTCTCTCATAGCTCATCAATACTTCTAGTTTTTCTTTCCTTCGCACAAGCCTTTTTCTTTACTATGGACCAAAGATCCTTAGCAGGGTTTAGATTTGGACTCAGTAAAGGTAAAGTCAACTTCGACAATACCCTCCCCTGGGAAACCCATACGCATTGGTTCGTGCGGGAGACATAGGCCAACTGGGCCAATAGCAGAGGAGTGAGTACAGCTGCAGCCGATGACGGGTTGCTAGGAACTATGGTGCCGAAACGGAAGGTTCAACGACCCGCCACCCTTCCTTCTACCCTAACGTAGGTACCCTTGAAATAGCTATGCGCACCAAGTAGATTTGCTGAGTCAGCTTGATAAGCGCCGTCGAAAAAGGCCGCGTCTGGCCTGTGGATCTTACTCACGACCCTTAGCACTGCTGTGCAGCACGCAACGTCCGCTGCTACCGTGGGAGCGAAGGCATGAGTTTTTCTTCTGAGCTACCTAGATCTGCAAGCCATCATTCAGTCATATACGGCTATGGCTTAGATTGTTGCCCTGCTGAAGAATAATGCTTCTACTGATGCCATCACATTACACATCAGACGGACACGCAGGCAAAATTGTAGGCAGCCTGTGTAACCCCTAAGTGGGTAAAACATGGGGCTGGGGTGGGGTGAGGTTATTGGAACACTTAATTTTTCGACTGAAAAACTTTCTTATTATTCATCCGACCTTCACGAGACTTGGCAGAAATATGTGAAATCGGAAGAAAATAGGGGTTTTACTACTGTACTTTTTTCCATTTTCGATATAGAAAACGAGTTATACAAATATCACAATAAAACTGTCTTCTTTTAATAACTCGTTTTCTATGTCGAAAATGGGAAAAATACAAGAGTCTAACCCACGATGGCTCTAACAGACTCATGAAAGTTCATTTTTCTAACTTCAAACCGTATCTTCTCCCACAATTTCAAGGCTAGAAACCTGCGGTTTGTTGCAGTGTACTCCTTATTTTTGTTTCTTTTATTTGAATGAACATTTTAAAATTTCGATTCATTTTTCGAGATAATTTCATAATTTTGGAAAAAGTCGAAAAAAATCGAAAAAATAAAAAATAAAAATAGTTCAAAAACCAAATCGAAATAGAAAAATGTTTATCACTGAAATAACGGAGACACAAATTGGGAATACAATGCAAAAACTACAGCTCTGTAGCAATGCAATTGTGGGAGAAGATACGTTTTTCAATTTTTCTAAAATTTTGTTTTCTACGAATAAGTCGTTTTCTTTGCGAGCCAAAGGTGTTTATTTTGGCGTGTTACACCTTGTGTAAATATTTGGGGAAGATCGCTTCACAAATAAAGAAGCTTTATGACGAGGTGTTCGATCCCCTTAAGCCCGCCCTAGGATATAGCCTTATGGCACTAAAATGAAAGTCTCGACACATGTCTCTCCTTTGTCTTGCAAGTCTTGCCCACGCAGAGGGTACAGAGGCAATAATCAGCTGCACTGAAGTTTGTTCACAAATATTTGTAATATTTGACCAATAGTGTCGGAGTGAATCACGTGCAATTTTATTATTAAGAAAAACATTACAATGATAATAGTGCATTGAAGTCATTGTTACACTGGCGCAATTGCATAATATAATGAAAAGAATATTGAACTAGAGCACTCTGAGAGCGTATACCTCCGCCAAGTGAGGCAACGGTAGCAAAAAATTCATATTAGCTCTGAAACCATAATTTTCTTTGTACAAACTCCAAAATCTAATCATTTGTGCCTTTTTTTTTATCAATAATAGCTTGTTCAATTTTCTTGAAGATCCGTTCATAATTTTTTGAGTTATACTATTAACAAATGTTAAGACAAACATGAATTAAACATACAAACAAATAAACCGATCTGCATCAAAATTTGATCATTTATGTATTTTAACACTAGTAATAGCCCCTATAAATTTCATAAAGATCCATTCATTATTTTTTGAGTTATTGTGCTAACAAGCATAAAATTAAAAACAGTAAAAAATGAGCGAACGAACAAACAGATCATTACAAAAATTTGTTCATTTACTCTTTGTTATATACCTAACAACTAATGTTAACTTCATCAAAATCCATCCATAACTTTTTTAGTTATGGCATCAAGAAAAATGAGGCAGACAAACAAACAATCAAACGGATTGACATATCTTTACCAAAAGTTAATCATCTGTTTTACCTAACATACCTAGCAATCCCTGCAAATTTCTCCAAATCGGTTCATAACTTTTTGAGTTATCTTGGTGACAGACAGACAGACAAACAAGACGAAAATATAACCTGCTTGGCGGAGGTAATCATAGAGAACGGGAAACCACGTGACCTCAACAATTGCCAACCAAGTACCGACACTTTAGTTGAAAGAAGGTGACTCAAATAAGTTCTGTATACTTCAGTAAAAAAAAAAGCTCAAATACTAATTAAAATACGGTTGCCCTCACAAAAATTATTCATGTATACATTTTCAAGGGATTGTGTGCGTGAAACTCTTGGTATCAGCAAAAATAGGCGAGATATGATCAACCCGAAGACTTACGTTTCTTCGACGCAAATAGAAAATACTTCATCGGTGTCCTGCGACCGATGACTCTTGAAGTCTTGGTCATATGTCCCATATTTCTTTCATAAGCAGCGAATACACAGGACGTCCTGCCTAAAGGACTATCGTCTGCAGCGGGCCTTAGTGGGCCATCTTCTTTTCCATCCGTCAAGGACGCCAAGGGTGGCTCGAATCTCGTCGGTCAAAATAACTTTTCGGAAATAGTTTTCAGATATTTTGTTGCCCAAAATTATCTCTTTTGACAACTGATTTAACTTGAAGGGGACAAACTGTCGGTGACCTTTGAATAGCCATCTTATTCAGAAAACGATTCATGGTTCGACTGGATGCATTTTGAGTCCGCTGTTCTCAAAAATTTCCTTACTAGTGCAGCGAAGGTGTCGGGGTAAAGATCTTTTAATTTTCCCAACTTTTCTGCTTGTTGTTTCGGTCTACCACTCCTATAGTTTCGTCGCTCTACTTTACCTTCACTAACAATTCTTTTCAACGTACATTGACCACTTCTGAAACTATTCTAAATTTCCGGTGTTGGTTTAATTCGTACTCAGAAGCATCAGTTTCAGCCATTCCACACTTTTCATTAGGATTAAGCCAGGAAAATTAAATAATTTGGTACTGGTCCTATTCATGATGTAATTTAACTGTTCACTGAATGCATAGCGACTGACAAAGAACAAATTTCTGAGTTTTCAGTATGCGTAGTAATGTATAATGCGAGCAAAGTTGAAAAATATCCAACCCTAACCTACCCACGCCGCGCCACCACGCCACAAAGACACACCCTATAACACGAATACCACAGGAAAATGGACCGTCCCAGCACAGCAGCAGCAGGACAGGGCTCTAAATATTATAATTTTGCATACTGTCACTGCTGGGCTAAGTACCTGACTAAACGGCTGCAGGACAGAGAGCAGCGGACCTATACCTACCTACCTACCTAATCTCCCTGCTTCAAGTTATTCTTTACTGTTAAGTTTTAGAATCGGACGCAGTGCTTACAAACGCGGCGCGAACACCTTCCCTCTGCTCCAGGGGTGGGGGAACTTTGTGGCTCAGGGGCCACATGGGCTTTTAAAATTAGCAGACGGTCCGGGCCAGCATGCGATGCACGCACATCAAACATGAAGAGAAAAAAGAATTACAGCGTTTAACTAGAGCAGTATGAGAGCGCATCCTTCCGGCAGACCATGCAACGGTAACAAAAAATTTAAATTGCTTCCTAAACTAGAATTTGTATTTTATTAATACCAAAATCTAATAATTTGTGCTTTTTACAGTATTAACAGTTTCAACATTTTGACTTCTGCTGCTAACAAACATTCTGACAAACATTAGTCAAACTCACAAATGGATCAACTGATTTCACCACAAAATTTAATCATTTATGTCTCTCAACAAGTTAATCATCTGTTCCTTCTAACATACTTAAAGATCCTTGTAAATGTCGTTAAATTCCTCCATAACTTTTTGAGTTAACTTGGTGATAGACGATCGAACAGACAGACCCGAAGAAAACAGAGCCTCCTTAGCGGAGGTAATAAGTTAATATTTACTTTTCAGTTTTATTGGCAACATTTTTGCGACAGATAAGCGATTTTAGAATAGATCTTTTAATAAGCGCTTAAGATGGGTTGATATATCGCACAAACCAAAAGTTTCAGTGTGCCGGATTAAAAACAAACGCTCTCAGACTAGAGCAGTCTGAGAGCGCATACATCCACCACTCAAGGCACTTGACGAAAAATGCAAATTGATCCTGAAACTATGATTTCCTTTTATCACGATGAAAAGTTGGTCATTTATGCCTCTCGACAGTAATGACAGCTTCTGTAATGTTCTAGAATATTCATCCGTAATTTTTAGAGTTATGTTCTGACAAACTCTAGTCAAAAGCACAAACGGAATAAGCGATCATCACCATAATTAAGTCATTTGTGTCTGTCAACATATCTAACAATTTTTGCAAAATTCAAAGAGATCAAAGCATATTTTTTATCTATGTTGCTAACAAACATAAAATCAAACAAAACGAAACACAAACGGATCAAATTTGGTCATTTTCTCTTCGTAACATTGCTAATAATTTGTGCGAGTTCCATGTAGAACAATTAATAACCTTTTCAAACATGTTGCCATAAAGAAAGAGGCAGATAAACAATCAGCTGAACAGATCTTCGCCAAAACTGAATTATCTCTTCCTCCTGACATTCATAGCAATTTATGTAAATTTCGTAAAGATACTTTCACAGCTGTTTGACATGTTTGAGATATCTTGGAGACAGACAAATAACAAATAAACAGGCACAAACTCGACAAAAACGTAACCTCTTTGGCAGAAGTAATAAAATCTACAATATAATAATGACCGATGTCTAGTTATCTGTTAGTTTATTTATCGGTTTATCCATTTTCTTTCACGCTTTAACAAAGCAGATAGGCGGTAATAAGCCAAGGGTGGAGGCTCTGGTCGTCTTCTCAAGTTCTATTGAAAACTGTTAGGTAGAAAATAGGCCTAGTTGCAGAAGATGGCAAACGTATCTTAATCAGAGACAGTTGAAATTCAAACAATGAAGACATCGCTTGCTTAGTCTGATTTGTGGTCTGATTCGAATCTATGGCAACGTATCGAGTGACCTCATGTCTGAATGCATTGCCGAAGTGGAAATCACAGCACTGAATATATCTGAAGCTTCAATTCGCACTCTCATGAATCTTGATTCGTAGTTTCTTCCCACAGATGATTTCGTTGCTTAAGCTATTCTCCCAAATTTAATTCAATGGTCAATGAAATGGCTTTCGCTAGACAAACACCATTGGACCTGTATTGGCTAGCCTACTGTAACCACAATACCAAATCTGAGCTATTTCTTTGAGTGTTGCTGATCGGGCTGCAATAAGCCATGTATTTTCTCCATTTCAGAAAAAAAGTTTCGATACTGAGCGGCTGTATAGCCGTAAATGCTCTTCTCATGGTGCTTAGTTTAGCAGTTGTAATATTGAATGTATGATCAATGAAGAAGATCATCACAAATTTTTCGCTGTCATTTTATGACAGCACGGGCCCTCTTGTAATAATAATAATAATAATAATAATAATAATAATAATTAGAGATGCACTATGACAGCGAATACCACTTCCAAGTAAACCAGGATTTTTTTTTACAAACACAAAATTTGATCATTAGTGCCTCTGTCATTAATAATAGTCACTGTAAGTTATTAGTAGATCTGGTCGTAACTTTTTTAGTTATGTCCAGAAAAACACTAAGAGAAACTTCTCGTCAGACACACGAACGGACGCACAGATCATAAGCAAAATTTTATTATTTAGGCTTCCTAATATTTCTAACAATTACTGTAAATTTCATGAAGATTCGTACATACCATTCTGGGGATATATTACTGATAAAAATGAAAACAAACATCGAGGCACTGGGACTAATAGATGATTACAGAAATTTGGTCAGTTGCTCTTCGTAACATTCGTAACAATTACTACAAATTTCATGAAAATCCCTTTATAACTATTTGAGTCATGTCACCAGGAAAAAAGAGGCAAACATACTGTCACCAAAAGTCAAATATATGTACCTCCTAACGTACCTAATATTTCCTGCAAATTTTCTAAGGATCCGTCCATAAGTTTTTATGTTATCTTGGTGACAGACAGAGATACAGCCAAATAATTATAGAAGCAGACAGACAATCTTCCACAAAAACATGACAACATTAGCGGTCATGATAACTCACTTATTTCACTAGAGGGCTGGTTTTCAAATGGTAATATTATTAACTATAAATTAATTATTTATTCGGAGGGGGAGTTTGCATCTGATGTCATAGAACAAAAGCTTTGCTGGGGTGTTACGATATGGTTAGGATGTGGTAAAATCAAACGTAATCAAATAAATATATATCAATATACGCGAAAATGCTAGGATATCATAAAATTAAGATAATTAAGGAGACTAATTATTAATATACAGGATTATTTTTTGAGCTTTCCGGGAAACATTACTTATTGAATGGGGGTTTTCGAAGAAAAAGCTTATGCTTAGACACTGACTCAGTGTAACTATCAAGCATACACTGCCAATACTTGGAAGGAACCATAGGGCACAGCTGGCCGGTGTCCGCACAGGAAACCCTCACCACAGCGAAATCGGAGTCAACCAAAAGCAGTCGGCCATATAGACCAGGCCATTTCGCTTGCCTAAAAAATTTATTGCTTCTAACGGAGTGCAGGATGATGTTACTTTAAGTCGTAAGAATAAAGGTCCACGTGGACTCAAAGATGAAACAGCCAATAACAGTAAAAGAAAATTGGCGATGGAAAATAGACCAGCGGATATTGGTTCTCTGAAGCCCTCAGCCGGCCAATGAAAGCTAGCAAATACAGGGCGTGATAGGCCAAGCGTTTAGAAACGGGGAGGTTGGTCAGTTTGAAAGAGGAATCAGTGACGTTCGGGTTGTTGCCTCTAGCTCCGATAGGCACCTGTGCAAACAGGGTTGTATGTGAAAATTTAACTATCGTCGTAAAGGTTTTTTTTTAATTAGAGCCAAGTGCATTGTTTGTAATTGAAGCTATCTTGAATATTAGAGCCAATTTTATTGTTTGGCGATTTAGAGACATTGTTCTAACTTCTAAAAAAAATTAAAGAAGTATACAATGTCCCAAACTAGGAGCGTTTTCGAGGAGGAGCAGCGATAACTATTAGTTGAAAACTTCGCTGTGTTGGGGAAGTATCTGAGATGCAAGCATCATTGACCAGGTTAAACACTGAAATTCACATTTTGTAACGTAATTGGCAGCTAAATACTGATGTCTTAAAATGATGAGCTCATATAGTGAATTAAGTGATTTATTGAAATTGAATTGATGAGATATGGTAAAATAATGCAAATGCGCATAATAAGAATTAATGGGGGTAATTCTATCTCCCAATAGAGGGAACAAACAAACGAACAACCAAACAAATAAATAATAACAATAATTATAACAACAAGAAGAAAAAGAACTCTGCTCTGTGGCTGGAATCTTCTGTTGACCGTGCAGTCAAGAGTGGAGCAGAAGCGACCGGATCCCCGTGAAAAGATTGTCACCAACCAAATATGTCATTGATGCTAACGTCCAAATATTTTATGCAACTCTATTATGCATAACACTAGTTTATGTGTATGATAGTGTCAACAGCTAGGACGTGCCCCGCTTTATGTCAAATTCTAGGTCTTCTCATGAACGTAGACGTTAAATAATTTCAGAGTACGCCTGTCTTTTGTCCGACTTATTTTCTTGCTACGCATCATGTTAATTGTGTCGTAGCGTAGGCTAGAGAATCATTAACATGCTTGGTATAGAATAAATAGTAAGCGTACAAATTGGTGCTTTCTCCCACAACATATTATCGCGGTAAACACTGCGTATTTTTCCGAGTGATGTTGTAGGTGAGATGCTACGTTCTAATGCTGTGCATGCCATAGATAATAAGATTTCATATGTGTTATTGTCATGTTCAACCCTCCATGACTCGCAATGCCTTTAGGTTTGTGAGGGCTCCCGCCTCACCCACACACTGAAACGCATTCCATGCTGCTGATATTCTTCATTATGCTGTTGTCAATTTGGTGCTAAATTCCCTTTCTTGTACTCTTGGTAAATTTCATAGGCGGTTAGTTAGAGCTGCAATTAGTAGCCGAAGCTCTGACCATGTAATCTAATCCAATTGTGCATCTATTTCGTGTGACTTATCAACGCAAACCATTGCAGCGTCAATTAGTGTCCCATTCATAATCCCTGTCCAGTTGATTAGCATTGTTGTATATTTTACGTAAACACTCAAATTATTGTATGCACATACATATTGTAGGCGCAATTTAGCTCCTATTTGGGAAGAAGGATCTCCTGTTTTCCTTGCATTCTCCCAGAACATTGTTGAAGAATTCAATGAATACCATTTGTACCACAGACAAAGTCTTATTTGCATATCAAGCTAGTCATGTGGAATCTAGTTATAAACATTGAAAGTGCTGGAAAATACAACGATACGATTAGTAATGGGTTACGTTTGTAAATCTTCTACAAATAA
>LQNS02276482.1:5532193-5543895 GCA_001587735.2 Parhyale hawaiensis | reverse complement strand
AACGGAAGCGAGTGAAAGAAGTTCAATTTACTGACCCAGGGTTTGATAATGCAGGGGTCGAACAGCTTGTCTAGGAGCAATTTGCAGTAGTGGTCAAGAAAATGGTGCAGATAGCCGGTTTTTTTGAAGAATGTTCGGAGAAAGTCAACTTCGTTTGAAAATGCAAGGTATGAGGGAGACAAATGGTATGCTCGAAATAGTAAAGTTTTTATTGCATTGATTTTGAATTGATCGTAGCAGTGGCTGAAAAAGCTCGTCCCGAGGCCCGAGAATGTGGGTTTTCTGTAAATTCGAGTGGTTAGTGTTGAGTCTTTGTTAGTTATTAAAATATCGAGAAAAGCTAAAGAATCATTGGATTGATATTCGGCGGTGATTTTGATATTTGGATGTTTACTATTCAAATATTGTAAAAACAGATCAGAATCTGCTTGATAGTTGAATATGAGAATGGTATCGTCTACAAAGCGATTATAGTGGATGGGTTTGAAGTCACGTTGGCAGTCGTTGAGTCAGAGGGTTTCGTGATGGCATAAAAAGATATTTTGCCAGCGAGGGGCTAAGTGGGGAGCCCATGAAAACTCCATCTATTTGCTTGTACAGTCTATTGTTAAACATGAAGAAGGAGTCTTTGATGGCAAGGCTAAGAAAAGTTCTGAAGGTAGCTTTATCCATGTTATGAAATAGGTCTGTGTTATTGAAAAATTTGTTACAAATAATATCTATAGTTTCTTCTACGGGGATGTTAGTGAAAAGGGAGGTGATGTCGAAACTAGCTAGGTAGGCGTTGGAAGGCAGTTGGAGGTTCTTGATTCGGTCTCGAAAGTCATACGAATTGCTCAAAGTGTACTGATTGGTTGTTAAAGGTTCAAGAATTGAAACAAGGAATTTTGCGATTGGGTAAGACGGTGTTTTATATGCAGCTAGAATTGGTCGTAGAGGGGCACCGCGGCCGCGGTTTTGTATACTTTTGGAAGCCCGTACATAAATCCAGGGAAAGCACCTGAATTGTGGAGAAAACTGTAATCTATGGATTTTGTCAATGAATTTAAGCGTGAGTTTGAAGGGGTCGGTATGAGAATCGTATATAGTGAACGTTGTCGTGTCAGCCAGAATTGCATTCATTTTTTGATGGTACTGATTTTTATCTAGAATAGCAACACCTCTTCCTTTGTCGGATTTACAAACGACAACGGAATTTTCTTTGCAAAAATTAGATAATAAAGATAGATTGGATTCAGAAAAAAATGGAGAAAAGACTTTGTGCTTGCTGTACGAGGTGTAAATGCTATTACAAGTTTTTTTTTCTGTTTCTTACTTCGGCTTCAAACCGTCCACGTACACCTAGCCTCATATCTACCGACTGTACAGGAGCTGACATCCAGCTCCTGCACGCAGCTCTGATCATTTGCGGTTTAGACTTCCCCACGATAACACCCATCCTCCCTGAATTATTGACAATAAAGGAAAAAATTTTATTCTTATAGGTTGCAATTCTTCTTCTGATGGGATGCCTAATCCCGAAACGTCAAGATTTTAAATTTTTTAGTCGACTTTCCTTTGGTCGAAGAGATATTTTAGGAGCACCTAGTCTGCATTGTTCTCAATAGCATCACGCCTTTTAAATATTGTTATGAATGAACTAATTTTCCCGTGAGATCTTTCTGTAACTATTTTCATCTTTTCACAGTTTAACAGCTAGTTTTTTGTGCGTTAATCAATTTCTGACGTAGATTTTGTAATTGAGCTACGTTTCGCAGAGCTGGATGACCAAATTGCAAAAGATGGTGTAGCTCTTTATCTGAATGCACTTGTTTCTTTAAACATTTCTCAAATCGGAACTACATATATAAGCAGCTTCTGGAGTCCGATTCTATACCTTTGTTCTCTCAGGTCAAGACGTATAAATTCGGCAGATGATCAGCGGCGCGCTGACGATGCGATGATGATAACTTTTTTTTTTCTCCCAGGTCACGACGAATATTCGGCAGATGATCAACATAGCACTTACGACGGGCAGTAGAGAATTACTTCTTTTAGCTTACTGCCTTTCTCTTAGAGAGCAGATTTCGCTTTGGAGGCCAAAATTTCAGCACTTCAATGAAGCAGATATTTAAGTATGGAAAGCAGTATCTTGGATACGGTGCACTAACATTGCATGCTTAAGATTCCACTTTGGAAGATGCACGTTTAATCAAGAAAGAAGACAGGGGACGTAAATGAGGAATGAGACTACTACAGTCTCAAAAACGAAGACGAGCTACCAATGAAGCATTTATGCTACACAATGATAAGAAAGACTTGAAGCAGAAAGATTGCAGAAGGGAATAAGGGTCGCTAATAAACGTGAGCGGGAAAATGAAAATAGTAAGTCAGAGAAGAGCAAAAATACATAGATTATTGCGGGAATTCTTTCACGCACGGGCAGGAGCGCCGGAACGAACTGAGGGCGACAGGTGCGGGATTGGGTCAAAGGGACACTTTCGGGGTAAGAGGGGCACTTAAGGGCTATGAAATTCCTTGCTACTTTTTAATGCGAGAGCTAAACAGTGCAGTGCAATTATTATTTAAATTTATATTTTCATTGCATTTTAAAATCAACATATTCAGGTTTTAGTTAGTAGCTTAGGTGTTTAGAGCATAAGTTTTGTTGCCAATTTTTTGTTGCCTAACTGGTTCTTGATGTATTGCCATACAGTCTCTATTGGATTCAAGTCTGGTGAGAGGCTAATCAAAGCATGCAACGTGATGGCTTTCGAGGAATCTCGTGACAGTGTGACAGTGGCCGCTGTGTTTGACTAGAACGTTGTTATGTACTGAGCTGGAATTCACTGGCAAATTATCAACATAATGGAGAACAAAATATTTAGTCGACATGACCAAACAAGATTAATTGCTTGTTTGAACGAACCAAAGGCCCAGGATCATACGCACACACTGCTCTCCATACCATGTATCGTAGAAACAGTTCACCTGGGTTAAAAATTTTCACCTATCCATCATCGAACATTATCTGTCAGCCATCATTACCTAGCCTATTGTTTTTGCTTTCATCATAAAATGCCTCTCTTCGCCAATAAGACCCGTCACGAATCTCGTGCCCTTTGACGAACTTCAAACGACACTTTGGATTCTTCTTCCTCGCCGGTTTGCATCTTGCAATGCAGCCTGTCAACCGAAATTCTTTAAACACTTTCCCACAAGGTCACAATGTTTTTGATTCTTAGGAGCAGTTTTCAATTTGTTTCTAATAGTTCGGATTTTCAAGACACGATCTTTGCCGTAGAAGGGTCCCCTTCGAAGGCTGATTTTGTGATTATGGGCTGTGTATCGAACACTTCAAGTGTTGAAATGTGCTAATGTCTTTGCACAGTCAGTCGAACAGTTTTCTCATCATATTTGAGTCGTCTGCCTGCTTATTTCTTGGTTGGTTAATCTAGTATCATCGCGTCTTGTAAGTTTCTAGAGATCACTGTATTTTGTTGCCTTGTACGTTTCGTTATATTGCGTTTTAAAGAAACGTCTGCCGACGAATTATCGAAATTAGAAAATTTTATACAAAACTTGGAAATCAGCACGACGATGAATCGATTGCTATATAGTTTTTTTATGGTCAATTACCGAGTAACTAGCGTAATTTAAAATTTGCAGAAACTGTTCACATGCGACGTTTCTTCCTGGCGCCACTATACATAGGTATGGAAACAATCAGAGATGGGCATGTAACTAGTTACTATAACGGCTTAAGTAACGGGCGTTACTTTTTGTAACGGGTAACGGTATCGCCTTAGCAATTTTTGAAACGTAACGAGTAACGGTAACGCCCGGGTAGATTTGATCAAAAGTAACTGAAATTGCCGTTACTCGTTCCTCGTTACATTTTCAAAATTTGTGAAAAATACGAGAGATGAGCTGTCAACGATGAGAAAGTTATATTAAAGGAGTGGTATCATGATTTGTGAAAAATACACAAATTCTTGGCTATTAAAGTATGACCATACTTTTCGAATGCACATATATTTCAATATTAGGAAACAATTTTTTTACTCCAAAAATTTGCGTCGAAAGTTTGTCCTCAGAGACGCGAATGAAACGCACTTTTATATTGGTACCTAAAGCTATAAAATCAGTATTCTGCACGACTCATTTCAGCGATAGGAAATTCATTTAAATAGTAGGAAAGGACAAACGTAAAATCATACATTTTACTAGGTTTCTGCACGAGCGTAAAACGGACGCCACTCGTTCCCCAAAATATTCCTATTTGGCAGATTATAGCTATATTTTAAGAAAATCTTTCATCAAATTAAAGTACCGATCATTCTAGTTGCATCAAGTCTCTACCGAACGCCTAAATAAAAATTTATTGATACTCTACTTTTCGTCGGTCATGACAGAAAATAGGAATATACGTAGATCACAATAAAAATATTCAACACGCTGGTTGCTATAACGCTGTAGCTATACCAAAATGTTTTATGAATGCATAAATTTCCATGATTTTCCATAACAAATTATTCTATTTGATGGAGGAAGATATGGGATTGATTTTAAGACAATTATTGAGCTTTACACGAAGTAGAATTTATTATTGGCCTTTGCATGGCCTCAGTGCACTAAACTGCTCGAATTTGCAATGAAAAGTAAGTCACTTATTTAATCGAACATTTATCATTAAATTTTTAGTGTTACTACCGTTGACTCACGTATATCAACGATTTGCCACATAAGAACAAACAGATAACCAATAAAGTGTGATCATCAGTTCATCAAAACATATCTAATTATTCATACAAATTGCATAAAATCCCTTCGTAAATTTTTGAGTTATACTACCAAGAAAAAAAAAATGCAGGCCAATGAACAAATCAACAAACAGTAGAACGGATCACCAAAGTTCAATTAATCCTTTGTTCCCCTACGATCCCTAACAATCCGAGTAAATTTCATAAGGATCCATCATTAACTTTTTGAGTCACCTTGGTGACGGACAGAAGAACGAACTCCACAAAAAAAAAAACTTCCTCGGTGGAGGTAATCATTTTTTTAACCTGGCTGAATGATCAGTGGTCATGAAATTGCCATCAATACCAGTATGTCAACAATAGAATTTCGGTTGAAGTTCTTGGCATTTCTTACCTCTGCCAAAGTGGTTATGATTTTTCGAGTTTATCTGCTTGTCTGACTGGTTTTCTTGCTTGTTGGTCTATCACTAAAATAGCTCAGAAATTATAGATGGATTTTTGCGAAATTTACAGGGTTTGTTACGCAAGTTGGGAAGAACAGAAGATCTTTAGCTAAGATTCGTTCAACCGTTTGTTGTTTGCCTCTTTTGCGAGTGTTGGCAAAACTCTCGAAGTTGTGGACTGTTCTTTATGAAATTTGCAGAAATTTTTAGATATAAGGGAAGACACAACGGGTAAAATTTTAGTGATTATTATTTGATCCTATGCTGGTCTGACTGAAATTTGTCAGAACATACTGTAACTCAAAAAGATCCACATGGATCTTCAAGAAAAATACAGAATCTGTTAATACTGTCATAGAGCACAAATGATCAAATTTTACTGGTGACAAATAAGTCTCAATTGAGTTTTTCGTTTACGCTGCCTTGCTTAGCGGAGGAATGCACTCTCATGGTGCTCTAGTTTAGAATGCAGATTATGAATACACAGCATTGAAGAGTTAACTATACTATTTGATGCTGAAATTCAAGGCTAACTGAAATCTTGGCTATGGCCAATAAATCAGAGATAGTCAGTTCACATTAGTTATTAATTTATTCAACTAATGGACAGCAACATGACTCTTGAGTTTGATTTATTTGAAGACTAACTCAGTTGTATTTGTTGATGAAGCTTCAATGTATTTCACATGATTCGCTGAGAATTATTTTCCATAGCAAATTTAGCTAAAATCTCTCCCCGAGAGGAACAATTGAACGCTTGGTATTGGATAATTCGTAACTGTTCTTAGAAATTTGGATTTACAGATAAAACGAACGAGTTTTGTTCATAAAACAATATGACAGCGATATTTAGATCAGCTGCGCTCTATGTCACTGTATTAAATTTAAAAATGGGTTGTGATCTCTTTACTTGTTTCTTCAACTGCTCGCACATGCCAATCTAGAAACTGCTCAGTATTACATTAGAAGAAAGTTCAGTTTATTAATGCCAAGATCACATATTTGCATATAAACCAAAGTTGCCTTTTAAGGCGTCTTTTTGTGGCCACGCTCGTGATTAGCATCACCGTGATCATGATCATCGTAGTCACTGAAAAGCACAAGAACGGTCAATGATTTTGTAAACAAGCCAGAGACCGTGAGAGACGCCATGTCTATTCGAAAAATAAATTTCTATCGTATTTAAAAACAAAATTAAATCTGAAGCACAAAATCACTGGAGCTGCTGCTCATGGGTCTTGACACTACGGAAGTTGAAGGTAGACTAAAGGCTTGCTTGGCGGTGAACCAGTTAACGGGTTGTGGAATTGGGACGGGGCGGTGCTACCAATACAGATAGAGAAAATTCGAAAGTTGTTGTATTTAACGATAATTGGCGGCAAGTCCTGTCTGATAGTTAAAGCTTCCATGATTTTCAATGCAGTGGTGTCTTGGAATAAAGTGGTGTTAGCTTATCGTATTTTTACGGAAAATGGTGGGAAATTGATTTCTTAGGAACTGTTTTTCACTTTGAAGCCATTGCATATAAGTGAACTAGCAGTATTTAGAAAATTTTGAACATACACAGGTATAAAATTAACGAAACTATGATTCTGGACGTCAATATTACAAACAATCATAATAACATTATTCAATTTATTCCTAAATATAAGGAAACATAACGAACTTGCATTTCAAATTTTAAATTTTTACTTGTCCAACGGCTGGAATCACTATTTGATGACGCATGATTAGCCTGCTGAGGAAATCACGCCGTGATCAATTTTCAACACTGATCACGGTTGATTGCTATCAGATTCACCTCAAAAAGCGGTCACAAAACCGCGCTGATCATGCGTAATCAAGCGGAATCATCCGCAAGGTGGCAACAAAAAGACGCCTTTAGTGATGTCAGATGGATCTATCTTCGTGATTTTTGCTTTCAAGAGTCAGTCAAATAACCCAACAATCTCCTATTTTGGGTGGTAACTCAAGCCCTTTTGATAAATGTAGTGCATGACTAGTGAGTCCGGCAGTACAGAGTAACTGCATAGAGTTAGTGGCACTGCCTTGTCATCGTTTACTGTTAGGGTACTAAAATTCTATTATGAAAGATGCTCTGTCTCTGATAATTTTTTACGTGCCGTACCGTTTCGATACGAAAACACTTGACTTAAAATTTACCAGTAAAATGTCATCGAGAACATGGATCCTTTTTTATAATATACATCGAGTTAAACCGTAGAAATAAAAACGATGCTCTCGCTTCACTAGGAATGCAATTGGTGACAGACAGACATACCTGACAGAAACTTAACCTCCTTGTTGGAGGTAAAGATAATATAACTGTTCTAGGCGGCGCAAAGAGTGCGTCTAATGGAGGGAAGCACATATATATGAGGACTGAAAATAGGTAAATTGCAAAAGGAATTTTAGAAAGTCTAACTTTTTTGGTGCCCTAAATTCTAATATAGTCTACCACCATTGACCTCTATACATACACGAAATTGCATTTCTTGCTGATTAACACATATCATGTATCACCACGAACAGTATACTCTTTGTTTAAAATCGCTGTATTAACTGGAAAACATTTTATCGAAATTTCATCAAATTGCCATCGGGAGCACTTGGGATTTTGAGGGGAAAATCAAGATTAGTGTAAGTTACGGCAGATTCATATTCCTCTCAAGTAACAAAATAGATTTTAAAGCCCTCTAGTCAGACTTTCGACTAGGCTGCTGAGAACTGAACGTTTCGCGTTAGATCGAAAATAGCACTGAGAGATTTTTTCTGTGACGCATACTTAACGATCCAATGACAAATACATTTTTGTATATTTATTTCACACAGGATAAGCGCTGTCTGAATTGTTTTACTTGATTTATAGAACTTTTCTTATTACTATGCTGTAGAAAAAGGACCAATGATGCTCAATTTTTTTCTAGGTTTCTTGTGCCACTTCTGTACCACTTATTGCATCCAGACGTGAATCTGTTTTCAGTGATATTTTTACTACCCAAGAAAGAAGAACTTCACTTGCAATGGAGAATTGGTGGGGTTCGTTTTCTGCTACATTATTACCAAAATCAAGCAGACTGATACAATATGCATTGCACGACACAAATCATAACTGCGAAGTGCAAGAAAGATACGTCCATGCGATCTATTGCCGCTGTTTCACAGACAAATACACAAATATCGTAATATAGCATCATTAAAGGATACACGACGTGTGAAAAATAGTTACAGAACTTCGGTATATCACTGTCTTGGATGCAGCTTCTACCAACTTCAGTCGACTAATTCAAAAATATTTTCTTCACAATAAAATTTTTGAGGACGCAAAGTTCAACTGCCGTCGGTTACATGAAAGTGAGATTCAACGCAGCTGTTTCCTTTCCAGTGCTGACCTAAGTGCTAAGTATAATACAAGCCATGACGCGCTAATACTGTAGCTCATGTATGTTCAACAGGCTTTCATTCTGTACACAACAGATATTAAATCTTTTACGGATATTTCACTTACATTGAAAATAGTTACTTTCATTATAATAAAGATATTATAACGAACTCTGTGGCAAAAATTCAAGTTAGGCCTGTTCTGACATAGTTATGGCAGTAGAAAATTTTGTACTGTGTTCAGGTTAGTTATAAAATAAAAACTCAGATGTAACGAGTAACGAAGTAACGGTCGTTACAGTAACGAGTAACTGTAACGCCCCAATAATTTTATTGAATTAACGAGTAACGGTAACGACCTCCGATATCGTGTAACGGTGCCCATCATTGAAAACAATCACATCTATCCATCTCCAAAATATTGCTGTCATTTGTCAGTGGCTGAGAAGAGCTGATGAACTCCTTTGCCACTGCGTTGGTTTTACGCCATCCATTCTGCTTTTGTATACCGTGGCAAACATAGCATTTTGGAGTTGGTGGACAGGGGTGTCCTTAGACAGGACAAGTTGCCCCCCTGTCGCCCCCTACTGAAAATGCAGGAGGGGCTGTCACCCCTCCTGCCCCCCTCACTCCGGTTCTGGCGCGCCCCTGCGCACTGGTCCACTAGTCAATAGTCATATCATAATTCTGCTAGTTCCTCTCTACGTTCCTTCCTTCCTTAGTTCGTTCCGGCGTGCGTAAGCCTGTTACGCTCGCACTAATAGATAGGAAGAAATTTTGCTTTCTTGCATACCAGCTCGGAAGAGAAAAGCAGGAGTCAAGTTTCCACTTTTTAAGCTCTAACTGCTTACAGGTCATAATTAGAAGATTTGCTGTTTCATTTGGAGCACATTTTGTGAATTGTCGTTTCGCGCTCCATATTTTCGTGCTTCGTAAATTTTCACACTTCATTTGTACTCGCATAATACGGGTCTCAGTTATTGAGAAACATTTCATCTGCTGTGAAATTCCTGCTCATGGTGGCTGTCATTATTCTAGCTTCCTAGACATCGTCCGATACATCTTTGAAACTTCAGAAAGCTGCAGTTATTTTTAGTACGCCAGCCTCCAGTCTATGAACTTGATAATATTGAAGCAGTTTTCCAAGTCTTCTGCGTTTTTTTTTATTTACGCGTAACCCCAATAGTCTAGCAGTGTGGTGGCACTTAACCTGGTTTTGGCGTCCCTACAAAGTTTTTTTTGTTAAGGATTTTATATCTTTGAGGGATGCTGATTTGGAATCTGTTTGATGCCATCTTGGCACCCTGGGGTACATTGCGAAACATGCTTATTAAATCCGTCATTACCGGAATTTCGTTTCCAGGCTCTAGCTCGCTTATTTGGGGAGGTACAAAGGAAATATCAAAGTCTACCCTCATGTTTAGAGGGTCAAAGATTGTAACTTTACCATTCTATCATGACTTGCTCATTTACATATCATGTATATGCAAATTAGGCGGCCATTGGTAAAATTTTGTAGTGAGACTATTGACTGCTTACTGGGTAAAATAAGGCGGTAATTTTTGTATCCACCCTAAGGGTTTCTATGTCTCTGATTCTAGTTTTACTATATTTGATATGGTTTTTCTATTTGTAGATGCATGATATGTAAATTAGGGGACCACCTCAGGCTGATTTTTCGAAATTAGGCTCAGAGGACAATGACATGTGATATATATTCCTGTCTCCGAATACTCTGAAACAGCTCTGAGATTACAAGACTTTACTTCAATAAATCTAAAGCTTTTCGGTTAATTTGAACTAATTTGAATATCAAGTTAATTAGGTCATATTGTCTTACTTAGAGGCTTCCAATACCTACGAAAGAGCAGTAGGGCAACTTCTTGATGGAGAGTTTTCGGAGTCAGTGTATAAGCTGTTTCATCACGCTTTCAGTTGGGTCAAATGGTGGAGGGTCTGGCAAAGAGGTTGACTTCCACACTGCAATTTGAACATACAGTATGTTCGTAAGACATTTTGCCTGAATGCCTCAGGAGGCATGGTCCTTAGAGCTGAAGCGGCTGTGATGTTCTTCTCTCTCATCATTTTCACGCCACACATTCTCAAGCCCAGCGCAGGTTCACGCGTACTGTTCACAGGTTACCAATGTGGAGATAACTCGCTAATAACCACGCCGTTGCTGATGGTATGCAGCATCACCGTAGCACAAGATGGGCGGCATACACAACGTCACCTAGATCTCTGGGTTATGTATTCTATTTAACCCCGAGCTTTCGAGGAATTATACATAACTCATCTTCAGGGGAACGAAATTTTAAGCGGCTGGAACTTGCTGCTCATAGTTAGTATCCTACTTACCAAAACATAAATAACTAGAGCACTCTGAGAGCGCATACCTCCGCCAAGCGAGGCAACGGTAGCAGAAAAATAGAATTGGCTCTGAAACCATAATTTCCTTTTTCTGGTTTGATCCTCTTAATCTAATGACTCAATATATACTTCATGTTATGAACATACATATACAGACATACCGTTTACAGTAGCCAGCTAATGCAAAATCTATCAAATTTAAGCCATTTTAATGTCAGTGGCCCTGTATATTTCATGAGTTACTTTCCCTAGGGGTACGTAGAAAGTAAAGTAGGGAGTTACGGCTCTAACCTAACGCACCTCAGCTAACCTGACACGTCACAATTCCATTACAAAGGTTCGAACAGGCTTACACAAATGAATACAGACTCGTGGCTATGAAGACGTAGAAACTTCATGGTGATAGTGTTTTCCAATNAAGTAGGGAGTTACGGCTCTAACCTAACGCACCTCAGCTAACCTGACACGTCACAATTCCATTACAAAGGTTCGAACAGGCTTACACAAATGAATACAGACTCGTGGCTATGAAGACGTAGAAACTTCATGGTGATAGTGTTTTCCAATGAGCTACTCCAATGATTTAGGCGGTCATGTGACGGGTTTATTTTAAAAGAAATGTCCATTTATTTATGTGCTTTATTAAGGCCGATTCACACTAGAGTTTCTGCCTTGCACGTAATAGAAGAAATTCAAATGGTATGTTGTTTTCCTGTCTGATGGCATTGAAACACACATAGGGTGACACACAAGATATAGCGGTAAA
>LQNS02276482.1:5439301-5452933 GCA_001587735.2 Parhyale hawaiensis | reverse complement strand
AATTTCATAGAAATCCATCTATAACTTTTTGACTTCTGACATTTACAAAAAATGAGTCAGACAAACAAACGAACAATCAAACAGACGGATGGAGGGATCTTAACCAAAAGCTGATGATCTGTTTCTCATAACATACCTAACAATCCCTGTAAATTTTGTCAAAATCCGTCAATAATTTTTTCAGTTATCTTGGTGACAGACAGACACACGAACTCGACGAAAACATATATCCTCCTTGGCGATGGTGCTTATAAATAAATGTTTAGTAACGGTACGTACCTTGCTATGTAACAAAAAGTAGTTGGAAATACTTTAAAAGAAAGATTGGAAGTAGCAACTGATAGGGTTCTATTCAAGTGGGAAATAGTTAAAACATTATAAACCCCAGAGGAACAGTCAAGTAAATTACTGATCAACATTGACATAACATATCGAGTCCGTGTTTGATGTTTAATATCTATATATATAAAACCTTATTGAGAAAACGTTAAGGCGCATCGATTGTCGATCATAATATATATTGAAGTTCGAAATTGTATACTCGATCTTAGCAGCACGTACTCAATTAAATGACTTAAATATTTCCATCTATGATTATGATCGAGTATGTTTGAAAGTTTCACGGTGTAGTTTTACAATTTTCCTTAAATGATCCATTCGCTATCGTTTCATTTACTCTCGTTATCAATTTGTTTACATTTCAACAATTTTCTAAGTATTCGACGATCGACGTCCAAAGAACGTCAGCTCAATCTCGCGTTGTAGCAAGGCCCATAACCCTTTAGACGATTCTTGGTACCCTCCGCTGGCATCAGATTTGATATGGTCATTTTCTGAACCCCATGTAATGTTCCCTGTAGATCATTTCGAACATCGACCCAGAGGGAAGGTTGGTATACCGAGGGAACCTTCCATCAACAAGTTCATGTTGCCTGGGTGGCGAGGGCCAGGCTGGTCATAGAACTAGATCTCATTTTCGCTCGACGTAGGTCTCGCTTTGTTCCGGCGAGTCTTAGACTGGCGATCCTCAGCTTCGGCCAAGCGCTTGACGTTATCCCAGCCAAGCTTCCTCCTGCCACTTGCTAAGAAGATGCTCCGCTGGGAGTCTTCCATTACTCGCCGGAAAGCACTAGGCACTGTCTTCCAAAACTTTCTAAGAAGCTGCCGCTGTTGGTCAAGCAGAGGGTCAGGAAACGCCCGCCTCGCAGTCCGCTCAAGTCGCTGCGCAAAGATGGCGTAACTCTCTCCAGACTGCATACGGGCATTCTCGAAGTCTTCCTCTGCCTGCTGTCGGGAGGTGATTCGCTCACCACGATACTAATCAAACAGTTGCGGTTTCAGACTCCGGTAACTCGTCCTCGGGCCCTTCATAGCCTCGTATGCTCTTTTCGCTGAACCAGCGATGAAAGTTCCCAACTGGCGCGACTTCTGACGGTCCATTCTATTAAACTTGGCTCGGAAGTACGCCTTATAGTCCTCTAAGAACGTATGCAGTGACGCTCCGTCCTCTCCGTTAAATGTTCCGGGAGTCACGACATCACGTCAAAGACTAAGCCCGCTGAGTATCCCCGGCAAACTTCTGCTTCTTGGACGAGTGTGGCTCTCAGAAGACGATTCGGCGGTCTTCCGGGAAGAGTCCGATTCTTCAGAAGAGGACGCCAACGGACGACGGGAGTACACCACGCTATGACGCCCACGCACCGCACCTCTGCCAAGAGCAGAAGATCGCCCAGAAGGAGAGCCACCTTCCCGGAGTCCCCCGACGTGAGCAGGACTCCTTGGGACAGGCACGGCAGACGAGCGCTGCTCAACGATCCGCTCCTGTGATCCGGACACAGGCCCCGCCTTGGGCTGCCGAAAACCGGAACTCTGAGACCCACACTGGACAACTGGCGGTCGCGGCTCACCTCTACTGGCCTCAGAAGACCGAGCGCTCGCCCCATCAGACGGACGCCAATACTAGCTATAGCAGAGCACATCCATATAAGCGGCCCACTCCCGGAAAGTCTTCCTGATGGGTAAGGCGCGTCCATCCTCATCCAGGGACTCCGCGTCCGACTCCCCCAGCAAACCCCAGAGGAAACTAGCGTTCGAATCAGCCATGTCTCCACGGTTGACGCCGCGGCCACGTTGCTGCGGCCTCAATCCGGGAAGCATCATGCGATGTATTAGATTCAGATAATCGCTACTCTCCGGCACTCCGAATAGCCCTTTCAGGAAAGCCGAGTGCACGGTCGGAGAATTAAACTCGGCTAGAAAACCCTGCAAGATTATGCACTGGTGCAAGACCTTCTTCACACCAGCCACACTCACAGAGCCCAGGGCAGAGTCATCACGGGCGCAAGCCGAGGCCGCAACCTCTTTAGCGGTGGCCGTTTTCCAAGCAAGACAGGTATGAGACAAGCGCAAGGCGAAGTACACAAACGCATACTATGTTCTAAGGAGGATCGTGCAAAAAAGGTACACAGCACTCCTCAGTGGCTGCTTAGAGGTCTGGTAACAAGGAAAAATTATTAATGCAACAGGCCAACGGGCCGCTAACGCAACACATAAAAAAAAAACAAATAAGTATTTTGTTCATTTGAGAAGAAAGTAAGAGGAAAGAAGATAAGTAAAAATAGGAGAAGGTCTGCGCCCACCAAAAATCACAAGCCGCCGAGTCCCGGGTCTCTGGGCACTAAATAATCTGTTGCGGGACGGGAGAGCAACCCGCTACAGACAATTTACTTTCTATTGTGGGACCAGACAGTTGACGCAAAACCTCACCAAATCTAACGTAGCCACAGCAGCAAGGCGCACGGAGAGTAGAAAAGAAAGGAAACACTAAAGGATAATTCGATTAAATTCGCGCATGTGATAAAATACACTCCTGGTCCTATCAACACAATCATCAGTCCAATAGATAACGTCAAGATAATTGCCTAGGCAGCGGCAGACCACAGTGATTACGGGGGAAACAACAGCCTAGGTGTAAGCACAACTCAAAAATACCTACATCTGTATTTTCTACACTGGTACAGGCTGCTGCATACAAACTTCCAAAGGTGCACAAACGAACAGGTGATGTTGATTACACCACTCGTACCGGCCTATCACCCAGAACGTTGCATACAAACACAATTGTAGATGAAGTTACCGGGGATTATGTGAGATAACAATACGAAAATGCAGTAATATATACTGTATACCTAAGCCTCTTTACCACGAATATCCGAAGAACAGCCCAGATGGTGCTTCTCAACAGGAAACCCAAGGCTCCAAACAGCCATCGATTTGAGTTGAAAACGTTAGCACGAAGGACGGCATCCCCGGACGTGCTATATAGACCCCACAACTGAGCTGCTATGTGCGCAGAATATGCAGTTCCCGTTCGCAGCATCACAATTCCGCAATGCACCTGTCCAATGGCGCACCGAGTATAGCCCTGCGCACTCAGGCTGCTCCATGGATCCAGAGTAAGTGTTGTCAGCTGATCGCGGTGACAGTGCGCAGTCACCCTAGGTACAATACCCCAGGGGTGGATGTGTCCGGCACCCACAGGACATCAGAGGTGACAAAAATGGCACCTGTGAGAGCTGCAACCGTGGAGACAACAGCAGCAGTGATGGCAGTGGTGACACCGTGACAATGGTAGGGTTGACACTGTGGGAACAGTTGTGGCGAAATTGTGGGAACAACTGTGGTGATACTGTGGGAACAGCTGTGGTGACACTGTGGGAACAGCTGTGGTGACACTGTGGGAACAGCTGTGGCGACATTGTGGGAACAACTGTGGTGACACTGTGGGAACAGCAGTGGTGACACTGTGGGAACACCAGCGGTCACACTGTGGGAACAGCTGTGGTGACACTGTGGGAACAGCAGCAGTGAAAATGTGGGAACAGCAGCGGTGACACTGTGGGAACATCAGCGGTCACACTGTGGGAACATCAGTGGTGACACTGTGGGAACATCAGCGGTCACACTGTGGGAACAGCTGTGGTGACACTGTGGGAACAGCTGTGGCGACACTGTGTGAATAGCTGTGGCAATACTGTGGGAATAGCTGTGGTGACACTGTGGGAACAGCAGCGGTGACACTGTTGGAACATAAGCGGTGACACTATGGGAACAGCTGTGGTGACACTGTGGGAATATTAGCGGTGACACTGTGAGAACAGCAGCGGTGACACTGTGGGAACATCAGTGGTGACACCGTAGGAACAGCTGTGGTGACAACGTAGGAACAGCTGTGGTGACACCGTAGGAACAGCTGTGGTGACACCGTAGGAACAGCAGTGGTGACTGTTCGTTAACCGGTGGCTCTATTACTCAGCCCCCGATGTACAACAGCAGTCGGGTCGTTCCCACCTGAAGAAAATATGTTAAGTACTAAGCATACAGCAGTACTAACAAAATATTAAAAGCACGAATGAAATATTTGGGCGTCTCAAACTGTGTCACTGCTTATAATTTTTAAAGGGAAAAAATAGAAGAAGACAAAGGGCCCGTTGATAAAACAGAGAATCGCCCAAGCAAAAGGGGTGAACTCCAGAAGGCACAATGAGGAAAGAGCGAATTACAGGAGGAAAAATAGAAAGAGAGAGAGTGAAAGGAAAACGGAACGTGGGACCCAGTCACAGGAGCGGCCCCTACACAGGTCAACGCGCATGGGCAGCAGTGAGAAGGACTGACAAGAAGCAGAGCGAGCTTAACTAATAACGGAGTGGCCCATGGGGGGACATCCAGGGTGCGACTTGCCACTGCACAGGCGGACCTTAGGATCGTGTTAATCCAACAGCACTACATGCGTAACTAAATCCCCCAAACACAATGCTTCATCGCTGTGCAAAGAGACAAAAAATGGGAAAATTATACATATGGAACCCGACTATCAGCGGAACAGTAAGGGTAGAGAGTCGCGGAAGAAGAGAAACTAGTATAAACGACAGTTTCATTGCTATATTCAAAGGTTTAAGTCTCTGCTTCCACAACAAAGGCGATATCACAGAGAGGAAAGAAGGGACACCTTGCCTTATGATAGACACGTCCGAATCACGCACGAAGGTGCCCCAACACTGGATGGACTGACGCACGAGAACAGCAGAAGAGAAGAGCAGAAAAGAAAGCAGAAGAGAAGGAACAGATGGGGAAAAACAAGATCAGCGGGAGTATGGCATGGGAAGGAAGCAAAGTGGCCACAAAAAAGAAAGGAGTCTCGAGAGCCTAGCTAACGGCCAGGGCAACCTAATGGATCTTCCCTGGGGCGCTGCTCCCCACACAATAGGATGTCCGAACCTAACTCAATCCTGTGGCTTATGGCAAAAACAACAGTAGTGAGACTGGGTCAGAGAAGTGGTCTTGTTAACCTAACCAAGAGTTGACGGGAAGAGGGAAGCAAAGGCTTCTAACAGCATGTAGCTGGAGGACAGAAAAGAATGGAAGAAAAAGCAACCGGCTAAAACCAAATAAGAACATTGACGTGCAAGGCCATATCAGGACACCATGGTGAAAGACACACAAAAAATGTAAACAAATGCCTTAAATCCCTACGGGATTAAACATCACAAGTATAAAGGCCAGGATCGCGGTAACAAGCGATTACAAATAGAGGACTTCTCGTAACAATAGTTAGATATTTATTAGTAACTAAAAAATGGCGTAGAAACGGTACATGCCTTCCTGGGCCAAACAATTCTGGGTTAAAACCCTGCAGTGTAAACAATGTTTCAAATGTAAACCTTATTGTGAGTGCACTATTAATTTTTATATAAATTTCAAAAAATTCAAATCAATAGTAATGAATAGCTCCGGTTATGTATAATATGGCTAGCAACGGTTGTATTGTTCAACACTGTGCTGTGGTACTGCGCAGAAATATCATGGCGGCATCTAATTAAAGAAAGGTGGCAAGAAAGTGGTTGTCAATATGATAGTTTTTCGCATAGGATCGTCGCTCATAAGCACTTGTAAGCAGGAGTAACAATTGTGAGGCTCTTATACAGGGCTCAGGGTACTGTCATTTCCACTGCTGAACTTATCCGCCACTCCACGAATCAACTTTGCACTGGGAAACTTCGACGAAAAGTGTTACAACAGCACCCCAAATACAATCATCGCACTTGGCATTGACGAATTAAAAGGATCAGTTTCATTCTACAATACGTTCTCTGCAAAGATACGGAAACGCTTTGAATCTTCCTCATAAATCATCCCGATCTCAGGTCCATCTACAACAGTCATCCGGAGTACTGTATGAATTTCAAGATCTCAACCGTCTTATTTATGATTTTTTAGTTTTACATCCAGTTACATGGCAAACTGCATCAATAGGGGAGAAAATTACAGTATTTCCAGTTACACTGCCCTATTCTATACCTTTATACCATCAGCAGCGAAGGGAGAGGAGTTAATAACGTCACCAGCTAGCTACACACCCTACCACACAGCATTCACCCCATCTCCACAAGCCCATAACAGTATTTTCAATAGTAGGTCGGCCCTCAAGATAAGTTTCAGGGCTCAAAGGATGTAAAGATTACTAAATATATCAGAGTCGGTCCTCGGACGTCCCCAACGTCCCAAACGCCTGATGTGGCGCAAAGCTACGCTGAACGGAAAAAGAGAGGGAGAGGGGCTGAAGCCCTGGGGCTCCAGCTCCCGCCCTTTCATGGCCGAGCGCCTTCCCAAGCTGGACCCCAATGAAAGAAAACTACAAAAAAGGAAGAAGGGCGCACGACCGGTTGAAGATCACCCGAAAAATGAATGCATGGCACCCGGTCTATTATGATGGTAAATGAATTATTCAAAACCTACGCTATATTAATTATTGCCTTCCATTAGCCAGCATAGCAACAATCCCGACACAAGAGTAAATGCCAGGACCCCCGAACCATCCTATAATCAGGCAATCAAACCGGTCCCCCAACAGTAACTACAGTTCATGACAGATTTCTCGTCCACTGATGCAGTTCAGCCACAGTTACACATTTAATTCACATTTCTGCATATAGACGAGTAAACATAACCAGGGTATTAGTGACCACACAGTACAGCCGGCCAGCACACCCAACAAACCACAAATGAGTGTTGTCAGTCGTTAAGGTGGAGAGGAAGGAATCGGGAGCTTCGAAGAAAAACCCTTCAACCATCTCTCTTCAGGGTGATCGAATAATTTGAAAGAATGCCAAAGGCGAACCATTGAATTTTTTCATTAAAATCTCAAAAATCAAAGTTGGAATACCCCTCCCATCTGCACACAGCAGAAAGGTAATTGTGCAAGAAATCTCTAGTCTCATAATACGAAGGGTAATGTACAATCCATGAAAAAGCATTTCATCCATGAAGAGTGAAAAAATTTCAGTTCATACTCATACCTGTCTCCTCGATACCCTTGATGGTACCTTCTTCGATGATGATTCCCTCGGACGCAGTAACCTCTCCCCTTTCGATGCTAAGGACTCCGCATTTGCTAACACAGAACTGCATCTTGATGCCTTGAGAATTCTGATGGACTGTATTAAGGAACTGCTCCACTTGGTCCTTTGATTCAGCGTAGAGCTTCAGATTGTCCATGTAAAGCAGGTGGTTGAGCTTCATGGTACAGCTATAATTGTATTCCTGGCCGGCCTTGTTCAGGGCCTCGGAGACTGGGATCATGGTCAGGACAAAGAGTAGTTGAGATAAGGAGTTGCCCTGGAAGATTCCACGTCTGATGCTCACCTCACCGAGGTGTTTATTGGCGCTTTGTTAGCTGGATCTTCCAGTTGGGCATCGTGGTCGTGATCAGATTGCGGATGTTGCCGGAAATGCCGTAGATGTCCAGACATTCCAGGATCCAGGAGTGAGGGACCATGTCGAAGGCTTTTTTGTAATCAACCCAAGCCATTCTTAGGTTTTTCTTTTTGCTCCTGGCGTCTTTCGTGAGGAGCTTGTCGACGAGCAAATGGTCCTTCGTTCCCCTGATGTTCCTGAGGCATCCTTTCTGTCCGTCTTGTAAGAGCTTCTTTGAGACTAGATGTTTGTATACTCTCTCGTAGATTATGCCCGTCAGCACCTTCCACATAAGGGAGAGGCACGTGATTGGGCGGTAATTGCTGACCTCCGCGCCTTTTGGCTTGTCCTTCTAGATTAGAACCGTCTTCCCTGTGGTCATCCAAGAGGGCACGGTCGCGCGTTGCAGGCAGTGGTTGAGCTGTGCAGCAATTCTGGAGTGCAGCGATGTGAAAGTTTTGATCCAGTAGCCTTGCACCATATCTGGTCCGGGTGCTTTCCAGTTCTTGGTCCTGCTCAGTTGCTTTTTGAGCTGTTTACTGGTGATTGTAAGGTCTGGATCTGCTGCGACGTTCTACTCCTTGACGTCGTGTAGCCATTCTGTCGTATTGTTGAGCCGCACCTCTTTGCTCCAGATGTCACTCCAGAATCGGATGCTCTCTTCTGTGGTGGGTGAGTCAGAGCTCGTCTCTAAGTCTTTGATACAGGCTTTTCTGGTTGGTGTTGAATAGCTGGTTCTGATGGAATCCAGCTACTCTGGCCTCGAAGCGTCTAACTTTGCTCCTTTTAGCAGATAGCCACTGCTTTAAGGTATATTCGAAGTAGGTTAGGCCGACTTCGAGGCACCGGTACCTCGATTCGAGCAGCGTCTTCTTTTCCTCGTCATGGAGATTTCCTCTGCGCCATTCCGAGATCCAGCTGAGATGTTTCCTGATCTCAGCAATGTTCTTCTCGAGGCGGTGCTTGCAAGTAAGATTTTTTTTCGCTGGGTCCGTTGCGGTCGGGGTTGTACCTCAAAGATCCTCACTGCGAGGTCTGTTCCAGCTTTGATGAGGGTGTTTGTCTCAGTGATGTTGTTGGTGAGGATTTTACCAATCATTGAGTTGACGTGGAAAGCAGCTGCTCGGATCTTCGGTTCCGGTAGATGTCGTTGGCTAGGATGACCTTTTGGCGTCATTTCTACGCTGGAGTTCCGGAGTAAGTCCCGCAGTTCCAGCAAGTCACTCCACTACTGGTCGGATAGGTCAGGTTCTGTCTTTTCGTCCATTGAGTCACTCAGGCTCATATTGTGGGCCGGTAAATTCCGAGGCAAATGTCGCGGCGACTGGTTGGGGTCGTCCAAGTCGATGTCAGATGTAACGTAGTTCAACAGTAAGGTGTCACTAAGTTCCTGGCTAGGGTGACCTGGCGTTGATTCTACGCTGGAGTTTCGGAGTAAGTCCCGTGGCTCCAGTGAGTCACTCCGCTGCTGGTCAGACACGTCGGGATCTGTCATGTTTTTTGACTTGCTCTCGCTCATATTGTGGGCCGGTAAGTGCCTTGGCCCACGTGAGGGCGACCGGTTGGTGTCGGCAGAGTCGATCTTAGAGGGGACAGCGCCTCAGTCGGGGATTTCGTCCGATGGAATGGAGGGCCGCCTAACAGGTTCCACAGGTGGGGACCTAGGCGGGGTCACAGGTCGGGTTGAAACTTGGCGTGCAGGTTCGTCAGCGGATGGAGAAGCAACTTGAGCTTCTATCCGCGCAGCAATTTGAAGCCGTTCCTCTTCGCTGGGGAGGTTTTTACTGCAGATTTGCCTGATTTGGCCACTAAGAGAAGCCTCTGAAATTGTCCGGGATTGCTCTCTTGTCCCACAGCTGCTTGATGCGCTTGAGATAGCCTGGATCCTCGCGCTTGCTGGCGACGAAGCACTCCCACAGCACAATTCGGTCTTCCTTGGACCACTTGTGGCGCTTGCGGCGTTGCGTCGGGACAGTAGCCTCCTCCGCCCCAGTGGAGAAAGGAGAGCCTGCTTTCTCACCTCTCCAGTAGCATTCACACTAGCGTCGGAATCCTGGCTAACCGATTCCGATGGGCGAGAACAGCGTCCACGAGCTTCCCCTGCCTCACCCACAGGAGACCGGACGAACGAGGTACCCAGTCTAACTGAGGTACCCTTCACGCCGTTAAAAGGGGTATCTCTATTATGACTAATTTTCATTGTTGCCTGGTAACCCTCAGGCTGCGGGGCACCTTAGCGTCTGCAAAGATAGACTGCTTTTCAGGGCTTGGGAGTTCCATCTACCCCAAGCTGTCGAACATATTCAACGAGTTGACTATTGACTATTATTATTATTATTATTATATCACCCCCGACAGACAACGTGGAACGGAAAAACTCCATGAGGTTGACAAACTTCCACGCAATAAGCCCAGCGAGTGAAGAACATACACAAAAAAAAAGAAAAAAAGAAAGATGAGCCGAGATAACAGAACGCTCTGTTTATACATCGTTTAAAGCTGCCAATACCCGCACCAGCGAAGACAGAGCCATCAAGACCATTCAAAACATCCACACACGATGGAAAAATCAAACGAGAATACCGGCCCGTATGGCATCGTAACGGTTCCAAGGCCAACTCATGAAGAGCATCAGTACGCCGAGCAAACCTCACCCGAACAGAGGGCTTCGGGAGAAAATCAGACAGTGGAAGACTAGAGCAGTTATAAGTTTTATACAAAAAGCAGACCCCCAACAACCATGCTACGATGCGCCAGAGCACAAGGCACAACACCATCCAGCGTGAACGCACATCGACGAACCACTTTGTCAAGCAAACACAGATGACAATCGGCAGCTGAACCCCAGACTACGGAGCAGTATTCCAGAAGAGGGAGGATATAGCAACTAAAGCAGCGACGTGTCAACCATGCCGAGCCAAACACCCTCCAAGCACGCCTCATATGACTAATTTTCTGCGATGCACGTGTGGCAACCGAACGAATGTGGGACTCAAACGTCAACTTTGGATCAAAATTGACGCCCAAGATTACCAAGTCATCAACCACAAGAAGTGACACACCACCCAGTATGAGTGCACGAAAAGGAGGTCTCACTGTATGCAACCTTTACACGAACGTGGTCTCAGTCTTATCCGCATTTAGCCTCATCCCCCACCTAGAACACCAGGAATCATTCACTTCCAAATCATGTTGAATCGATTCTAAAACCTCCAACCTATCACTAGGCTTCTCCGGAGAACCTCGTCTCAGGAACACACACTATGAGAATACGCACTCGGTCCCAGCTCTGCTTCCCATGAATGTAGCGCAACAAAAGGTCCGCCTAGGCAGCGGGGTCCACAACAACATCACCACCGGTACCAATTAAAGGGAGGGGGCAGAAGAGCTAATACCAAGCACTGCACTCTTCAAAGTGGACCACCCCTTATTTGCCCTAACAGACGAAGCAAACAACTCCCTGGACCTCAAATTATGCTCCCTCTCTGCTACCTCATAAGCAGCACCAGCCCGACGCTGCTGTTCCCTGAAACGCAGAAAGTCAACAGCAGACCGGCTATCACTTCAACGGGCATCTGCTTCCCGATTCAACTGGTGCGCCGTCCTACAGGCATCTTCAAACCAGGGCTCATCGCCTGTTCTGACTGTTATGAAGCGAGAAGGGACATAGGCACGAACCATGTCAGAAAAAAAAAAAAACGATCCACAGTAGACCCAGGATCAAGAGACTCTCACAACACCCCAAGGTAGCGCAAGGATGGCACCAGAGATGACATCCCAATTCACTCTGGACTTCAAAAAATATTTCACGCCAAACAGTGGCTCGGGACCCGCTGACGAATCTGCAGCGTCGCAGAGAGGGCACCATGATCCGAGGACCCAATGGGAGACACCACTGACACTGCAAGCAAATCAGGAACATCAGTCATCAGTAGGTCAAGAACACCTCCCATCAAATAGGTAGGACCTTCAACCAACTGCTCACTACCAGAGGCACTCACAAAATCGAAGGCTGCATGGCCATGGCAATCGGTCTTCCCAGAGCCTAACCATTCCAAATGGTGACAATTGAAATCACCCATACAGACAAAAGCAGAACGCCTATCTGACGACTGAATTCTAGCCATTACATCTAAGAGACGATCAAAGACCCTATCATCAGCAGACGGGCTGCGATACACTTAAAACAAATAAAAGTTACCGAATGAGCCACAGACTCGAAGCACCATCAGCTCACAACACGGACACTCATATTCATGTGACGGCAATAGTTTACCGGATGCGAGGTATCAGGCGTGCCATTTCCTGATGCATATCTATAAATACATGTAGCGCTGGGGAACGGTAGCTCATTACTCTACTAGACCCTTGCCTACGCGGTCTATACTCTGATTACGTATCCAACCATATATAACGATACGCCTCATCACCTGTACCTCAGCATTCTAATACAGTGAATCCCTGAGTGTCACTGATGGTCTTTTCCCCCTATTGCATAGAACCTTGTCGTCTGACGATTGAGCCCCTCATCCGTCGTAGTAGAGAGTTCCAACTAGGCACTAGTACCACCGAAAGCCTCTTTCCTGCTGATACGCGTTCACATCTTGTTTCCCAGGTATCATCGTCATCCATTTCACAATTGCAGTGATTTTGTTGAAAAGGGGATAGAATTGCCAAGAACAGTGGAGTGTAATCCCATTTTCAGTGTCGAACTGTAGCAGTGATTCTGGAGAGACAATTACGATAACTTTACTGTGAGAGAGATAACTACTGTAATAAACTATTTGTACCATATGAAATGCTGACCAGTTCAGACAAGTGAATTGTGCAGTGAGTGTAGAGACCACAACTTCATATTTGTGAATGTAAACCTCTACTCGGTACACACTCAGAAGTATCGCAAAGGTCAAACGTGTCATCAGTGATTGTGAATAAATTTATCCAAGCAACGTCCAGCGTAACCAGTTTTTACGTGGCCATCCACATCAAGATTTTGACTCCGATGAAGCCGTGGACGTCAAATTCTAGACTCATCTGAAGTCTACGCTTAAGGAACAAAGCTAAGTAGCCAGAGTTCTATACGCTAATAGAATGTAATAATGGTAGCTAGTGCCAGCAGCCTGTACTGCAATAAAGGTGATAGAAGCGAGCAGACCACAGCGACAGGAAATGCATTATTATTATCATTATTATTATTATTATTATATTACTCTCTCGGCTTTCGCCGGTATCGCACCATGTGTTGCGTGCTTCTCGAGGGCATCACGGGCAGCGCCCAGCCGCCAAAGTGTTGCCCCGAGGTCTGATCAACAGAAGCGAGCTTCATCACTTTAACAGTGCTCACCATCGAACTCGTTCTACTTCACATGGACAGGGTTCTCCTGATAATATGAGCTGTCGCTAGTATCACACTCTTCTGCAGCAACCCCACTGGTAACTGCACATTAATTGTTTCCAGGTTCCGTTTCAATTGCTTCGGAATTGCTCCCAACGCACCTATCACCACCGGCACCACAATGACTTCCATCTGCCCAAACGCGGTGCAGCTCCAGGCGAAGATCCTCGTATTTTTCTATCTTCTCGCTCTGCTTTGCCTCCACCCTTGAATCCCACGGCACCGCTACGTCAATGATTGCCGCTTCTCGAGCCTGTTTCTGGATATACACCAATTCAGGTCGTCAAGCTGATATTACGTAATCTGTCGCCACATATTAATCCCACAGCAGTCTCACCCTGTCATTTTCTTGAACAGTTTCCGGAACATTATTATTATTATTATTAAATCACACCAGGCTGGCGACGTAGGAACGGAGAAACTCCATGAGGTTAACAAACCCCCACGCAACCAACCCAGCGGGTGGAGAAAACAAAAGAATGAAG
>LQNS02276482.1:5389682-5401790 GCA_001587735.2 Parhyale hawaiensis | reverse complement strand
GCGCTAGTTCCAGCACCGCTACTGGCGGGCGCTAGTTCCAGCACCGCTACTGGCGCGCGCTAGTGCTGGCACAGCTACTAGCACGCGCTAGTTCCAGCACCGCTACTGGCGGGCGCTAATTCCAGCACCGCTACTGGCGCGCGCTAGTGCTGGCACCGCTACTAGCACGTGCTAGTTCTAGCACCGCTACTAGCACGCGCTAGTTCTAACACCGCTAATGGCGCGCGCTAGTTCTAGCACCGCTACTAGCACGCGCTAGTTCTAGCACCGCTACTGGCGCGCGCTAGTGCTGGCACCGCTACTGACGGGCGCTAGTTCTATCACCGCTTCTGGCGGGCGCTAGTTCTATCACCGCTACTAGCGTGCACTAGTTCTGGCGCCGCTACTAGCACGCGCTAGTTCTAGCACCGCTACTGGCGCGCGCTAGTTCTATCACCGCTACTAGCGCGCACTAGTGGTGGCACCGCTACTGGCGGGCGCTAGTTCTATCACCGCTTCTAGCGTGCACTAGTGCTGGCACCGCTACTAGCACGCGGTAGTTCTAGCACCGCTACTGGCGGGCGCTAGTTCCAGCACCGCTACTAGTGCACGCTTGTTCCAGCACCGCAACTGGCGGGCGCTAGTTCCAGCACCGCTACTGGCGGGCGTTAGTTCCAGCACCGCTACTAGCGTGCACTAGTGCTTGCACCGCTCCTAGCACGCAGTAGTTTCTGCACCGCTGCTGGCGCGCGCTAGTTCTGTCACCGCTACTAGAGCGCACTAGTGCTGGCACCGCCACTAGCGCGCACTAGAGCTGGCACCGCTAGGCACAACTTTTTAATTTTGTAGACTGTTCAAGCACCACCATAGTTCATTTTTTACTATAGTTACGTCAAGCAATAGGATGGCAGCAGTTAAAGTAAAGTGACGTCACAGTGGTGACGTCACAAAATGTATCAGCCAATAGCGTCACTCCTTTTGCAGCGGGGCATCCTGGTTAATGCCAAGACAGAGGCATCTTGGGTACTTTCCAATTTGGCGTCGTGTGTGCGGGAGGTTAAGTGTGTGTCGCGATTGTTTATTACATAAACGTTGGTAAAATTGTTCAGTTGCAGTTTAATGTGCATTTCATGTGTGTATAAAATTCTACCTTATAACTTGTTGAATGCAAAGTTTTCTTGCTGAACGAAAATCGTCTAATTTTGTCTTCTTAAACTAATGCGAATCATTCGATTCCAAGCAAAGCATTCGCTTCAACTTAGGCAAACATTTTCAGATGATTTTCTCAGTTCTTTTTATGGCACTGAAAATCAAGATGCAATACAATACATGAAATCTATGGTCTATGATTTTCCTTTACTTGTGTAGTTGAGTCTATGGCTAGTATTGGTAGTTCCAATATGAGGTAATAAATGATAAACAATTGGCGGGAAACCTTTTTGGTATATTGCAGCACAAGGAGCCACCGCTCGCGTCCTCATTTTTTTACACCAGCAGAGTGACGTGGCCGTCGCCCATTGGCTGAAATTGGCGCCAGTTACGGCGGTCGCTGATTGGTTGAGATTGGGCGAAATGAACTGTGAGCACCACCCCAGGATGCTACAAGACACGGGAGGCAACTATATTTACCTTCATGACAAACAAGTTGCCACTGGTGGTCTGGCGTTTAAACTGGTGCGAAAATTGCTGGCAAATTTGCGTTTTAAAAGCCAGCGTAAACCCTCCAGCCTGTCGGTCAGCCACTGGGCACAGTCATGTATTGGCCCGCAGGCTGACCGTGCGGTATAACAGTTATGTCGTCTCTCTCTATACTTACTCCGAGAGTCCGATCAGCAACGCTCACAGGAATAGCTCAGATTCGATATTTGGATACGGTAGGCTAGCTTATACGGGTCCAATGGTTTTAGTTCAGCGAAAGCTGTTTCGTCGACCATTGAATTAAATTTGGGAGAATAGCGGAAACAACGAAATCATCTGTGGGAAGAAACTACGAATCAAGATGTGTGAGAGTGCCAATAGAAGCTTCACATGTCATCAGAGCTGCAATTCAATTTCGGCAATGCAAGAAGTGCATTCAAACATAATGTCGCCTGATTATGAGGCGTAGTTAAGTGACATCACCCGTAGCACCTTTGAACAATGAACATGTCCAGACATGGCCATGCAGGCGAGCTAAGGTTCCTCACCTGGAGCGCCCAAATGCGACCCCCGTATCCAACGTACCGTCTTCGGCACCTGAATTTTTGCCTATCTAATTTGTTAGAGCGTGACAGAAAAATGGACGAACGAAAAAACACATAAACACACAGATAAATACACATCGGTCTTTATTATATTGAGATTCCCTTCACAAACTACAGTATAATATCTTTGTCCAAGTTTCTAAATAGTACTACAGAGTAGATAGAGTAAATCAGCTGATATTCAAATCTAAAACCCTTCAAACTCCCTAAGCTTATCTGTAGAGTGCAATAATAAATAAATCAGATATAGAAATACGATGAAGTATTTCATTGGGGAGTGTCACATCTAGTGTGCATCATCTGCATTGTCGTTATGTGCATCATGTTCTGACAGTTCATGGTTGCAGTCTGTTGCTTGACATGTGCAGAATATAGTACGGGGGGGGGGGGGCTTCCACTTGCACAGCCACAACCTGCTGTATTGCAAGGCTCCTCACTATGGTAGGAGCAACTGATCATCTCGAGCACACTCTCTATGCCAAAATAAATAAATAAATAATAAATAAATTAAAATACCTTTATTTCTCATATAGAGACTGTGTCGAACAAGGTTAGCACACAGCATCCTGGGGTTTTCATGCTTAGAACTAACATAAGAATAATACTAAAAATAACATAAGAGACAATTGACGTTGAGTGTGACTGTGTGCACTTCATCTGGGACTGTTCTGGGTAGCCTATCCCTTTGTTAGCAATATGACTCAAAAGTTGTAGACAAATCTTCATGAAATCGGCCGGACCCGTTAGAATTATTATGAGCAGCAGATGATGCAATTTTGCTGATGATCCGAAAAAAAAACAACTGGAGCTGGGCAATTTTGAAACTTATTAACATTTTAAAAGCAAAACCGCTAGTTAAAAATGAAATCATACATAAGACTAAAACACTCTGAGAGCGCACTCTTCAGCCAAGCGAAGCATGGTAACGAAAAATTAAAATTGATTCTGAAACCATGATTTGTGCCTTTTAACAACATAAAAAATTTCAGAAATATTCTTGAAGATTCATTTATAACTTTTTGAGAGATGCTGCTAACAAACATTCTGGCAAACATTATTCAAACGGACAAACCAATCATCACCAAAACTTAGTCAATTATGTCTTTTAACATTACTTATAATTCCTGTAAATTTCATAGAGATCTATTTATACTTTTTGAGTTATTGTGGTAACAAGCACAAAATCAGACGCAGCGATTAACAGATCATCACAAAAAATAGTCGTTTACTCTGCGTAATATACCTAACAATTCTTACAAGTTTCATAAAAATCCGTCCATAAAAGTTACTCTTTGAGTTATGGTAACAAAAAAATAAGGCAGACAAACAAACAATAATCTAGTAATCCTTGTAAATTTCGTTGAAATCCGTCCATAACTTTTCTGAGTTATCTTGGAGGCAGACAGACAAAGACTCAGACAAGTACAAGGAAAACATAACCTTCTTAGCGGAGGTAAAAACGTTTCGGAAACCTGCTTCATCACCAGTTTTGAAAATACACTTAAGGAAGCGTAAATAAAAATATTCCATGTCATTGGTTGACGGTTAAGGCCGTCAGGAGCTGAGACGATACAGGCATTACTTAGAAGTGGGGATTATTGGATAAATCCTATATTTTTGCAAAGAAAAACTTTCCATGCCGTTAGCGATCACCGAATCGCGGAATGTTCATTTAAATCTTAAAAAAGTTACCGCAATTGCAGAATCGCGATCCTGGAACGCCAAATTTTCAATCACCGAATAGCGATCGCGGACCACCTGTTTCACAACCACGTGCCCAGCATTGATGAATACTCGTCGGGTTTAGTGTAGCTTCGATTTGTTAGGTCGGCTTGACCTTTGGAAACAGAAGGACGCTGGCAGAAAGTTACGATGGCAGGGATGTAAAAGTTGTCGGTCTTGCAACATATATTTTATGTGCTACATTGATACATTCACAAATACATCACAACTAGATAGATAATTTAGATGACTCTCAGGCCGTGCTACGATATCAAAGGTTCATAATATTTCACGCAGTTTAAGGATTATTTACGAGCTGAATTATTGTTCGCTGTCAGTAATAGAAATCAGCGCGAACGAGGCGTGCCCACCGAAACGCTAGCAGACTGTTTACTACAACTAACAATGAATAATTCGTCTGTTATATAAGGGAATAGTATCATGCACAAATGAAAAACATAGCATTCCGCATCCAGAAGGGTGAGAGATAAATTGACTCGCACTTCTACGTACATCCACCGATATGTTAGCTAAGGTGCCAGGGTATGGAAGAGGCCCGTCTGCTACAGCTTATTCATCCTCACTTTGCTTAAGTGACGAAATGACGAGTCACAAACTGCATTTCATTCGATGGGAAGTCAAAGTAAATAAAAATGCTTGGGAGAAAATTCGCACATGAATAATAGATTCTCTTGTGATCTCCAAGTATGTTTCTCCACCCCAAGTCTGCATATTCTCCACGGGCAGATCCTACCAATTTTAGCTAAATTTGAAGCACTGTAACTAGTAGATCAGTATTGCAATTTTATGAACGTAGAGCCAGGCAGTAGATCCGAAGTCACGGGCAGTTCCTTAGCTTAATTAAACACTCCATAAGTTCGCCAATGCTGCGGATGCTTATTGTGTTACTAGATCTTTGTTCATATATAAAATTTGATGCTGAATCTTTATAAATTGATATTGTCCAAGAAGCTGAAGAAAATTAATTAATATCACCCTTTCTGGCCTGAATAATGTCATAAATAGCGGTTTGTATCTGTTATGTGAAATAGAGCATTATTGGTTCAGTAATCTCCTGTCAAGCGATACATTCTGTTGATATTTCCCCTCCCCCTCGTAAACGAGGGCTGTCACAAATGTTCTGTGGATTGAAGTGTCAAACAACGCGTAATGGCGAGGCTACATATTCATTTGTAAGCCCAAAGGGTTACTAGGACGTGCGGCTCACGTGCCGTTGCGATACACATTTAGAATCGCTAGCATAAATGACGTCCCAGTCTCGCATCCTTGTGTCAGGTTGTCTGTGTGAATACATAGTGTGGCCTCGGTATAGCGAGATCCTCGGGCTATAGTTGTGGTCCTACACAAAATCTGCTCCGCGTACAGTCCATCTGACGGAAGTGGAGAGAAGTTGAGGCCTGCAAATCGCCTCTACCGCACTTTTTTTAAGAATAAGTCTGATGCACTCGTCAGCTACTCAAAACCTGACAAACGAGGTGTGATCAAGTTTCCTTTGCTGCTTGGCAAATCACATTTATTGGCTCGCCATCAATTGATGCAGCAAGCTTTGCAAGGATTTTGCTCTCTTTTCGATGCAAGCGCCCGGACTTGTACAAAACGGCGAGTCGATTTTGACACTTTTCTCAAAATCTCCGATATAAAAGGGAAAAAACATGGGCATGCGCATAAGACACATATGATGCCCAAGTAGCCTTGTGAAACGTTTACTTACTCCGCCGATGAAAAGTTTGTCGAGCGCCCGGTCCCACCTAGTGCCTGCCTGCCCGCAGTGTCGGACCTTATGTAGGGATCTATATGGAGAAAAATTGCATGCGTTGTTTTCACTAAGGTAAGTATACGGATGTTGGTATGTGCGTGCCAAGGTATAAAGACGGCATAAGCCTGTGAAGCGCATTTTTTCTGGTGCCCTGCTGAACTCAAAATGGCTGGTACAAATCACCTAGGTATTGGCACTTGGCAGGGTCATCTGCAAACTAACGTTAATAACCTGCAGACTCGGAGATAACGAGAAAACATTAGCTGCTTAGAATCTGTCAACCCGTTAGCACACTGCATTTATGTTTTTTGATGCTTTTTTTTCTTACGACAAGAAAAACTTTCACTTTAGTCTACGTTACAGATTTAATATCGCACATCCTGAAAACATCTTACAAGATAGGTACGGATGCTCTATAATACGAATGCTTTACTGAGTGTGATGCTTTGACGAGATTAATGCATCAAGGCGGCCGGCGTTCAATGGTATTGCACTTATCACTCGCTGAAAAAAAAGACTAAATAGTGGTATCATTGACACCGGCGTGTCGGCATCTGAATGCCTTACTCTCTCCGCTTGCACAGCACAACAGCGCAAAACTTTCAGAATTCTAATTGACTCTAAATTTGAGGACATATCGGAAACATCACTTGTGGTACTTGCCGAGCGACCTGACTTGACGACTCACATGTTCAGGACATTTTTGGTAGCCTGGCAGCTGTGCCTCTGGGGCTTTACGGAACATTCGAACGAGTTGCTAAGGATACGCTTTCATTTGACCGTCATGTAAACCCGCTAAAGCATAAACTTCAAAACTTCATTTTGTGGAGCAAGATTGAGTGTTTGGTCGACTCATGGGTAGTCGATGTAGGGTTAAGGCTTGAAACTAAATCCAGATGGACAAAAGAAACATACCTGTCACAAGTTCTGGATGGCCTTGTCGTGCCAATCGATGGCGCCCTCATTGCAGTTACAACCATTCCCACTATGTAAATCTTACGGCTGCTTCGTAAAACTTCCACGAAATCTTTCTAATTAACATTGCAACTTCCAGCAAAAACAAAATTGCTCATGGTGACAAAAAAATCATTTATAAACAAGGAACACACATTCGTTAGCAAAGGCCATCGATGAGAAGCAAAATTAAGTTGTTGTATCAGTTCCAAAACTTTCGGTATCCCAGTATTAAATTGCTTATCACCCACCATTGATAAGTATTCCACGTATTAGCTAGAACGCCTCGTGGCGTAAGACCATCACCCGCGGTGCAGATAAATTCAATGTTATCATTTTTATGGCCAGCTTACGCTAGAGTTTTGACATTTTTTACATCTCAGTCAACCCACCTGACGGCATAATAAAATATTACGTAGAAGTCGAATAATATATAATTTTAACGTTTCGGGCTGAAAAATCCCATCTTCCGAAAAATAAAAAAACCTAAGCTACAACCTGTGAATAAATTTTTTTTTTTATTTTCTAATTGATTAGGGGAGCGTGGATGTTGTCGGTGGAAAGTCAAAAACACAAATGAACGGAGCTGCGCAAAGGAGGTTATATTTGCGTCGGGTTGTCTGCTTGTTTATCCATCTGATTGTTATGTATGTTAGTTGTTAGGAGGAACATTTTATTAACTTTTGGTGAATATCTGTCCATCATTTATTTGTTTATTTGCCTATTTTTTGTTGGTGCCATAACTTATCATGAAATTAACACGAGTTGTGGGTATATGACAGAGCGTAAATGATCAAATTTTTGCGATTATCGGTTTGTTCGTTCATTTGTTTGTCGTTATTTTTCATTTTATGTTTGTTAGCGTAATCACTCAAAAAAGTATCAGTGGATCCTTATGAAATTTACAGGAATTATTGATAATGTTAAAAAAATAAATGATTAAATTTTAGTGACGATCGATTGGTCCGCTCGTGTGTTAGACTTATGTTTGTTAGCAGCGTAACTCCAAAAGTTGGGAATGAAAATTCAACAAAATTACAGAAGCTGCTAATATTATCTAAGGGCACAAATGATTATATTTTGGTGTTCATACGAAGAAAATAATGGTTTCAGAGCCAATTTAAATTTTTCGTTACTGCTACCTTGCTTGGCGGAGGAATGCGCTCTCAGAGTGCTCTAGTTATTGTTATTACTCAACTCCTTCTGCTCTTTGAGGGTAGACAGGCAACAAAATTTAGCGCCGTCATTTTTGATGGCCAGCTAATCCTAGTTTTTGGGCATGTGTTACATATAGGTCAACCAACCAAGCTCCCTAAAAAATTATGAACATTGCTCAACTCTTTCCACCACTTTTCGGGTGTACAGACAAATGTATTTATATACAAATCTACGTAAATCTTCTACTAAAACAGTATCACCTCTCTCACTTTGTTCGCGAGTGATTATGAATGTATGTTTCTCCTTATGCACATTTGGGCACCATCACTACCAATTTGATACTTGTCAACGGCCCTATGTTGATAAGGACACTTTTGATTGAATTTTTTATCGATGAACCGTAGGACCTGAGCGGCATTTTGAGCGGGCCGTCAAGTATAGCGTAGTACGTAGCAGTTGGTAGTACTAACTATAGTGCAGCAGCTCTGGACCGGTGACTGTATCGCTGCGAATAAAAATCAATGCTTCTGACCTCGGAGAAATTTGACTTCGTTTGAACTCGCAAAACAAGTTTTACGAGAAGTACATTATTATTATCTTCAGGGTTTTCCCGCCGTATCCGATGGGAGGACGATATAAAGCGATTTATTCATTCACAAATAATGGCGTTAGTATTCAAGGTAGTATAGTCTAAGTGTTATATAAAGAGTTGTAAGAGTGAACAGTGTCTTTCGGTCATGTGACATCGTCGGTTGGTTCTTATGACTGAATTGAGGTCTTCAGTTATTCAAAGATAGTACAGCAAGTCAATGCTGGAGATGAAGGAATATAAGGGGCCTTGGAAGGCCATTCGATTATCAAAGAAGAAGTCCTTGATATTGTCAGCATGAGCGCCGAAGTACTGTCGACGTTGGACGGCGAAAAGAGGGCAAGCTACTAGAATGTGCTTGATAGTAAGGGGAACCTGACAGTGGTGGCAGTCTAGTTGGGGATCGTCATTCATTAGATATGTTTGGGTTAAGTGGGAGTGACCCACGCGCTGTCTCCCCAGACAGACTCTCCATCGTCTGTAGGCACTTTGGGCGCTATGAGAGGTAAATATCAATGGCTGAATTTCTTCAAGCTTATTGTCAGTATCCTTGGTAGTCCATTCCGACTCCCAAGCCTCTCGAACTAGTTTCTTGTCATACCACTTGTAGTCACTACGTGGGATTAGTGTGGGATTTGGGGGCTCGTTAAGAGCAGTTTTTGCAGTTTGGTCAGCTAGTTTGTTTCTCGGGACTCCACAATGACTAGGAACCTAGTAAAAAGAAAATTTCTTGGAGCCTGTTGCGATCCGTCTTTGCATCTGGATAACAAGTGGGTGAGTTGGGGTTATACTGGGTGATGCTCTGTATTGCGCTCTGAGTTAGTCACTATAACTACATGCACATGCAGCAGCTGATTAGTGTAATGTAAGGCATTATAAATCCCATACAGCTCAGCTGTAAATGAGGAAGCTACGCTTTGTATACGACAAGATGCTTATGCAATGCATGAACATATGCAACTACGGCATTAGATTTAGAGCCATCGGTGTAGATACTAGCAAGGTACTGATGGGATCTCGAATGAACAAGGTAGAGATTCTTCATATTTTGATGGGCCAAGTAACTTTCTCGAGTTCTGGTAGGTGTCTCACATATGGTTATATCTGGAATGAGCCACGTGGGTATAGGGTTTGTGGAATCCGGAAGAAAGAGTTCCGGTACTATATTTAAATTACTTCGTACTGCTGTTATTCGTGGATAGAACCCTCGAGAGCTTGAGGTATTTTCAGTGATAAGATCGTCATTGTTTTTAAATATTTTTCATCGATGGGGGTGACTGAAATTCACCCGCAGTCTAGCATAGTAGTTTAGGCATTTTAATTACCGGGCGTATTTGAGGGGAATCATTCCCGTTTCGGCATGTAGACTTTGTCCAGGAGTAGTTTTGGAGAGACCGGTAGGTATCCTCAATCCAAGATGTTGTGATGGATCCAATAGCTTGAGGTTTGTTTCGGATGCGGAAGAATGTGCTTCTGCATAGTAATCGTGCTGAGGTTTAACCAGCATAGTGTAAAGTTGGAGAAGAGAGCATTGATCTGCTCTCTTGCCGTTAAACGCTTTAAGATATCCAAAGTCTTCATGCATTTCTGCTTCAGGTTGGTTACGTGTGGTAACCAGGTTAACGATTTGTCGAAGGTAAGCCCTAGATATTTATATTGTTCTACATTCAATACAGCGTCATTGTTGTATGTTAGGTTGTGGGATGTTTTTGGGTATACAGTTATTCTACGTACATGAAGGCTAGCCGTTTTATTGAGAATGAAAGCAAAGCCCGTTCGAGCGCTCCAAAGTGCGATCCCCTCTAGGGCTCTTTTTTATTTGCCGTTCAACCGCTCGGGTATGGCTACTTGAATAGCAAACGGCAAAGTCGTCAACATAGGGTGAGCATTTAACTGTTGAAGGCAAGGAATCAACTATGTGATTTATAGCGATTAGAAAGCAATTGCAGGACAGAACGCTTCCTTGGGGGATTCTCTCAGTAAGGGGTACCACTTTGGACAGCGCCGGTCCTACTCTTACTATAATGGTCCGTTCCGTGAGGAAGTTCTTGATAAATGCTGGCATGTGTCCCCTCAGTCTGTATGGTTGGAGAGGCGAAGGACTCCGTATCGCCAGGCAGTATTATATACCTTAACAATGTCGAAGAATATCAGTATTATATGCCTTAAAAATGTCGAAGAATAGGATGATCGAATGCTGCTCAGTGCTTATCTTTAATAGCCTCTTATATATCGTTTTCCAGTTGTATTAGACTGTCAGTGGTGCTCCGGTTTTTTCGGAAGCCCGAATGGATAGGTGAAATGAAGTCATTTTCTTTTAGATATCTTACAAGTCGGTTCATTGATTATTTTTTCTAGGAGCTTACAAAGGCAACTCTTTAATGAGATAGGCCTGTAATTTGTTGGAGTTTTAGGGTCTTTCCCAGGTTTTGGGATAGGTTATATTTATTGCTCTCCGCCGTCTGTGAGGGAAGCAGTCTTCGGTAAATATTTCATTGAACAGATATAAGATAGTTCGTAGTAGGGAGTCATCCACTGCTCTAAGCATGGAGTAAGTGATACAGTCCTCCCCAGAAGAGGTGTCACCGCACTACCGGAGAGTAGATTTAAATGCTTTTACACTGATCGAAACATTGTAACTTAGGTTCTGCTTGGTGAAAATGTTGAAACGTTTTAATTCTTGATTTACTTTATAGTTATTAAATCCAGGCGGAGGCGTAGTAATTTGGGATACTGCAGCGAAGCTATCAGCGAAGATATCCGCTACGGCCCCTGGCTCGGTTGCGATGTGGTTGTTCACGAGTAAAGCAGGTGCAGGGCAAGCCTTTTCAGAACATTGAGCCACATTTTCTCCAAGTTTTCGATGGTGGTTCTCTGCTATTTATGGACGAGGTATAAGCTCGCCACGAGGTTTTCCGGCTGTTACGAAAAATGAATATACATTTGGCTCTAGTGCGGTTGTAGGCTATTTTCTTAACCAGGTTGTAGTTCTGGCGGAGTCGGCATTGTGCTTGACGTCGCTCTTGTAGAACTTCTTGGCACTCCGCCGAGCACCAAGGGACGGGAGGTTTGGGATATTTCCCTAATGTAACAGGGATTGTTGCCTTTGCAGCATCCAAGATGATGCGTTCAATCTCCGCGAGCATATCGTCAACGGGTTCTATGGTTCGGAGGTCCTGGTTAGTAAACGTAAGTTGCAGGAATTCACTTCAGTTGCCTTCTTTGCTATTAAACCTAGTCGCACTGCGACCAGGAATAGCTCTCTTGGAAGAAATTTTTATGCGGTGGTGATCGATATTGTAGAGACCATCAATGACTCTGTATTCGAGGTCTAGCAGTCAGATGAACACAGAGATCGGTCAATAGTTTGTTTCTGTGTTGGTCTGTATTTGGTAATGGGTAGGTGTCCCATCGTTCAGGAGAGAGATGTTTCGGGTTTCTATTATATTAGTGAATATAGCGCCGCGTGTATCTGCATCTTGCCTCCCACCACATGGGGTCATGAGCATTTATGTCTCCCAGTATTAAGTATGGGGGTTGTAGCTGAAGTTCCATTATATAGTGTATTTAGCATAGAAGCTAAAGAGGGGGGAGATATCAAGTTACATCTCGCTCCTTTCTGCTACTATGTATTACACGGATATGTTCAAGTTGCTGCGTGTTCGGTGGACGGTCAGTATCATGGA
>LQNS02276482.1:5343897-5355028 GCA_001587735.2 Parhyale hawaiensis | reverse complement strand
CCCAGTCATCCACTGTCTGAGTTTCTTCCAGATCCATTTGTTCGAGTGAGGTATACTCGGCGGACTGGTGCTCTTCATGAGTTTGCCTTGGAACCGTTACGATGCCGTACGGGCCAGTATTCTCGTTCATTTTTTCCATCGTGTGTGGATGTTTGGAATGGTCTTGATGGCTCTGTCTCTGCTGGTGCTGGTATTGGCAGCTTTAAACGATCTGTAGACAGAGCTATTCTGTGATCTCGGATCTTCTTTTTTCATTTTTTTTGTTTTCTCCACCCGCTGGGCTGGATGCGTGGGTTTTTTTTTAACCTCATGGAGTTTCTCCGTTCCTACGTCGCCAGCCTGGTGTGATTTAATAATAATAATAATAACAACAACGTGCGGTCACGTGAACGCCGCCAAGCCTGATAAGCCGTTTGCGTAGCTTCAAAAGCTAACAGACACTGGTCATCAAACCACGGTTTGTTCCACTTGTGAAGCAGGTGTCAAGACGTAAAGACAGCACGATCCCCTGGGCTAAGTCCCACAAAGTGTTAAGTGAGCGAGAAGTGAGAAATATGCTTGTGGCAAGCCAAGGGCGCCCGAACAAGCCCTTTTTCTCACCGTAAGCGAACATGACACGGTGTACGATTTTCTACCTATGAAGCGGAAAATCGTCCTCGGTGTCAAGTTCTACACGGTGTCAAGTGAGCGAGAGGTGAGAAAAATGCTGCGATGGTAGGCTTGCAAACATGGACAGCAGGCTTTGTAGAATATCTCGGTCAGTAGGCTTCGGTGAGCTGAATGCACAGGGTGTTACCTACGTAATACCCTGGGGATAGCCTATGGAGCACCCTGGGGATAACCTATTGAGTACCCTGGGGATAGCCTAGTTATAGTCAGAAACTCTGGGCATCAGTTTTCATGCAGAACGATGTCACAGAGGAAGGGGCGAGGGATATATACATAGTATGTCGATAGAAACGGGGAACCCATGCACGAAGGTGTTCCCACACAGGATCAACGTACATGGGAACAGCAAGTCGGGAAAGAAAAGGAAGAACAGAATAAAGCGCGAGCAAGTAAGAGTATGAAATCGGGAAGGAAGCAAAGTGAGCACGAAAGACAGACGTCCCGAAGGCCTAGCTAATGGCTGTAACCTATTCGAGACCCCTTGTGGTCGCCATGCCCCATAACATAGGATGGGTGAACCTAAACTAACATAACCCTATGGCCTAAGGCCCATTCTATGCCCCCTGAGGGGGAGGGGACAGCCTATGGAGTACCCTGGGGATAGCCTATAGAGCGCCCTGGGGATAGCCTATAGATTGCCTATCGAGTGCCTTGCCGCCACGGTAGCAGCATGCTTCCGTTCTCAGCTCTAACACCTTGTATCGCTCGCCGGTTCGATGCCAGGTCTGGCACGCGAGCTCATTGCAAATCTTGGTGTGCTGACTCTGCTGTTGTGTGTGCATGCACGGCACCGTGGCGGAACTGCCCTNGAGGGCGACTGCGACTACACTTACTCATCTGGGGCCAGTGGGCCTATACCCGCAGCACAAACCAGTGCATGTGGGTTTCCCAGGTGAGGGTGTGGTCTAAGTTGACTTTACTTTATTTTGGGGATAGCCTATAGCGCGCCCTGATGATAGCCTATGGAGTGCCCTGCAGGTAGCCTATGGAGTGCCCTGCAGGTAACCTATGGAGTGCCCTGCAGGTAACCTATGGAGTGCCCTTTGGGACAACCAAAATAGTGCCCTGCAGGTAACCTATGGAGTGCCCTGCAGGTAACCTATGGAGTGGCCTGCAGGTAACCTATGGCGTGCCCTTTTGGATAACCAATATAGTGCTCTGAAGGTAACCTATTATGGAGAGCCCCGGTTGTAACCGCTGAGGTGCCCTGGGGATAACTTCTGGAGTGCCCAGCGGATAACCTCTAGAATGCCTTGGGAATAAGCTCTGGAGTGCCCTGGGGATAAGTTCTGGAATGCCCAGGGGATAACCTTCGGTGCCCTGGAGATAACTTTGAGTGCCCTGGAGATAACTTTGAGTGCCCTGGAGATAACCTTGAGTGCCCTGGAGATAACCTTGAGTGCCATGGAGATAACCTTGAGTGCCCTGGAGATAACCTTGAGTGCCCTGGAGATAACCTTGAGTGCCCTGGAGATAACCTTGAGTGCCCTGGAGTTAACCTTGAGTGCCCAGGAGATAACCTTGAGTGCCCAGGAGATAACCTTGAGTGCCCTGGAGATAACCTTGAGTGCCCTGGAGATAACCTTGAGTGCCCTGGAGATAACCTTGAGTGCCCTGGAGATAACCTTGAGTGCCCTGGAGATAACCTTGAGTGCCCAGGAGATAACCTTGAGTGCCCAGGAGATAACCTTGAGTGCCCTGGAGATAACCTTGAGTGCCCTGGAGATAACCTTGAGTGCCCTGGAGATAACCTTGTGTGCCCTGGAGATAACCTTGAGTGCCCTGGAGATAACCTTGAGTGCCCTGGAGATAACCTTGTGTGCCCTGGAGATAACCTTGAGTGCCCTGGAGATAACCTTGAATGCCCTGGACATAACCTTGAGTGCCCTGCAGATAACCTCTGCAGTGCCCTGAAGGTAGTTTGAAAGTTATCGTAATTGGCTTGAGCCTTCGTTTCCGCACGAAGACGATGTCACAGAAAGAAGAACAAAGGAAATATAGCATTCCGATAGAAACGTGGACCCCAAGTACGCATATGTTCCGAGAAAGGATCAACGCACATGGAAACAGGAAGTCGAGAAAAAAAAGAAAAAGTACAGAAGAAAGTAAAAGCTGTAGGAGTATGCAATTGGAAATAAGCACAGTTGGCACGAAAGACACACGTCCCGAAGGCTAAGGTAACCTACAGGGTCCCCTAGGGGTTCTACTCCCCATAACATAGGATGTTCGAACCTAATTAACTCAACCATACGGCTTGTGGCATATCCGTTGGCCCCGAAGGGAACTGCAGATACTACTTTGGCAAGGTTATTGTCTATCAGATTCTACCTAGCTAATTGGTAATCGTACCATGAGCAGTGCGATGACCACACCTATCCCTCCTATGATGAGCCCGTAGTACTGCACGTACTCCAGGGCTTTATCGTAGCAGCCGTCGGTGTAGGAGTTGCTGTCATTGGGGTTGTTGCCACACGATTCCATGCTGCCATCGTCCTTTTTCTTGCAGCACGAATTGGGCACCTGCAAATGGTAACGAATTAGAGTCAGCAGCAGCCGTGGCACATCACGTATGTGGTTTTGCGATCTTGTAACGGTAAGAGTTTAGTCGCGGCGCATCCAGTAGTTGCAACAATACCAGTAGTTGTTTTGGTTCCACATCAAGTACTTGAAACCATACCAGAAATTGTTTTCCTTCTGCATCAAGTGCTTTCAAACATACCAATAGTTGTTTTCGTTCCGCGTCAAGTACTTGCAACTACACCAGTAGTTCTTTTCGTTCCGCATGAAGTAGCTACTTGTGTAATGTACCCTGACAAGACTTACAAGATATAGTCCTGGTTACTCCAAGTATAGTAGGTATTGCTACTTGGGAAGAATGTAAGTAAGTAAAGTTCGTATGTGCAGACAAACAAGGGACGAGGTCTACACTAAAATGGCTGTTGTTTTCTTTCCTGGAAATGCCTTTATACCTATGACTTTGGGGACTCATTTACGATTATTCGGAAAGCCAGTAATTGATGGGTTCCGGTTGACCTTATGCATCGGAAGTTACTTTCAGTTCACTAGTAAATTATCTGTGGTTTACAAGGATCGCAACTATCTCAAAGCCTCTCGTTACCGGAGTTGAGTAACAGATTGAACCGATGCGGCTCTACCGTAAAGCTTTCAAGACTACTGTTGGTCGGAAAGTTTACTGTTTACGATGCTACAAGGCAAGTAAATTGGCAACGGCCAATGTCTCTGATCTTTTGCCTGCGTTATCTGAGAGACAGTCGTTACAAATATCGTTCACATGAACGTAAATGAAGCCAGGAATGCGTCTTACCATTCACCGTACATGTTAAGCTAGTATATTACAAGCTTGTCTGTGCAAAACGCACAGAGTGTTGAGAACGGGAGGTACAAACGTTGACAGTAGGCACGGACACTCAAAACAAACGCTTTCTCATTAATGCCAATAATTTGAAAACGAACTCCGTAGTTTTCAAGATACTAAGGTTTAAAGTACTTTCAGTCCTAGTTTATCCTATTTTAGAATATCCGTAATGAAAAATATCCAATAATGAAAAAGCTAGGTATTTGCCGCCGAATGTTGTTCCAGTACGACGGAGTTCCAGTCCATATCGGTAGGAATGCCCTCCAATATCAGAACAACGCTTTGCCAAATACGTGTACAAGGCGTTATAGATATTGATCTCCAAGTTCACCAGACATACGTCCTTTAGATTTCTTCCTTTTGGACTACAAGAAAGCACCGATTTACATACCGCCAATGACGTCCGAAGTGGATGCTGTTATAAAGATAACGGTAGCAGCCGAACAAAAAAATCCGNTTATAGATATTGGTCTCCAAGTTCACCAGACATACGTCCTTTAGATTTCTTCCTTTTGGACTACAAGAAAGCACCGATTTACATACCGCCAATGACGTCCGAAGTGGATGCTGTTATAAAGATAACGGTAGCAGCCGAACAAAAAAATTCGCAATGTGTCCAGCAATCCATATGACAGAGACGTCAGACTTGCATTGTAGCAGGAGCAGTCACTTCAAACAGTTATTGTAAAGATTAGCTGACAAGAATCTATTTCTCTAATATTAGTTTAATTTTGGTTCATGACATTGGTCAGAGAAAGAAATGTTGCCTTTTACCTGGGCATTTAGGGTAAATTTAAACCTCAGTATCTTGAAAATTACAGAATTTTCAAATTTTTTGTATTCAAAAAAAGTGTATTTTGGAAGTCCCTGCCTACTGTCCAAGTTTGTACCGCTCGTTTCTTAGCACCTTGTACAATACACCCTCCTCTTTAGATTGTACTAGTACCTCAAGGTTTACATTGCAACCCTTCGAATTATTTTCTTACTGGCGAAGAACGTCTCATAGGCACAGAGTTCAGATTCGAGTGTGTAGCACTTTAGATCATGGTAGAAACAGTGTTGTCGGCACTCATTTGTTATTATTATTATTATTATTATAACAATATGTTTAACGTCCGTAGCCGCAACTCAGGTGTTTCAACAGAGAAGATTGTGCAGTATTCAAATACCACATAATTTGTCACGTGGCCACGTGCGCTACCACGGGCAGGGAAACAAGGCGCAAATAATAGTAAGAGACATTCCATTGGTCGGCCCCTTTTGTGGCCTGCTACACGAGAGTGACTGAAGATGCCCCAGGTCCACTTTCTCCGTCGATAGCCCACCTAACAAAACAGAGGGAAAGAAGAGAACCTAACTTAACAAAACTAACCTCATCAACAATAACGGTGGCCAGATACGGTTAGGAAAAATGTGTGAACACGAACTTATATACATATATCCCAAATTAATGTATATATATATATATCAGTAGGCATGCTTAATTTCAGTTACATTTTCATAATTCAAATCACTCAGTAATAGATTATCCTAATTACAGTAAAACAACAATGGGTAATAATTACTTGGAAAATGAAATTCGATGTAGAGAATACGCAACTGTAGACATTCATTACAACATATCATTAGAGCAGGATGTATACGAGCATTATACAGTTTACTTCTCATTGTATAGCATTTAAAAACTGTACGTGCCTCACATCATGTAAACAAATTGTATACATCAAATAATAAGGCACAAATTATACTACTGTTTAAAAAATTATTATTGCATAGGACGTGACGTGAAGATACCATGAGTTTACTTGAAGCTCTTTGTGAACGACGTTGCTTAAGGGAGTGCCAAGCAACATGAGAGGCGCAAGGAATGAAGAAATTTACGCTTAAGCATGTACTTATATTCATGATTTAAGTAGCTCACTAGCTTTGTAAAAAATTAAGGTACCGATAGATACACTTAGTAGGCTAAGAACACCAGTATTTCTAGCTTACGAAATAGAAATCATGTTGTCATAGACCCGTAAGAAGTAGTTGGCAACTGAATAGCCAGTCACAACATGACAAATACACGCGGGAATCTTAGTGGAAGACTATTAGCCCACCCCCACAATTGGGGGTTGCCCCATGGGGACGTAGGAGTCTCCCCAAAGCTTCGAGAATCTTCCATGAGGTTTGACATAAATAGACCGTACAAAAACATTCGTGAGCTTTGAGCCCGGGCACCCTTGCCCTGAGGGTGTTCGCCAACGCTCACCTGTTCTGTGCCATTATAGCTTCCAACAGCGAAGTCTTCATTGTGAGGTCTTAAAAGCCCAATGTGCTGTGAATTGGTAAATAGAGTGGCACGAGAAACCAGTGTATATACTTGTCCGCATCAACGTTTGCTCTAGCGTGCGCTGCAACCGATTGTGACGAACGTCAGTGAAGTGTACATATAGAAGTTATGAGGCAACCACAGATTTCTTCGTCCCCAAACTTTGTTTCCCGGAGTGAGATATGAAGATTCCCACAGCGTGTCGTGCACGCCCCCGAGTTTGTTCCCCGGAGTTTGTGTAATGAAGATCCCAAATTGTGTCGAGAGTGCATGTCGGGGACGCCCCAGAGTTTGTGCCATGAAGATCCCAAGTTATGTCGAGAGTGCGTGTCGTGCACGCCCCAGAGTTTGTGCCATGAAGATCCCAAGTTATGTCGAGAGTGCGTGTCGTGCACGCCCCAGAGTTTGTGCCTTGAAGATCCCAAGTTATGTCGAGAGTGCGTGTCGTGCACGAACCAGAGTTTGTGCCATGAAGATCCCAAGTTATGTCGAGAGTGCGTATCGTGCATGCCCCAGAGTTTGTGCCTTGAAGATCCCAAGTTATGTCGAGAGTGCGTGTCGTGCACGCCCCAGAGTTTGTGCCTTGAAGATCCCAAGTTATGTCGAGAGTGCGTGTCGTGCACGCCCCAGAGTTTGTGCCTTGAAGATCCCAGGTTATGTCGAGAGTGCGTGTCGTGCACGAACCAGAGTTTGTGCCATGAAGATCCCAAGTTATGTCGAGAGTGCGTGTCGTGCACGCCCCAGAGTTTGTGCCTTGAAGATCCCAATTTATGTCGAGAGTGCGTGCCATGCACGAACCAGAGTTTGTTCCCCGGAGTTTGTGCCATGAAGATCCCAATTCCCACTTCGTATCGTTCACATTTACGAGTTGTCGAGAAGTGTCTTCACGCAAAAGTGTTTCCCAATAAGATGACGTGTCTAGTATGCGCGACGTATTCGTGCGCCCATGGAATTAAGGAACACTTTCAATAGTGACCTGTGAGAATCCATCTTATATCTAATTTTTTTAGGGGTAAGTCATTATACTGTAGTGATAATTCTGTGTTCGGGCGCCAGAGGCGTGCAGAAAAAAAGGGTAAAGGAAGAAAACTTTGTTATTTTGTGTATATTTCTTCTAGGTAACTACTGTAAGTGATTTATTCATGTACATCATGTCAGGACATGTTGCCGAGGATAATTCGTAGATAAGATTTCCTATATAACTATGTCCGTGCCTTGTCAATTATTTCTAGACATGATACCATCCTGTGCTACCACTAATATGGAAAAAGATTCTAAGAGTTATCAAAGTTTGACTGGTTCCAATTCTCGAATGTAGTCATGCAATATGATCGAGAATTGGACATGTCGCGGTATAAATTTCAAATAAACGTGTCACCGTATGAAATGTCAATTGAGGATGTCACAGTATAATTTGCAAGTGCTTTAAATCAGTGGATTTTTTCCGAAGTTGGCAACCGTTGGACACGAGCCATACACCGATTATTCTCGCCTCTCTAAACACGCCATCACTCGTACGCATTTTCGCGTATACTTTACAAAATTCGCTGTGTAGTCAAGAGGTCTTTCTCATTGGTATTAAATACCACTTAGGTGAATTGCGAAGATCTGAATCATATGTTCAAAGTAGACTAAGCTGTCATGCGTTTGGAGTGTTAAAGAAATTACGAAGAGGTGGTAATATTCTTAAATTTAGATTTTAAAGGTTTAAAAAAAAGGGTGCGTACCGCAATTCTGGTAACCAGGCTGACGAGTCTGCTATGTAATATTTACTCATGCGATATTTCCACTTTACGTGCAATGCATTGCTGAAAGTGTACACGAGCTGAATAGTTTTGACAGGTGTGTTTCTTCGTAAAGAGGTCAACCAATATAGATGTTAACGACGCCTATGTAATTATTGTAACGACTGTGCTCTCACATATGCGGAACTCATCCGTTGCCTATGGCTTTCACAACACATATCTACGTACACATGTACGGATGAGGATTTATTATACCAAGTCGAACATTATACAATCATACACGCGCACTCTCATCCGCGGCACGTCACAGCAGGCAAAAGAAGTTATGTAAAGGATTCACCAACGCTGTTAATTAACCCCAAAGAAATTTCCGCGTGGCAAGGACGGCCCGCGACGTTAAAATATGAGTTCCACGTTACATATATTGCCCATTCGCATAAGGCGCCTAAGCCCGACCGAATGTTTTGAAAGTTGGAAGCCTTCCGAACTCAAATGTTCGCTTATTTTTGCTTACTTGCTTAAGAGCCGTAGTGCCGGTGGTTGACGTATACATCAACTTCACCCTGCGTATTTCAGTGAAGCCCAGGATGCTTTGAGGAATAAATATCGGAAGTGTTCTCTTAACCACCCGTACTTAATGTATTCCATTATCAAGGACTTCTCGACAAGCACGCCAATGTGCCCCTGAAAACGCCATTTATTGCTTCCCAAACGCCGTTATTACAACACTTGAACGGAGGAATAATACGGCGCGCGGTATATGACTTTGTGGAACGCCAAGTACTACGGGGATGACTACGACCAATATAATACGGATGTCGACGATAAAACCCATCTTGTAGCAGACGGACTAGACTATAGCGCGTACCAGCATACTCCACGGACACCCAGTTACTAGCGCTGCTAATCGGATATCACACTCATACTAGGTTGACCTCTAGATGATGTATGAAATGTTTAGTTTTTATGTTTATGTATGTGTGTTGTTTTTCGTCTATTTAGCCCCGACAAAACAGGTCTGTACGGTGGATTGCATGTAAATGAATAGGATGTACATATGTTGGATAAATTATGTTGATTGGATGCAAGCTATCAAATGTCTATGAACTTTATAGTTGAAAATTGTTCGAGGATTGAAGCCAGCGAGCGTTTTCGGAAGACGGGGAAGGATGTCGTAATCATAAGAATTCCTGCTGCAAATCCTGATAATTACGACCCTCCTAATAAGTATCATGTTGGTAGTGGTTGTCAGAAAGCTGCTATCAGTATCGGTATATTGTTAGGAAAACATTGGAAGTTAATATCGTGATGCACATGTACGTAGTGATAGGTCATTTAATAATTTACGCGTCAAAACAAAATAATTGGACGGGTTCTTTACTAAAAGCAGTTCAATCCCAAGCAATTACTCGCTAAGCGAAATAACCATGCACAAATCTTTTACGATTTGTGGAACCCTCGACTCAGCCCAGGGATAGTGCAGTGATTAACGGGAGGTCCGAAGCAGAGGACAGCTGCTGGGGTGTCAGGTTCGAAAAAGGGTCATGCAGGTCCATGTCTGTGACAACCTGTGGTCGGCAAAATTAATGAGGGCTGGAGGGAAAGCAAAACGGGAACCAAGCTTGAGTTTCGCCGTTCGCGAGTCAATTGATGCGTGAAAGGCAGCTGGTAACCGATATTTTGTAAGGAGTCTACAGTTTTACCTATTTTTCTTGGTTAGGATCAAGGGACAGCTAAAGGAGGCGCATCCTTAACAAGGGAAGCCACCAATGAGGGTTCTCGTGGGAATTTCAAAGAGGAAGTTCTCGATGACGTCATCAGAGCAGTGACGAATAAGCATACGTAGGAGGGGATGTTTTTACGATAGAAATCTGTGCATTGGACGATGCGGGTTGATGGGGTTGAACCCAACCTGTCGAGGGTTTAACCCGTTGGAACGGAATTAGTCAGTTTTTGAGGTTGGAGGGCCGACAGGCAGTCCCCCTCCAGCTTGTTCCGCTAGCCTCTATTTTTATGCACCTAGTAGAGTGCATTAGCGACGTCATGGCCTCATTTGCCATGATCATTCATCACCCTATAATGAATTGTAACTGAGTCATCTCGTGTGTCTACAACTGTCACTGTGATTCCAAAAATACAAAAGATGAACAACCAATAATGAGTCGTCAATGAAGCCTTACTACGTAAATTAAAGAAGCTATATTTCGGATCAAAATAACTCTGCATTAGATCTTCCAAAAAGTCATCAACAGTAGCAAAACCAACACGACAATAGGGGTCTATTATACAAGCTGGAGTCCTTTGGTGTGGGTGACAGGGTTCTGTCAATCATTCGCGATATTGTTTCTGAGCGAACGCAGAGTGTGTCTGTTGACTGCGGTTTGAGCACCTCAGTCGCGATGGTGTCTGGCGTCCCTCAGGGCAGTGTGCTTGGCCGCTATTGTTCGTTCTCTATACTAGTGACACATTCTCTTCACTTGAGAACACGATGATCAACTATGCCGATGATTCCACTTTCATAGCAGTGATACCTACTCCTCGCCTGCGTAATGCTGTCGCTCAGTCTGTGAATAGGGATTTGTCACGCATTAGTGCATGGGGCTCGGCCTATAGTATGAAGCTGAATGCCTGTAAGACCAAGTCGACGATTATCAGTCGGTCTCGGACACTTGTACCGCAGCATCCCCAACTGGTGTTGTCTTTGATGAAAACCTTACCTTTGAACGTCATATTAGGCGACTGGTGTCACGTGCTTCCAGTAAGATTAGGCTACCGCGTAAGGTGGGCCAGGTTGTCCGTAGATGTTTTTATGCTTTTTTGCTGCCTGTGTTAGAGTACTGCTCACGGGTCTGGGCTTCAGCTGCTGACACTCACTTGCGTTTGTTGGACCGACTTGTTGTTATGATATAATTTATACACATTATGATATAATTTATACACATGAATACGTGTGTACTAGGTCGTCTAATTTAATTGAGTAATTAATTACCGCGTGAATAATTAATTAATCAACTGCCGTGTCAAAGA
>LQNS02276482.1:5289919-5301883 GCA_001587735.2 Parhyale hawaiensis | reverse complement strand
TTGTCCCAGTAGATCTGCACGACTTCGTTTTCAACCACGGGCGCGGGTTCGTGCTCGTACCACCTCTCACTGACCGGGAAGTTATGGATCCGCAGGAGGGTCCAGTGAAGGTGTCGAGCAACTTTATCGTGCCTACGCTTGTACTCCTTTTGCGCTAGCACTCCGCATTCACTCATCAAGTGGTTGATGGTTTCATCCGAGCTCCAGCAAATTCTACAGGTACTAAGGACGTTTCTCTTATCGATCTTGTTTTGGATGTACCTGGTTCTGAGGGCTTTCTCTTGAGCTGCCAGGATGGTGCCTTCTGTTTCCCGTTTCAGCTCACCCCTCAGAAGCCAGTTCCAAGAGTCTGCTACGATTTTGTCCTGAACAGCTTCGAGGTACTGGCCAGACTTGTTAGTTCGATCGAGGCGTCGTAGATGTTAAAATTGGTCAGCCGTTTCGGTCTCTTTCAGCAACTTCGCCTCGACTAAGCAGGGTGCCCACGGGTCATCGCTCTCTTTGAAGTGTCGGGAGAGAGCGTGTTTTTCCGCTTCGACGCAGTCCTCGACGCTGATGAGGCCACGGCCCAACTCTCTTCTGTTAATGTAGAGTCTGTCTATGCACGATCTTGGGTGCAGTGATCGATAGATGGTCATGAGCTTCCTGGGTTTGATGTCCATGTCGGTGCAGTCCTTCTAGGTCCAGTTAATAATGCCAACAGAATATCGGACTACGGGGACGGCCCAGGATGAGCCGGAGTCGGGTGAGGTACTGCTTCCGTCTGAAATCTTTCATCGTTCTGTGGAGAATGATGTTATACTCCATGACACCCAGGTACTTGTAACCTGTCCCCTCGATATCCTTGATGGTACCTTCTTCTATGGTAATTCCCTCGGACGAGGTAACCTCTCCCCTTTCGATGTTAAGGACTCCGCATTTGCTAACACCGAGCGGCATCTTGATGTCTTGGGAGTACTGATGGACTATATTAAGGAGCTCATCTACTTGGTCCTTTGATTTGGCGTAGAGCTTGAGAGATTGAGATCGTCCCATGTAAAGCAGGTGGTTGAGTTTCATGGTACGACTGTAATTGTAACCCTGGCCGGCCTTGTTCAGGGTTTCGGAGAGGAGGATCATGGTCAGGAGAAACAGTAGTGGAGATGGAGAGTCGCCCTGGGAGATGCCCCGCTTGATGCTCACCTCGCCGAGGTGTTTATTGGCGCTTGTGAGCTGGGTCTTCCAGTTGGGCATGGTCGTTGCGATCAGATTGCGGATGTTGCCGGCGATACCGTAGCTTTGCAGACAATCCAAGATCCAGGAGTGATGGACCATGTCGAAGGCTTTTTTGTAGTCAACCCAAGCCATGCTTAGGTTTTTTTCTTTTTGCTCCTCGTGTCTTTCGTGAGGAGCTTGTCGACGAGCAAACGGTCCTTCGTTCCCCTGGTGTTCCCGCGGCATCCTTTCTGTTCGGCGGGTAGGAGCTTCTTTGAGTATAGGTGTTGGTAGACTCGCTCGTAGATTATGACCGTCAGCACCTTCCACATGAGCGGAAGGAGAGTTATAGGGCAGTAGTTGCTAACCTCCGTGACCTTTGCCTTATCCTTCTAGACTAGGATGCCGCACGATGCCGCGTTGCAGGCATTCGTCGAGCTGTGCCACAATTCTGGAGTGCAGCGATGAGAAAGTTTTGATCGAGTAGCCTTGCACCATATCTGGCCCGGGTGCTTTCCAGTTCTTGGTCTTGCTCAGTTGCTTTTCAAGCTGTTGACTGGCGATTGTAAGGTCAGGATCTGCGGCGACGTTTTTCTCCTTGACGTCGTGGAGCCATTCTGCGACATTGTTATGCCGAAACTCTTTGCTCCAGAAGTCACTCCAGAATCGGATGCTCTCATCTGCGTTGGGTGAGTCAGAGCTCGTCTCTTCTCCTCTAAGGGTTTGATAGAGGCGTTCTTGGTTCGTATTGAATAGCTGGTTCTGATGGAATCCAGCTACTATGGCCTCGAAGTGTCTAACTTTGCTCCTTTAGCAGATAGCCGCTGCTTTACGGTGTCTACTAAGTTGGTTACGCCGACTTCGAGGCACCGGTATCTCGATTCGAGCAGCGTCTTCTTTTCGTCGTCGTGGAGATTTCCTCTGCGCCATTCGGAGATCCAGCTGAGATGCTTCCTGATCGCAGCAATGTTCTTCTCGTGGCGGTGCTTCCAAGGAGGATCCTTTTTCCGCTGGGTCCGTTGCGGTCGGGGCTGTACCTCAAGGATCCTCAGTGCGAGGTCTGCTCCAGCTTTGATGAGGGCGTTTGTCTCAGTGATGTTATTGGAGCGGATTTTACCAATCACTGACTTGACGCAGAGAGCAGCTGATCGGATCTTCGGTTCCGGTAGATGCAGTAGGCTAGGATGACCTTTTGACGTCGTTTCTTCGCTGTTGTTCCGGAGTAAGTTCTGCAGCTCCAGCAAGTCACTCCGCTGCTGGTCGGATAAATCGGGTTCTGTCTCTTCGTCCGTCGAGTCGCTCAGGCTCATATCGTGGGCCGGTAAGTGCCGAGGCTCACGTCGTGGCGACTGGTTGGGGTTGTCCGAATCGATCTCAGATGGGACGTAGTTCGACAGTAGAGAGTCACGGAGTTCCTGGTTAGGGTGACCTGGCGTTGATTCTGCGCTGGAGTTTCGGAGTAAGTCCCGTGGCTCCAGCAAGTCACTCCGCGGCTGGTCAGACACGTCGGGATCTGTCACATCGTCTTCAGACTCGCTCTGGCTCATATTGTGGGCCGATAAGTGCTTAGGCTCTCGTGAGGGTGACCGATTAGGGTCATCAGAGTCGATCTCAGACGCGACAGCGCCTTCGTCGGGGGTTCCCTCCGGTGGAATGGAAAGGCGCCTATCAGGTTCCATAGGTGGGGACCTAGGCGGGGTCATAGGTCGGGTTGGAACCTGGCGTGCAAGTTCATCGGTAGATGGAGAAGCAGCTTGAGCTTCCATCCGCACAGCGTCATTATTATTAATTATTATTAGTTGGAACCGGAGTTTAAACACAGCAGCAGCTGGCACGAAGCGCTATATTAGCAGTGATGCTCAGTCGAATATAAGAGGTCTATAACAATGTACGGGCTAAAATTGGGTCAGTAATCAGATTATTATCGAGGAATTTCACGACCCAAATTGGATTGGTTGAGCGACGTTCAGCTCTACACTCTGGCGCCGGGTCACATCCCGCGACCTAAGGCTCAGAGCATTTTGCGAATGATGTGCGCTGTTCATTATTATTATTATATTCCTGGTTTTACCACCGCACCCACGTCCTACGACGAGATCGAAGCACTGAGATTCAGTTTATTATATCGCATTGCTGCCGGTAAGTCTCAGTTAGCTGAGTACGCTACTACTGGCGGAAAAAGCGTAAAGAATAGAAAAAGATAAAAGAGAGAGTAGAAGTGTCCCGCGGACTACGTCGGCTATTTCGATCGACAGCCCACCTCACGGAATAGAAGGCAAAATATAGAGAACCATCTTAACTTTACAAAACTAACCTTCTCAGCAGAAGCTGCGGCCGGATGCAACATCCCCTGCGGAGAAGGCACTTGGGACTCTTGGGTTCGTGAGGCTCAAATATATTGTGGTAGGGAAGGGCCCGCCAGAATATACCCCNATTATTATATTGAGTAGTTTAAGTCTCCGTTTCCACAGCAACGGCGATCTAACAGAGGAAGAAGCAAGGGACACATAGTGTGACGATAGATACGTGGAACCCATGCACGAGGGTGTTCCCACACGGGAGCAACGCGCATGGGAACAGCAAGTCGGGAAAGAAGAGTAAGAACAGAATGAAGAAAGATCAGTAGGAGTAGAAGATGGGAAGAAAGCAAAGTGGGCACAAAAGACAGCCGTACCGAAGGCCTAGCTAATGACTAAGGTAACCTACACAAACCCCCTGGGGGCGCTACTCCCCATAACATAGGATGGGCGAATCTAACTAACCTAACCCTATGGCCCATCCTATGCTCTCTGAGGGGTGCTGAGGTGCAGTAAGTTAGCTGTAGTGCGTTATATTAGATGAGGATCTGCACAGGTTCGTTAGATTAGATGCGAATAGTAAGGTTGGAGGACGTGCGGTAGGTTAGATGGCAAGCGCTACATTAATTGAAGTTAAGCTAGATGTGTTTTAAGAGACATATCGAGCATTGGATGCATGACTGGCTCTAACTTAGACAATTTAAATTACTGTTGACAGATGTTGTTGTGTTAGACCGTGTTCGTCAGGGTTAGGTGCTGGCGTTAACTTAGACGACACGTGTCCAATTAGAAGAGCTTCATTAGGTTAAAACTAATGAAAGTTGAAATAGTGTAGGGTACGTCTGGTACATTTTAAAAAGTACAGACATGCATAAACCGTGAAATTTCCTCTCGGGTGCCGATAGTTAAAGATAATTTGCCCTCTGTTGAGCGTAAAATTTCAACAGCGACAAAGAGAGACTGACTGAGCCTCGTTAACCGCTACGAAGAAATTTAGCTTTTGCTCAATAGGATCAAAAACCCCATCAAGAATAGCGCCTTTCACCTATCACGCTCAGAAGGAGAAGAATCATCAAACTAGTGGACCTGTGCGTGAAAATATTCACGCAATAATATATGTAGTTGCTTAATATAGGCCGGTGCGGAATTTTCTTTTCTTGGACTTGCTTCTTATTTATTACAAAGAAGTTTGTGGTGACAGTTCTTCATTGATTGTACGTTTCTTACTAAAATATATATAGAGGAAAACGCTACGTCTTCAGCATACTCCTTCCCTTCCTTAGATGACATGCAAATAAGAACTATAATAGTAAGCACTGAAACATCACTGAGTTTCATTTCCACTGCGTATCCAGAATACACAGTGAGATAGATTCAGCAGAGCAAAATTTTCGCGTCCAAGAAGTTAGAATAAATAATTGTTACGACTACTGCACCAGGAAAAGTTGGTTCCTCTACGCTTTGCTGATTTTCTACTAAATGTGTATATCGTAAACCAAAAGAAAATATAATTTCGATGTAGAGAAAATGTAATGACTATCAGACTCCACGGGAACGGTAAGAGAATCTGGAAGAGTAAGCACTGCAATCATTGTTACTAACGATTAGCAATGTTTTTTTTTTTTTTTTTTGCCCACAGTTGATATTGCTTTTAATAAATAAGTAGCTTTGTTTCCAAGATACTCGAGGGTGGACTCAAAGAAAACTTGTTCTGATGAAAGAAGAACCCAAAATGAAGAAAACAGTTTGCTGCCAAGAAATCTTCGCGGCATTTACGCGCGTGCTGATCATCGAAGAATATCTTACTATTTGTCTCGATCTATGTAGTCAAAATAAGACGATCAGTGTAAACTAAGGGCAGCTGCAGTTTGAACGAAGAAAACCTCAGGAGATAGTACGCATCATGATGGAAGAGATTGTTTAGAGAAGCTGTATTCATCTGCATCGAGTGGACTTCAACGTATAGTCAAAGAAAGACCGGACCGGATCGGAATCATCAGATATGCTGCCCCAGTGCCACCATCAGCAACCTGAAATATTTTTGCCTATCAGTTTTCTACAGTATGAAGCTTGGCAGGATCATCACAATTTTCAAGCAGATGAATACACTGATGAAGCCGCGACAGCCAGAGCTATTTTGCCTATCTATTTCGTTAAGAGCGTGACACCGAAAATCTATTATATTAATAGCGTTGTTCCTTCATTCCTTCCTTCCGTCCTTCCTTCGTGTGTTACGCTCTTCAATAATAGATAGAAGAAAATTGGAGCTAATAGTTTTAAAGCTCAGCAGCTGTCATCGGTCACAGAACTTGGAAGAAAGTAGGTAAAATCTTCAAAATAATGTGAATCAGGCAGCATTATGAAGCGAACGTAGGTATCTATGATACGGCGGGGATAATCAATCGGATGTAAACAGGGCAATGTCTTTCTAATGGAATCTGTATCATTGTTTGCCGTTATCGTGAGAATTCCGCAATGATGATGATTTCATAATCAAGTTTCTTTTCAATGGAGATCGATGACGAGGTGGCAGCAGAAAGCTTAAGTGAAATCCTTATCCCTTTATAATCTGAACGCATATGTCTTGCCTCGTTGGATATTTAGGCGATCCTGTTCCCTTCTGATGGAATTCAGTAAGCAATTGCAGAAGAAGGCTAAATTTGAAATATGGTACTAATCATTATTGAAAATGAATGCAGTTCTAGCTCTTCCAGCCTCCTCTCTTGCCGTTCCCGTGAAGTCTGACAGTCATTACTTTTCTCTGCATCGAAATTATATTTTCTGTTGGTTTACGAGGTATACATTCAGGAGAAAATCAGTGCACCGTTGAGGAACCGATGGTTTCCTGTGTAATAGACGTAGTAATTCTATCTTCAAACTTCTTAGGCGCGAAAATTTTGCTCTGCTGAAACTACCTCACTGTGTATTGTGGATACGCAGCGGAAGTGAAATTCAGTGATGTTTCAGCGCTTACTAATTTAGTTAATTTATTTTTTTGCATGCCATCTAAGGAGAGGGGCGGAATCAGTTTGCTGCAGACTAACCAAAGTGTACTGCTCAGAAGAAGCACGTATGTCTTACGATAATTTGAGTTGGCCACCGTACCATTTAATCTATGTACATATATGTATTTTAGTAAGGAAAGTACAATCAATGAAGAAGTGTGAAGAAGAAGAAGCAAATCAAAGAAGAGAAGATTCCGCACCGGCCTATATTAGCAAATATATTGATGATTATTGGGTAAATTTTTTCACGCGCGGGTCCACAATCGCATCAAACAAAAGCAGAATAATGATGGGCTGTTGATCATAAACCTACGGGTCCCAAAATAGTGAGTAAAATCCACAAAACAATTAAAATGCTTAAGATCAGGAAGGGCTGAATTACCTGTAAGCTGTGGGAAAGAGAGCTTAGAAAAGGTGTTCAAATACATTGGAGAACAATACAAGGAGCACCGTCATGTTTCTATCTGTATCAAGACAAGAGCAAATTCTTTGCTGGCGGAATAAATTCGTGATTAACTTTAGAGGTCAAACAAATATACTACGAAAGGTTAGGCGAGATGTGTGGTAGACGGACTGCGTAAGGAAAGACAGGAGTAAGCGACGGACGTCAGCTCAGACGGGTTGGATTAAGTTAGAAGCATTACCTCAGGTTAAACTATGGTAAGTGAAAACATTTACCAACTGTAGAATATCCACGGGTCCCAAAGAGGACAGCTACCTAAATAGGAGGACAACTGTCCCAATAGCAGGTAAACTACCCCTTAAATTGGAAGGACAACTACCCTGTAGGAAAACAATGACCATTAGCAGGACAACAACCCCTGGGAAGTTAACTACCCCCAGGAGGGCAGCAAACGATTTGCAATAATAAACACGATAAAATCAGATGTGTAACTAATTACATTAAAATCCAACAACAAGCATAGCAGTGAAGGGAAATTTTCCAAACACTCAAAATAAAGTTAGTAAACCGTGAATATTTTCACGGGTCCAGCTAGTATAAATAAATATATAAACACACGACGGTCATTCTTAGTGTTAGATAGTACAGAGCTACTTCTCAAAGTAAGGTGAATTTCAGAAAAAGCAGTATTTCCACTTTAAGCATTGATTTCACTAGCTATATTTGTCATCGTAATTCCAGGGCTGAAATTTCATGAAATCTAAACTTGTTTTTCAGTAGATGGATTTTCTCCTGTTAAATCATTAGCACGGTGACGCCGGGAAGGACCCACAGTGGAGTAAGCCAGCCCGGAGCAAGCAACCAACAACTCTGCATTATTGTATAGTGGATAACTAGTTCTATTAATGTGTTTCAAGCTCATTCACTATATAATAACACACAGTTGTTGGTTGCTCCCTCCGAGCTTGCTCCGAGCTTTCTCCGGGCTGTCTCCGGGCTGGCTTGCTAACTCTTTAATTGGTCTTTTCTTCCGTTACGCTGTGAAGGATTTAGATAGGAGAAAATTCTTCTACTTAAAAAAGTTAAGATACCATGAAACCATTAAACTTCAGCCCTTGGAATTAGAATGAACTACAAATATATATACAGTACTGAAATACATGCTCAAAAGTGGAAATATTGCATTTTCTGAATCCCCATTCCCATTGAAATGTAGCTCGTTAGTATTAGATGTAGCTAAACCTTCTTCTGGACGTGGAGGATGAAAGGCGCTATCTTTGAGAGAGTTTCTGATCCTAAGGGGCATGAGCTAGGCTGTATCGCACATTTTTTAGCCGAATTTCTTCGTAACAGTTAGAGAGGCTCAGTCTTGGTTGGAGTTTTCGTTCCTTTCTAGCATAATCCATTTAGTTTATGCTTTCTGTAGGTGAATCTCTTCGTTCCAATTGAAACTTTGCTCTCGAAACTCATGGCGGTTTCTAAAACTTGCGTTTCTTTAACAGATCACGCTTGTAGTTAAGAGATCCACTCAACAGCAAAATCTTGCCTGAGAGTAAGAGCAATAAAACGGTTAATTACAAAATGATTGCCGTTATTTTTGACAGTTGGGCCTGCTAGTCTGTCATATACTGTAGTTAGTAATACAGAGGTGAATCTAACACTCTACTTATAATTTATTAGGTGAAAGGCAATGGCACATCCGCTGCAGCAGATTATTCATTGGCAAATGTTGTGTCTTAATTTTAGCTAGCTACAAATCAAACACACCTCAGAGACTTAGCCTTTGCAAATGCAAATTGCAGTTGATACCATCTGTCATGGTCCACTACCAGAAGAGAAAAACTCAGCTTCCCTTGTAGCACCTTGATATTTGGCGGTTTCTGGCAACTACAGATAATTTAAAATCGCAGGTTAGTTTCTGGTGATGTCCATTATTGATCTGCAGCTCGAAAGTTGATTTCTTAACGGAAGTATCAAAATTACATTCCAGGGAATGTTTCATTTCTTATCTCTAAAGCTGCAGGTTACCTGACCATTTAATGAGCCCAGGCCAAAATCCGGTTCATCGTAGAAGAAATCGGGCCGGGGCCAGGTCTAGTGTTATTGGGCCGGGACCGGGTTTTAAAAAATTCCGGGTTTAGCCTGGGACCCGGTCGGTCTATAATCCTCGACCTACCTCTTACCAGTCATCATTGAAGTCTCACTCTTCAGTGGCCCACTTACCATGAGCAACAAGCACTTGATCTCTTTGAGTGCCCCAAAGCAGCCCAAGAAGGAGATGAAGAAGGCGACCACACCCACGGCGATGATGATGTAGGCAGCAGCCGCGTACATGCGGGTGCCTAGTAGTTCCTCTAAGTAAGGGCGGTCCGCCACGGTCCATACTCCTAGCACTAGCAGCAGGATACTGCCAACCTGCACAAAAGATAACAAGTTATTTCTGCACCGCAGTGAGGACTCGAGCAACACTAGAGTGCGACTTAATGTATTGAAAATGAGCCACCGGCGGTTCACATCGCAAGAAACGTCTTGAGCGTTAGTATGACAAGTTTCCTTAGAAGCAGTAACGGCATAGCATATTTCTACCAGACAGGGATCAAACAAAGAGCCGCAACGCAGTGTAATATTATCTACTATTTTGTTTCTAATTTTTGTCATACATGAAAGTACAAGTAAGTGTATCATGTTTATGTGAATAATGCAGTTCATCTATTTAGTAATAGCAACTTTTGCAAGCACAACGATTCTCAACCACATACCAATAACGTTTCAAGTAAATCTAGGGTCCCAGACGTGTAGCTACATTCGTTGATAAAATGAACGTTACGTTCATACCTTATTTTAAGATTTGTGTAGCGACATCTGTAGCTTTCGATCTATTTTTCTACTGCAAGCGTTCGAATAAAATGCTAGAAACAAAATAATCAGCTTTACATTATTAGCAAATCCTCCACCGCCAGTAAAGAGTCTATAGTTATTAGCTTAAATAGTTGCTTTCTTGTACGATGTTAAGATGTCATGATACCTGTAGGTATGTGTAATTAACTGCCGCGTGATTAATGAATTACCGTGTCAAACATATATATATATATTATAATAAAAATGCTGTTTTGCAAAAAAAATAAAACATAACATTTAAGAAAATTCACTTACTAGGCAGTGTTCTATTTCATGAAAAAGAAAATATTTCCCACCAAACTGTGAGAATGTCAGAGCCAGTTCATATGATACAGGATGAGAGGACCACAGAAAATTCAAGTGGTAGAGGAACCGTTAGGCTGAGGCCTATAAATTACAAGGTTCGTTCACTTGCTGTAAACAGAGAATCTTGTATAGCGATAGCCGAGGTTTGGTGAAGACGAACACACGACATAGATGTAAGACGTTCCATTGGCCCCAGTTTTACTTTGGGAGGAGTTTTTAGGGCTCACTCGGCCAATTGTGTGAGCCGAAATTGGACTGGAGGCATACAAATTTAGTCGTGATTTTCAAGATTTAGAATTAGTGGGTAGGTCCTTGGCATTGTTAGAAAAATTAGGAATTAGTCCCGAGGAAGAAGTTAGTACGACAGCACTGGTTTTTTCGCAGCTCTTCCCCCAGTCGGGGAAGAGCTGGCGCGCGGCAATCTTTTGCTGCCGTCCTCTGCCATATTGAGTTGGATACCAGCCCATGGGTCCAATTTCAAGTGATCAGCGCTTATTGTGCGGTGTGAATAATCCGTGCATCGAACATGAATATCTTGGTGTGCGTGTGTTTCTTTTAATAGCCAATATATGATTTTTTGCCGCCCAGCGCTTTACGATTCGCAGTATTTAATCATCACGTTTAGATACCTGTTTTGCCGCGGAGTGATGAAAGAGTTAGCTAGCTTGCACGAACAATATGCGTACATCATATAGCAATGTGCTATAGCTACCTAATATACCGCATCGACGATTTCTTGCTGATCTGTTTCATTCTCATCAGTGAGTTTGAACTTTGTGCCTTGTCAGTGACCAGCTGTACTTGCCGTCATCTTCTTTTAAAATTGAGAACTATATTTAGTCTCTTCGGTCGATGATTCTTGTGCTCCAATTGTGATTGCTCTCACCTTGCCTAACTGAAAACTATATGTTTGAGTCTCAACGAGTCTTTAGCAATGCATATTGCAGGTAGCTAATGGCCTGTGTCTGATATCACAAACAATAAAGTGATGATCCCTAGAAGTCGCACAAACTTGATTTTATCTCCCAGTGCGTGAAGAATTGAGGTCTTGATTGTTGCTATGGTGGTTAGTCTCCTGCTGCAGCAGCGTAGCCCGAAATGTGTGGTGTGCAGCATCGTCGCTTCCTGGTGGCTGTATCCGAAAGTGAGAGTGGAATCGGTGATGTTAGCCAGCTAAAATGTTGATTTTTGCATTTGGAAAAACTTGGGCAGAGGGTACCGACAGAAAAAGGTTTCTCTTGTGGTGAATTTCTTTATGTGTAAGAAAATGTAAATAAATGGAGTTTAATATGGGTGATTAGTATAGCTCCGTGAAAAAATAGAAAAGTGTAAAAAGCTAGATTTAATGATGTACCTAGATATTAAAGATTAGAGTAGGATTTGTGCCTGAACATGCCAATGTCATTAGATACCAATGCTATGCTTTATTTATGCGGGTTTGGTGTTTCAAAATATGAAAGAAATTTAGTGAAAATATGAGAGTTGGTGTATAGCCAGCGCGGTCTTTTCTCCGGTGGTCCTAACCCGCAGTTCGATTTAATAACATGTGTATTTACACATATTTTATTACATCTTCGGCGGCGGAACATACCGTTTTTGCCACCTGGCTTAATAATTTGGCTTTGATAAATTTTGGTCTATCTTTATTTCACTTCATTTAGTGTTTTCTTGAGAACTCGTCATTTGTACAAAATTTCCATGTCTTTTCCCAGTATATTGAATGATCTAAAATATGTGTTTTCTTTGAACCTTCTCGCAGGCTGAAAGATCCAATCGTCAAGCATATTATTCTAGGTAGGGTGGAGAATGGCTCGCCCCTTGGGGACATTTTGTATCTTGTTATGTTTCCTTTCTATATTAT
>LQNS02276482.1:5227016-5240230 GCA_001587735.2 Parhyale hawaiensis | reverse complement strand
GGAAGTAGGGAATTCTGCATTGTTTGGTTGAAACTGCGGGCACAAAGGCCCGTAATATAATTTGGGAAGAAACAGTACTCATAGGCATTTCGAAAGTTGCTTTTGAGGTCAATTGATTCATCATTTAAATTTGCTTATTAAAAACGTTTCACACAAACCAATGCTCTGCCCTTATGAAATCCTTTACCTATGCCACGTTTTACTGAGGAGCTTCAAAACACAATAAAATTTGAGCACTCTGAGAGCGCATACCTTCGGAAAGCAAAGCCATGTTAATGAAAACTTCAAATTGATCCCCAAGCTAGCATTTTTTTCTTTACCATTACTAAAATTTTATCATTTGTCTTTCTTGACAGTAATAGCAGCTTCTGTACGTAACTTTCTGAGTTGTGTTCTGGCAGACATTTTTATAAATATCACCGTAATCAAACACACAAACAGAAAAACTGATCATCACCAAAATTTGGTCATTTATGTCTTTTAATGTTGATAATAATTGCTAGGCTACAAATTTCATGAAGATCCGTTCATACCTTTTTAAGTTATACTAATGATAAACATAAAAAAGAAAAGAGATAACAAATGGACAACAGATCAAAACAAAAATTAGATCATTTGCTCCAAGAAACTATACCTACAGTTCCTTAAAAATTCATAAAGATCCGTCCATAACTTGAGTTCTGCCCGCATGAACAAGAGGCAGACAAGCAAACGATTGAACGGAACTTCACCGAAAGTTAAACATCTGCACCTGGATCCTAAAATACCTAACAATCCCTGTAAATTTAGTTACGATCCATATCTCAGTGAAAGACAAACAAACAGACCAGCTCAATGAAAACATAACCAGCTTAACGGAGGTAATTATGATTAAATTAATTACTTGTGATCTTACTTTTTCACAGAGTATATGTATAGCTATTTTTTAAAGTATAACATTTAGAATGCGACTAACAAGTAACTTACTTGGCGTGTAAGCTGGAAGTCATAATCTTAGTCTAGCATCGGCACGTGCGACTGGGCGCCAGACCTGAGCCGTCGAGGTTTGATTTGTCGGAAACTTCAGGCAGAGGCGCTGACTTCGACCCGTTCAGGGGAATTTCTGGCGCTGACCTGCCATCAGTTGCCCTTGAAACTTCCCTGTGCTCCGTAAAACGGAGATTTGAGCAGGCTCGGCGCCATCACGCTGCTGCTAGCACTTGCAACACCATCACGCTACTGCTGACACTTGCAACACCATCACGCTGCTGCTGACACTTGCAACACCATCACGCTGCTGCTGACACTTGCAACACCATCACGCTGCTGCTGACACTTGCAACACCATCACGCTGCTGCTGACACTTGCAACACCATCACGCTGCTGCTAACACTTGCAACACCATCACGCTGCTAACTTGTTAACACTTAAATTTTGTATCATGAAAAGATGGCAGAATATTTGAATTTATTTCATGTCGAGCGGAAAATGAAAACATTATAACGATGCACAACTTGCCAAAGTATTCATATATACTGTCAGGTATGAAAATAATCAGAATTAGAAGTATGGTTTCCAATATTCGCATTCGCATGTAGACAAGCGAATATCTAACCATAACCACCGATGAAGATCCTCTGAAACAGAGGAAGATGCACGCGAATATTTTCCAACTCTTTCTCAGTTAGCGAAGTCTTATCCTGCTTGTCCACCAGCTAGTGTTGCGAGTGAGCGTCTTTTTAGTGGTGCCGGCATAGCATACGATAAAACACGAAGTAACCCGACTGGTGAATGCGCAGAAAAATGGTCATTTCTTAAGTTCAACTCACCAATAATAGAACTTAACAATTAGATAGTTACTTGGAGTTTCTACTAACACTAGCAACAGCAATAATGGCCTGCATGCAGTCTAGTGGATCTAGTCAATCTACTAGTAAATAATCCTCTTTCAAGGGGCGGTGGTTTGGGAAAGAGGTTGGTGGGATGCATGTAAGAGTGGGTCCTTGTACCGCATCTTGGAAACAAAGAAAATTTAATGGATTTTAATTGGCTATTCAATTATTTATAGTTAAACTCTTACAATGAATTCGAATTTAATAGATCACTCCCGAGTCCAGACTCTAGAATCCCAACAAAATGCCATATTACTTGAGAAATGAAATTTTGAGTAAACATTCGCAATCGCGAATATGTCGTAAAGTATGTTACGACATGCCTAAATTACTACCAAAATCCAGTATACAGCTTCTGCGCAGTTAAGCAAGTCGGTAACCCGCAAGCGATGCTGCCCAAGAGCGGCGCAGGCACCCAAGGGACGCGGTGACGTCAGCAAGTGTCGCACCTACCTCGTCCAATCACAAGACAATCTGAGGGAACACGGCAGTCGGAACAGCTAATTTGTGTTTCTTTAGGAACCCTTTTTGAATAATTGCGGCCGAACCATGGCATACCGCAAACATCTTTGAATGTGTATTCATAGCTAGAGTATACCCATAGCCTTGATATTAGTGTATAGGCCAAATGGAACCCAGCAAGGTAGAGAATTTAGAGCTTCTAATGGGGAAAACGAAATAGTCTCGCTCTCCTCTCTCGATTTATGGCAAATGGTATAAAAATTAGGAATTATAGGAGAGTGAAAGATTATTAAATAACTGTAATATCACTAGACCTGTAAATTGATATATAAATCGGGGAGATTGGCGTCACGGTTAGTTAATTAGAGGGCAAAATAGTTGGCTAGAGAAACACAAATCGAGGGCTGCGAGGGACAAAAGTGTCAGGGACTACAGATCGGTTGGCTGTTTACTTTCGCACAAATTGCCGGGTATATATTCTTCGGACGGCCTATAGAGGCAGCCAGTGTGTACAGACGAGTATACAGACCAGCCATACGTGGAGGCCAGGTAGGAGAGACCGGGTCGGAAATCTACTGCCGCATATTCAATTGACAAGACAAGATAGCTCATAGAGGATCGGGGTGTAAATCCCGGTGTCTTTTTGGGAATGGGCCTTTTGGTTCGTCTACTGCCGCCTATCTAATCTAATCTAATGGTGAAACATGATAGTGGGGCTTAGTATTCCGGTGAGATGTGTAGAAGGTACGAGTGCTTAGTGTGTTTTTTGTATCCACGCGCAGGACAATGCATTTCCGTGTGCTCTAAGTCCCCGAAAGAATTGTGTATCAGGGCGTTAGAGAAGATTGAACATAGCGATAGGTATTTTATTTCTTGTTGTTATTGCCCTCTGCTGTGCCACATTCCCTTGTTTTGAATCGTGCCTCCGCCCGTGCCATATTCAATATCATATTGATTAATCAGACCAGTAATAATTATTCACGTGATAATTGATATATCAATATTTATTAGACTAGATTTCAAGAGATCAGATCGTAAGAGTCAACTCTAATCAATAGGAATTTTGCCACGCTACCCTTTCCTCAATTTGCGATTGCAATATAATTATTAATAATTTGTTTTCTACTAATTCTCAAGGTCTCTTACTGAAAGTTGTGGAAAAGATAAAATTCAGATTAACAAAACCAGTAAAACACTACAAATATCAAAACAAAATATTCGCATTCGCGAATGTTGAAAAACAGACATTCGGTCCACCTTTAGTCTGAATACAGTTCGAATGCTGTTTAGTAATATAGGTGTGCTCCTATTGTGTTCATTTGAGGGAAAAATAAATCCGATTTTTAATCCTATTCTAAAAGAAGCAGTAACTCTGATTACAATGAAATGGTGTTTACAACAGATTTATCGTGAACGCGTAAGTAGGCTAAGTCGCAAGTTCTTCGTTCTTGCAACAATACGAAAGAAATATAAGTAACTCCAAGTCATGAAATGAAGAAAACACAAGCTTCAGACAGTAGAGAAGTGTTTTATTCAAGCACTACTATGTACGAGCGGTGAACTTTCTATAGAACACAAAACCGCTATCCCATCACAACGGCTACAGCGAATGCGGGGAAAACTACACAAAACAAAAGTTCAGCTACAATCCCAACGAGAGAGAAATGAGGGCAACTAACAGGTCTTTTGGGGAAACACAACGAGAGAGTATCACATGTAAACCCTCAGCGGGAATCCCAACAAAAGTGTTGCAACCAAGAACAGCGAGCGGGAGCCCCAACGAAAGTGTTGCAACCAAGAACAGCGAGCGGGAGCCCCAACGAAAGGGCTACAGCAAAGGTCAGCTGACGTGCAAGCAATCAATTGACGGGGGCGCGGAGTTCCACAAAGAAGTGAGGCGACACTCGCTGTGCGTACCTACGTACTGTAGGCCCTATATATATACACGAGCTGCGGTCGCCGGGGCAATGACGCCACAGTCAAGTGTAAGTCCCCGTAAATTACGCACAAGGCGATGCGCCAAACAGACGCCAGAATATACGCTCAGAATTGCTTAATAAATTACTTTGGACGCAAATTGTGCTAACAAGAGGATAAATTAGGACAACTAGAGCTTCACAGCCGCCAAATTAGCTATCCGAATGCACAGCCCTAGCATGGCTTCGATTTGCAGTGTTAAGCTTTCAAAGTTATCGAGATAGTAAGCCGACAACGCCATGTTTAGTCCAGGGCAAGTGGCGACAATACAGTGCAGAACAACGCTTAAATTTGAGTTCAAGTTTGCCACGGCGATTACAAATGGATGTTCACACGCGTAATGTTGCAGCCACGATCATGTCAACTTAATCAGATGGAGAGATACAAACTATTTCAATCAGATGGATAGGTTGGTGCTGAGCGACTATCGTCGTCCGCGTGCATCAGGATTCAGGAATCGATGGTAGCGGTGCGGCGCATCCTGCCCATGGGACCGTTGGAAGCTCAAGATTCTCATGTGCGAGTACAGTACCCATGGGGCCTGCCTGAGGTTCGGGTAAAGTCTATCATTGAATCTGGCGAACCTATTCTAGGTCATAATTCACTGGCCATAACCTATACCTCCCGTCAACTAACTGAACGTAACACATATCTTGAGGTAGTCGACCTACTAATATCGGCACCAACTCTCAGAATGCAGCTGGTAAAGATACTAAGCTACGAACATGTGACTACTTTTTCATAAATGCCAAAAAATAAATGAAATTAAGGATTGATATATGCGTCATATAGAGAAGTCAAGATTCAACGCATCCTGCATCCATTTTCACCTAAAAGTGAAACAAAATGGGAAAAATTTTCGCAGTAAAGTAGATAAAAATGAAGACAAATAATGGTTGGTCAAATTTTTATTCACTTAATCTTATTTTACATCAAATGCATCCTAACAATACCAGGGGTTTAAATCTGGTTAGTGCGGAGGCCATGCACCTAAAGAAAGAATTTTTGACACAGGGCAGGAGAAAATCGCTCATGAATGTCACTTGGCTTGAATAGTAATTCTTCTCGCCGACGGCAATAAGACTTGATTCAGGACAACTTCATTGTACGTTACCGTGGCGTTAGTGAAACACAGATCTGCGTTTCTTTCACATGAGTAACGTGTGACTGCACAAAACATGCTGCGGAGGCCCAAGTAGCACATAGTTTACTTGGATCGGTAAGGCAGGTTGGGCAGAGCAAGTACAGACTGATTATGTATGTCAATAAACAAAGATGCCCCCGATGGAGACTTAGCACAAAAGTCTGAAATGATTTCGATTGGTTTCGAATTTCGAAGCAGAGAGTTGGAATATTGCGATGTCTCGTTCCACATGACGGTATATGCAGGGAATGGTGAAGAGCTCTAGACACAATCTTCCGAATCAAATTCCTCCGTGTTTGGAAGGCAGCGTGATGGCGTGTGAAGGAACTGCACAGTTAATGGCTTCAGATGCGTTAAAAAAATTCAATGCACGTCTCGACCGCCACGCGGATCGTGCAGCTTTCTCTGAACATCCTGCGTTCCGCCCCACATCGCTGCTTGGGTTAGATTAGGTACGGCTAGGCTGAGTTATGTAAAGTTAGAGAGTACGGAACTGAGAACATAAGCAATGTAATACTTCAGAAATAAAACGTTGTAAACTTCTATAGTTATGCACGCATCTCTTTAACATTACTCTCCATTGAACTGATAGAACCTGGCCTAGTGTAACATAGCTTAAAGCAAGCCTGTCCATTTAATGTATGAGTGATTCAATTCACTTATTGGCTAGGCATTGAGCGCAATATTCTTGGTGACATTTACTCCCTATAACATGTACGTAAAATACACAGACTCAATTCAAACTGCTAACACACGAGCAATTTTCACATGTTGCTCACATTTAAACGAAGTTCAAGTACATCACACACCGAAATTGATGCCTATTAATTACTAGAATAAACTTCACGGCACGTAAATTGTGAATCTACATAGAGTGCAACACTATCGCAAACCATCACCCTTCGCCCCTCCCACTGTGGCCGGTGACCTACCACGCCATTGACTGCCGTGAGACTGTACTTGCTGTAAGGTTCAGGAAAAAAATTCGCGCCCAGGACGCATATGAGTCTGAACCCTGGACATTCTGGGTGATGGTAAGTGATGGTGATCGTGTACGCGCGATGCCGGTGCGTGTGCGCAGTGCCGTGAGTCCGTGACCGTTTTGACAGTTTATACGCTGCAAGCACGGTGAGGGGGTTGCGCTGCTCTCTAAGCAAGCAATACGGCTGCAAACTCGCCTATCTGCCAGAGAGTCCTACGAACAGTTGAAAATAGTGCCGAGTTTTCTGATGGATGAGACTTTCAGTGGCCAGATGCCTACAAACAAAGTTTACGTTATGACGATAAAGCATGTAGATTAGCGAATTTTAAGTTTGTAGAAGACAGTAAAGAGTTTGTTGAGCAAGCAGGTGGAGTTGAACAGGCCACAAAACAGCGGCAAAGTTTAAATACACGGCCGCCTGGCTACAGCAGTGAACACTGCGCCCATCTCTCTAAAGTCGTGTGTAAGCAGATATGCGACATCTTCGCTGATTTCAGACAGACAAAATTGTCGAATTGTCAAGTGTGGCTTGACATTTCAATGCACACGTAGCGGCGGAAACGTTTTTGCACCATGGAGAAGAAATTGAACATTGGCCTAACAAAAGTTATTGCTTCTTTACAAGCTCGTTTTTTTAGTGAATGTGCACAGTACTCAGCAACTGAATGTTTTGTGCTATCTACCATCACATTAACCATCAGAATCACTGTATTGTCATTTAATAAAAATAACTAGTTGAGCTGAAAATGTTGTTCTTTGATTCGACAAGGAAGCGGATTGCTGCGTGTTGAATTCAATTTTATCGGTTTACCGGGCTCTAAATCTTCTGAAAATAGCCTGTTTCTATCAAAATAAAGCTACAAAATTATGGGATACGAAAGTGACTTCAAGGCGACGCGAAATATAAGGGAAAATGTAAAGGAACGAGATCATATCCGAACGCGCTGTGTCATTCATTGCGCGTTATCAGGCCGCCCCCATTGTCCGGCCACCGGACTCTGCTTTGTTTGCATGAGCTGGCTTTGGGTTTGGGGCTCTGGGTAGCCCCTGAGTTGGAGGAAATGCCACTCTAAAGGCGGATGAGACCTTTTTGGTCCAACGGCATCCCTGAGAGGAGATGAANAGACGTACAGTGCTGGGCAGTTTGGCGGGAACAGCATTGGTTTCGGGAGGCCGTGTTGTGGGGCATGCGAGGACATAAAGGGGGGGGGGTGGAATGGGGAGACCGCCACTTCAGTAGGGGAGGATTTGGGTGAAGCACTGGCCAGCGGGATATCTGTTGTGGGGGGAGTTGTGAGGCGGCCCAGGACAGAGAAAAATGCGGGCAGATACTTGAGTCAGTTTTGGCGCGGATTGTTTCTTCAAAGGTTGTGAGTGTGGGCTTCTCCCGTTTAAAATGGTGATAATAATTTATACAATTTCGAGTAGAGATCACTAATGACTCCATTACCAAGCGTTGCTGGCGGTGACTGAATTGGTCACTATAGTTGTATCATATTGAGTGGGCTGCTATAGCTTTGTAATCTGAATTCTGCGTAGCCTCTTATTACCATTATTCAACAGCGACGGTTTGCCTTAGCAGATGTATTAAAAACGACTAATTAGAAGTGGAGAGCGGTGAGTAAAATTTTGTGTCATTTGAAGCGGCTTCAGCATTCACTATGAATTTATGCAAATGAAATATTGAAATGAAATTTGAAAAAAAAAAGTAAACGCTAAAGTAATCAGAATCATGGAGTAATAAAAAAAATGAGAGTGATCACGCTTTAATATAACTGATATGAATGCAAAAGTATAAACAAAGAAAAGAAATTCACAATACTAGCGAGTGCTGCCTTCTTCCTTACAGGAGGGCGGGCCTTTCGATTTTCCATACACAGGTACCTGGGCTCATACGTCACCGGTCTGCTTGAACACCAGCTAGGACTGCTACACTCTGCACTTCAGCGTCTAGCTGCGCACTCAGGCTGTGTGCAAATCCTCCAACCTACATATAGGAGCACCACAGACACTGCTTATGAAGAGTGAAAAAGTTGAAGCCAAATCAAAATGCACTCATGTTTTGTATTGATGATTTACTGTTGTATAAGTGTATAATTCCCAAGGAGTACCCGTCTTTTGTCTGAATCTGATTTTAGAGTCCAATGTGGTTAGTGAATTTTAGGCTTCTGGAATACTCAATGGTCTTCGAACAAATGGTAGATTTTGATCATGCCTTTGATTTCCCAGAAATTTAGGCCCATCGCTGCCATCTTCCAGGTGAGACACCGTTATTTGCCATGTGCATGTCAAATTTAGGATGTTTTGACATAAGGAGGTTGGCCGTCCTCCAGATGTTTGGTAATGCGCGTTGCCGGTGCGGCGTTGGGATGTGCAATTATATGTGCATATGATAGAGTTGGTATTCCAATTTCCCTCAGCTTTCCCGAAGTGTTACGCTAAAAAGCGCACGAGGTAACAAGGAAGCAGCGACACCATCGTCAGCTTGACCGTGACGAATTCAGTCGTGTCCCTTTACTGCACCACCACGCTTATGTAAATTTTCTTTGTTGTAAATTGGATAGATTTATGTGACCATTAATTTCCCTATATCCCACCTGACGCCACGCACCACTTAAATGTTAGAGGTAACGCTCAAAAGCCGTAACACTTCTTTAATGAAAATTCAGCATTCTGCATAAAAAATTGGATATATACATATTATGAGACGAAGGTAAGTGATATCTCACGTAGCAACTCGGAACAATGAACATGTCCAGACACGATCATGCAGGCAGGCTCAGGTTCCTCAGCTGGAGCGCCCAAGTGTGACCCCCGTATCCAAGATACCATCTTCGGCACCTGAATTTTCCCCTATCTTATGCCCATAGAGCGTGACAGGAAATATATAAATCTTGTTGTAAATAAATAAAAACACTACGTGAATTATTATATAGTATACTGATTTTATGTCTATTTAGTTATTTCGGAGTTTTGGAACTTTTAGGAATATTTTTTGTGCGCTGTAATGAATGTTTCATACCAATTATTGCTTACATATGAGAAAAGCTACGTTATACCATATTGTAAGCAAGAATATCAACCTCAAACCGTCGGCATGCATCTCTTTCAAGAGAATCATTTATTTCATTCTCGTGAATATTTCCCTATCAATTATTGTTATATTCATCCATATGAAACCAAAAGGACGTTACGACAAACTGCACGAAGTCTAGTGACTATCATCTTGTCGAACGAAAAATGCATCATGCAGCCTTTTGGTGTTGCTAAAACAATAGGGCTGAAACCTGGCACCAGGAAAGACACAAAAACGAATTTGACGGCAGCATGAGGACGCAGGCAAATCTCCCCGAAACGACTGGCAATAACTTAATACTAATCTTTATTAACTACTCATAGACATTACAAATTGGAATGATATATGGTACACAGGAGAATATTTCTTATTTCTAGGTTATACACAGCACATGTCGCAGTGATCTTACATGTTAGACATCATTACGCCCCATTGCTCGGCCTCCGTCAGGCAACAGTATGCGCTGCCATCGTATATACATATTAGACCGTTTGTAGCCAGGGCCATTACGGATGACTTTTATTAATGAGTCGTTGGAGTTTTCAATCCTATTTTTTTAGGCTCCAAGCGCATTTGCTGGTCCTGACTTTGAGACAATCAGTGTATTTTTGAGCAAATATCAGGCTTGCACTATTAGACGTTAGCACAATCATTAATCTGCGGAATATGTCGTTATAAGCAACCCGCAAGCGCTGAATAGATTTCCTTTTGAAGTTACCCCAAAGTGAGTTACAGTACAGGGGGTAACAATAGGTTCGGAATAATTGACATTTCACTTCTTCAGAGCAGTCACAGAATTTTCTAATTAACGTGTTACCAGCTCCATGGAGCTTCCGCGTTTCTTTCTCTATATCCTGGTTACCACGAAAATCATCAGTGATTTTATGACCCAGGTAAGAGTAGCTGCTTACGTACTAAAGCTCTACACCGTTGAGAACAGAATGTGTATGCTGCTCTTACCGCCAAAATTAACTCGCATCTTTCTAACCAAGAGGAAAGTTGTGGGCCTTCAGGTCCTCTCAAAATTTATGCTATCCAATGGCGTTCCAAATTCTGAATGTAGGTCCCTCGAGCTCAGCCTATCCGACTTAACGAACTCCGACGATTGGCCAACAATAAAGAAATAAAGAAAATTTCCCAGCTAAGTTTTCTAACACGCACTTTAAAGTATCATCTGCAAAACTTTTAGGTTTCCTCATGTTCCATCTACTTCGAAAGGAGTCAGAGGACAGCATAAGCAGACATTTGATCTCTGCCCTCACGAAAACGAACCTAAAAGTTTCTGCGGTAAGTCCCTCTCTCTTTGTCACCACAGGTGTGGCTCTGTTACATTACTTGATTTATCTTTGTCAAGAAATGTATCGTGAAAAGTCATGAGGGCTAGTAATTCTGAGAGTATCTATTATTTTTTTGTAAAATAATATCCAAAAGGGAACTGCAGCATGCTCTAATGTGAGAAATATTTTTCGTAAAACAGCTATGTGTATTCACTTTCGCCGACGACACAATCAAATATATGAAAAACTATGAAAAATTCACTAAATAATACACAGTTGTTGGTTGGTAGGTTGCTTTCTTGCTTGCTGGCTTTCTTGCTTGCTCTTGGGTTGGTTCTTCTCTTCGTCACTCTGTTAAGGATTTAAATAGGAGAAAATTCATCTACTCAAAAGCAGATGAGATAGCTACCATGAAATTTTAGCTCCTGGAATTACAATTACAAAGCTCTAAGGTGGAAATGCTGCATTTTCTGAAGCTTGCTGTGAATAGAAGCAAGATACTGCTTGGTAGAATGATGCTTCTGTTGAGTGCTTATGTTTTCCTTAGTTGAATCTCTTCGAGGCAGTTGAAACTTCACGCTGAAAAGAGGCCAAAGTATATTCGATATAGCTACATTGCAGCCAAATTTCGATTCTTGAAGGTTCAACTATCGGCAGGTCTCCAGATTACGGCAAGCACTGAGCATTTCCAGCGAACTATTTTGATCGAACTTTGTTTTCTTGGTTCTGTTCAGCTTTCGAGCATTTCCGAACTGATATTTGCGCCTTTTCTTGCAGGAGAGATATTTTGCTCTCGCAAACTCATGACGGCGCAACTTTCATTTTCTTTTAGGGAAGATCAAGCCTACAGGTATGAGACCTATTTGACAACAAAACCTATACCGGAAGCAGGAACAATAAAAAACCTAATTACAAAATTATTGCCATAATTTTTGACGGCTGGGCACTATAGTATGTATGCATATATCTTTATATCGCAAAAGTAAAGAGGGAAAAGTCAAGTCCACCAAGGCCACAAAACAGCGGCAAAGTTTAAAAACACGGCCGCCGGGCTACAGCAGTGAACACTGCGCCCATCTCTCTAAAGTCGTGTGTATGCAGACATGCGACATCTTCGCTGATTTCAGGCAGACAAAATTGTCGAATTGTCAAGTGTGGCTCGACATTTCAATGCACACGTAGCGGCGGGAACGTTTTTGCAGCTGCAGTCTCCAAGGGTAAAGTTTTTAGAAGTTGCATGGAGAAGAAATTGAACATTGACCTAACAAAATTTATTGCTTCTTTACAAGCTCGTTTTTTTAGTGAATGTGCATAGTACTCAGCAACTGAATGTTTTGTGTTATCTACCGTCACTTTAACCATCAGAATCACTGTATTGCCATTTAATAAAAATAACTAGTTGAGCTGAAAATGTTGTTCTTTGATTCGACAAGGAAGCGGATTGCTGCGTGTTGAATTCAATTTTATCGGTTTACCGGGCTCTAAATCTTTTGAAAATAGCCTGTTTCTATCAAAATAAAGCTACAAAATTATGGTATACGAAAGTGACTTCAAGGCGACGCGAAATATAAGGGAAAATGCAAAGGAACGAGATCATATCCGAACGCGCTCTGTCATACATTGGAATGAAGGTCGCTCCTGCGTGCGGACAGCAACCGACAAACTTGACGCACAGCTTGTGTTTATTTTCGTGACAGAACGCGTTATTAGAATGAGGGAAGTGTGAACCGGCCCTTAGATTCTTAGCAAAATTTGCAGACGTAAGATATCTGCGGCAATCATCGTTGTAACCTGGAGACATGTGCTTTTTATGCTGCATATTGACATAGCAGTTACAATTGCCACCAATTATGTAAAGTTCTAAGAAAAATGGAGGGGTTACATACATAGTAGTAAACAGATGATAGGAAAACCTAGACTGTAAGTTGCTTTGAGTTGCTCCAAGGCTATGAAAAAATTTGCCTAGACGCATCCGCTGAACTCGCTGAACTGCAGGCAACTATTTCACCGAGTCTGGTGGAGCAAGTGTTGTCGAAATGCCACTCTCGGCAATTTTTGCTTCTCGTCTGCACTGGGCATCAGATTGCCTCGCAAGTGGGTTAATGAATAAATTCAGGACACTCCAGCCGCCGCCCTAGTGCCGACCTATCCAATACCCGCCTGTCCTTCCTTTTTAGATGGACTGCAGAAGTTCCTGCTCTCAAGCGGTTAGCCCTACCAGCCCTGGCTGATAAGTTACTTTGCTTCTGGAGTATTCGCCATACTTGAAACTACCGTTAGGGTTCTCTTGATTTGATACGCTTGTTACAGCTATATACATTATACAGTAGTTCTCAGTGACATACGGTACCACATACTGCACTGCAGCCATCTGTCACTGTCAGGGACGCTAGGTTGGCTGACCGAGACAGTCTAGCTTGACGG